>OX253972.1:15474699-16039699 GCA_946000675.1 Vitis riparia x Vitis rupestris
CTGTATTTGAGTATCAATTGTTTAGTTTGAAGAACAACAAAAACCAGGGTGTGACAAAAGTTTCCTTCCTTGGATTTGTGAGTTCATATGCTGAAATTGCCGTTGAGATGGCTTGTAAGCAAGTCATTGAATTTTGGGTAGTCCCTCCCAAGATGTCCCACATCACCGGATTCATAACATCTCCTTGGTCCCTTGGTCATATCTGTAGTCTCACTATACTGCTCTTGTTTTCTAGGTTGTTGTTGGGGATGAGTCACTTTTTGGCACTTAAAATCTTGTTCCTGTTTTTTTGAACCACCAAACCTAGAATTTTTACTTCTCAAACCAGCTTCCTCCATTTCCCTTTCTCTAACCAAAGCCCTTGCCACAACCTCACTATAAGTACGAAGCATGAAGGGAGCGACCTGTGCTCTAATGTTCAATCTCAACCCCTCTTGGAATTGTTCAGCTCGCATTTGTTCATCTACAACCACATTCAGAGCATATTCAGATAGTTGTGTAAACTTTATTGCATATTCAGTCAATGTCATGTTCCTTTGAACCAAGTGTATAAATTCAACTCTTTTTTTTCTTCTAACAACCTCTGGAAAGTAATTAGATAAAAGAAGCTCCTCAAATTGCATCCAAACCATCTTAGTTACATCCTGACTAGTCTTGATCATATCCCACCAGTTGTCTACTTCATCCCTCAACATGAAGGAAGCTAAAGAAACTCTCCTTTCCTCAGGCATTGCCATTACATCCAGTATTTTCTTTATTTCTTCCATCCAATTCTCAACTTCAAGAAAATTCGGCCCGCCTCGAAAGATTGGAGGAGTCAGTGCTTTAAATTCCCCAATTAGGCTCAGTTATGAAATTCTGAACCAGCAACTGGATATATTGTAGCTCTTCCCTCAGTAACATTAGCATGAGATAGTGGAGATAATCTAGTGGTTCGTCTAGGCCTTGTTGTTAGTTGGTTCCTTGCTCTAGGCATTTTGTCTTAGAAAGGTATCCAAGGATTAGATTATCAATACAATACATTATAAGGGTTATTCATTAAATCAAGCATCCTTAAACAATACAATTAAACCACTTATGTCACATACAATCATTTTGAAAATAGACCTAATACCAACAACACTATAGTAATGAATTCTCAATGATCAGGAATTCAAACAAGAAATGTAATCACAATTATCATAGCTAGGCATACTCACACCAATACAACCAAGAATGTCATCAACACAATAAAAACACAAACCGTTAATCATTTAACCTTTGACCTTAGTATTAATATATCATACACAATAAAAGAGTGTAACAATAATAATGACTCCAGTGCACCTATTGGGCTCCCTAGCTATTGTCCATAATAGGCATCTAATCCGTTATGCTTTGATACCAAGATGTCACACCTCGGTTTTTTTTTTTTTCAAATTGAACAATTGATACCCAAATATAGTATAAGTACTCTCAAAGAGATGGGGATACAAAAATTTAAATGTCAGGTTCCTTCTTGCTTTTGTGCAAAAAGAGGATATGCAAAACTTGTTATAAAGAGTACATCTTGTATTAAACTTTGTAACTATTAGTTAACAAAACATGTTTTGTTTCACGAAAGAAACTTGTACTACATCAATTTACATATGCCAAAACCCCATGGTTCACTACGGGTAGCCCATACTACAAGTGTACCTAACAAATATATATATATATATATATATATATATATATATATATATATATATATATATATATATATTACATCATTCCTACAAAAAGAATTCTATCTTTAATACAAAGGCAAAGCCTCAAAACACTATCAATGCGAGCAAACAACATCCAATCACAGTAAAGCAATGCTCAAGCATTATTTCTTGCATAGGTCTTCTGACCTGCATCTTAAGGTGGAAGGGATAGGGTGAGTTCACAACTCAGTAGGAAAGTGTATAACCATCCTAAGCATACCCTTAAAAACTTTGAATTAAACATATAGCATGCATGATAAACATTTTCTAACCATTAACAAATATGCAAACATGTATGCATGTGCTTGCTGGTTTCATCTTTGCTTTTCCTCGTCCATCCTTTCAAACCTGATAAACTGTTCACCCCCACCAATCTATATATTAGATATCACTGCGCCACAAGTCATACCCTATGTCTTTTGGGACTCATACCCAAGGGCAAGACCAACCCTATGTCTTTAGGCACTAAACCTAGGGACGGGACCAACCCCATACACCCACATCGAAGTGTCTTCCTCGAGGGCTTTAAGGACTTTCACCCAAGGACCCACGGTCCCACATAAACAATATATCAATAGATAATGCCTGTAGCATCACATAAACACTTCCCACCAATCAATTCTCTGAATATCATCAATGATTATTCCATATCATTGTTGCCATGCAACCACACCATGAACCATTTCCACAACACAGAACTATGAATCTTCATACCAATATGCGTTCCAATCTCATTGTAACATTTCAACACAATAAACCGAGATGCAATGACACATTAAAACATTTGATGAAATCATAGAAATGACATGAAATTTACAATAGATGATTCAAGGAAAGAAATCAGATACACTATGGGATAGCATAAAATTCCCTGCCTTACATGGACCCTCCTTCTGTGATTCTTCTATGTATGCGATCTTTACCTATTACAAGGAATTAAAATGAAACACATAATTTAGACTTCCTAACGATGAAAATTTATACAATATATTGTTGCTAATTTTTTAATTAAAATATTCTCAAATTAATTGCCAAACAATAATTCTTTTGATTTTCTTAAAGCCGAACCTATTAACAAATCCCAAGTGTTGAAATAACCTAATTAATCACATGTTTACTAATCTATTTTTCAATTAAACAAAATTAAAAAAAGATTTATGTTGATCTTACCGTTAATAAAATATTTAAGCTAAAATACTTAAATCCTTAATTATTTGTGATTTTTAACTAATACATGTTTATAGCTAACTACTCTCAACTTATACAAAAATTTTACCGTTAATTTGTTTCAACATACAATTAGGAACAAAAATAAACAACTTGTTTACCTCAAATCTACACTTTCTCTCATTAGATTCTCTCTCTAACCCAAGTTGCTGCAACTAAATGGTGCAAAATGAGTTGCAAGCCCTTATATAGGGCTCTCCATGCAGCCAAGTAAGAGGTGGTAGGCCACATGCCTACCACTAACTCCAACTCCTAAATTTTGCACTTTAGTCGTTCAAGTTATCAAAAATTAAACCCATAATTGCGAATTAGTCCTTTAGAATTTCATAACTATAATCAGCCCCTAACAACCTAATAAGCTTGGTTAAGTCATTAACTAATCTCACTTAACCTTAATTAGATTAATCCCTAATTAAACAGGATTAACAGTAAACTAGTTTTAACATCTAAGATAATCATTGCCTATTTAATTCATTAGTGCTAGGATGACATCACAATGACGAGAAACATAACAAACTACCAACTAAGCTTAGGTAGAACCTAGGATGGTATGTAGACAATCAAACACAAAATTAACTTAAATTGGATATAGATAGAACATAGGATGATGTCCTAGTGATCAGAAATCAAATGAACAATGGAATAAACTTAGATTAAAACTAGGATAGTAACCCAATGACGAAGGAACTGAATGAACAGAGATAGAACCAAGAATTATGGTCCAATGCTGAGCAATCAAAAGAACAAATGAATTAGCTTAGATAGAACCTAGGATGGCATCTCAAAGATGTGAAACTAATCAAAGAATGAAAATGAATAGAACTATGAATGGCGTTCCAATGATGAGCAATCTCAGGAACAAATGATTATGTTTAGGTAAAACCTAGGATGGCATTCTGATTATGGGGTGAAGGACAAGGGATACCCTAAAAAAACTTAAGGAAGTGGCATGCCCTTAATAAAATTAATGATGGGAATTCTTTCAAGGAAGCAAATTCGAGTAAGTGGGATGCCCTTAAAATGCCAATGGAAGAAGAACGTCGTAAATGAACATTAAGAAGGGGGATTCGCTAATAGGACTCATAGAAGGGGCATGCCACAAAAAAAACTCTACCAAGGGGGGATGCCCAATCCCAACACAAGCGGTTGTGCTAAAAAACCTCAAGAAATGGAGTTGCACTAAACAAACTACTGGATGGGGATGCCCTAGTACAGTAAAGAAAGTGGGAGTCTGCTAAGTAATCCCTAGGAAAGGGTATGCTCTAAAAGAATTGAAGGAAGGTTGTTGGTCTAAACAAACTCTAGGAAAGGGAATGAATTAAAAATCTCCATCAAGATGGATTGCAATACCTAGCACCATTGAAATAAGTGAGCAATAATGATTATCTTAGAACTTAACTTTAAACGTGCTTAATTAGATGTTAATCCTGTTTAATTATGAATTAAACTTTGATTGAGGATAAGTGAGATTAGTTAATGACTTAACCATGCTTATTAGGTTATTAGGGGCTGATTATAGTTATGAAAACCTAAAGGACTAGTGGGGAATTATGGGTTAATTTTTGATAACTTGAAGGGCTAAAGTGGAAAATTGAGTTAGTGGAAGCCATGTTGCCTGCAACCGCCTACTTGGATAGAGGATCTAGAGATAGAAAGTGTAGATTTGAGGTAAGCAAGCTGTTTAATTGAGTAATTTTATTTTATTTTGGTTTCTAATGGTACGTTGAAACAAATTAAAGATAAAATTTGTGTAAAAGTTGAGTTTAATTAGCTATAAACATGTTTTAGTTAAAAATCACAATTAATCAACAATAAAAGTATTTTGTTAATGGTAAGATTAGCATAAATATTTGTTTAATTTGGTTTAATTGAAAAGTAGATTAGTAAACATGTGATTAATTAGGTTATTTAGACACTTGGGATTTGTTAATGGGTTAGGCTTTAAAAAAATCAAAACAATAAGTGTTTGGTAATTAATTAGGGACTATTAATATGAATTGTAAATATTGTTTAATTCAATTCAAATTTTATTTGAAAACCTGTAGACATTTAGATTAGAGAATATTATATTTAAAAATTAGCAACAGTAAATTGTATAAATTTTCATTGTTAGAAAGTAGTCTAAATTATGTGTTTCATTTCAGTTCCTTGTAATAGGTGAAGATCGCCTAAATAGAAGAATCATAGAGGGAAAGCCCATGTAAGGTAGGGAATTTCATAAAATGTTTTAATGTGTCATTGCATCTTGGTTTATTGTGTTGAAATGTTACATTGAGATTGGAACATATATTTGTATGAAGATTCATGGTTTTGTGTTGTGGAAATGGTTCATGGTGTAACCTACATTGCAAGAAGGATATGGAATAATCACAGATGATATTAAGAGAATTGATAAGTAGGAAGTGGTTAGGTGATGCTTCAGGCATTATCCTTTGATATATTGTTTATGTGGGACTGTGGATCCTTGGCTGAAAGTCCCTAAAGCCCTCGAGGAAGACATTCCGATGTGGGTGTATGGGGTTGGTCCTACCCCTGGGTTTTAGTTCCTAAAAACATGGGTTGGTCTTGCCCTTGGGTATGAGTCCCAAAAGATACGGGGTATGACTTGCCCTTAGGTGATGTCCCAGAATAGTCATTATTATATTGACCACTTATCTTGTGGAGCATTGATATATGGATATATATAGATTGGTGGGGGTGAGCAGTTTATCAGTTGTTAAAAGATGGATGAAGAAAAGGAAATATGAAACCAGTAAACACATGCATGGATGTTTAACATCATTGCATATTTATTAATGGTTATAAAATGTTTATCAGGCATGTTATTACATGTTTAATTCAAGGTTTTTAAGGGTATTATTTGGATGGTTATAAACTTTCCTACTGAGTTGTGAACTCAACCTATCCCTTCCACCTTTAGATGTAGGTCAAAAAGACTTATGTAGGAAATAATGCTTGATCATTGCTCTATTGTGATTGGATGTTGTTTGATAGCACATACACTGTATTTGACTATCGATTGAAAAGTATTTCTTTTTTTTTTTCTAAAAAAAAAAAAAGGTGTGACATGGATGGCCAAAGAAACTGAAGGAAGGGCGATGGACTAAACTAAATCAAGGTAGTTTGATAGCCCAATGAATAGGAATGTCCTAAAAAAAATAGAGGAATGGGAATACCCTAATAAAACTCAAGGAAAGAAGATGCCCGAAGTAAACTCAATGAAGGGGATGCCCGAAATGAAACTCAAGGAATCAGGCATATCCTTAAAAGAACTCATAGGATAGAGTCCTGATTATTAGAAACCAAAGGAACATACGAATAAGCTTAAATAGTTCACAATCATGGGAAACCAAAGGAACGAACAATGAACATAGGCCGAACCTAGGATGTCATCACGATGATGAGAACAATAACAAACAACCAACTAAGTTTAGGTAGCACCTAGGATGGTATGCAGACGATCGGACACAAAATTAACTCAAATTGGATAAAGATAGAAGCTAGGGTCACGTCCTAGTGATCAGAAATCAGAGGAACAAACGAATAAACTTAGATTAAAACTAGGATAGTAACCCAATCACGGGTAACTAAAGGAACTAAGAATGAAAAGAAGATAGAACCAAGAATTATGATCCAAAGATGAGCAATCAAAAGAACAAATGAATTAGCTTCAATAGAACCTAGGATGGCAACTCAATGATGTGAAACTAAATCAACTAAGAATGAAAATGAATAAAACTATGAACGGCGTTCCAATGATGAGCAATCTTAGGAACCTAGGATGACATCCAGACTATGGGGTAAAGGACGAGGGATACCCTAAAAAAACTTCAGGAAGTGGGATGGCCTAAACGATGCCCTTAATAAACTTTATGAAGGGAATTCTCTTCACAAAGTAAATGAAGGATGCTCTAAGCAAATTCGACCAAGCGGGATGCCCTTAAAAGAGCCAATGGAAGAAGAACATCGTAAATGAACATTAAGAAGGGGGATTCACTAATAAGACTCATAGAAAGGGCATGCCCCAAACAACCTCTAGCAAGGCGGATGCCCAATCCCAAGAAAAACGGTTGTGCTAAAAACCCTCAAGAAATGCAGTTGCGTTAAAGAAACTACTGCATGGGGATGCCCTACTACACTAAAGGAAGTGGGAGTCTACTAAGTAATCCCTAGGGAAGGAGGGTATGACCTAAAAGAATTCAAGGAAGTTGGGTGGTCTAAACAAACTCTAGGAAAGGGAATGAATTGAAAATCTCCATGAAGATGGATGGCCTATGAAACTGAAGGAAGGGCGATGGACTAAACTAAATCAAGGCAGTTTGAGAGCCCAATGAATAGGAATGTCCTAAAAAAATAGAGGAATGAGAGTATCCTAATAACACTCGAGGAAAGAGGATGCCCCAAATAAACTCAATGAACGGGAATACCTTAAACAAACTTCAGGAAGGGGATGCTCGAAATGAAACTCAAGGAATAGTGCATATCCTTAAACAAACTCATAGGATGGAGTCCTGATTATGAGAAACCAAAGGAACATACGAATAAGCTTAAATAGTTCACAATGATGGGAAACCAAAGGAACGAACAATGAACATAGGCCGAACCTAGGATGACATCACGATGATGAGAACAATAACAAACAACCAACTAAGCTTGGGTAGAACCTAGGATGGTATGCAGACGATCGGACACAAAGTTAACTCAAATTGGATATAGATATAACCTAGGATGACGTCCTAGTGATCAGAAATCAGAGGAACAAACGAATAAACTTAGATTAAAACAAGGATAGTAACCCAATCACGGGTAACTAAAGGAACTAAGAATGAAAAGAAGATAGAACCAAGAATTATGGTCCAAAGATGAGCAATCAAAAGAGCAAATGAATTAGCTTCAATAGAACCTAGGCAGGCAACTCAATGATGTGAAACTAAATCAACTAAGAATGAAAATGAATAAAACTATGAATGGCGTTCCAATAATGAGCAATCTCGGGAATAAATGATTATGTTTAGACAGAACCTAGGATGACATCCTGATTATGGGGTGAAGGACGAGGGATGCCCTAAAAAAACTTCAGGAAGTGGGATGGCCTAAACGATGCCCTTAATAAACTTAATGAAGGGAATTCTCTTCACAAAGTAAATGAAGGATGCTCTAAGCAAATTCGACCAAGCGGGATGCCCTTAAAAGAGCCAATGGAAGAAGAACGTCGTAAATGAACATTAAGAAGGGGGATTCACTAATAAGGCTCATAGAAAGGGCATGCCCCAAACAAACTCTAGCAAGGGGGATGCCCAATCCCAAGAAAAATAGTTGTGCAAAAAACCCTCAAGAAATGGAGTTGTGCTAAAGAAACTACTGCATGGGGATGCCCTACTACACTAAAGGAAGTGGGAGTCTGCTAAGTAATCCCTAGGGAAGGAGGGTATGACCTAAAAGAATTGAAGGAAGTTGGGTGGTCTAAACAAACTCTAGGAAAGGCAATGAATTGAAAATGTCCATGAAGACGGATGGCCTATGAAACTAAAGGAAGGGCGATGGATTGAACTAAATCAAGGTAGTTTGAGAGCCCAATGAATAAGAATGTCCTAAAAAAATAGAGGAATGGGAGTACCCTAATAACACTCGAGGAAAGAGGATGCCCGAAATAAACTCAATGAAGGAGAATACCCTAAACAAACTTAAAGGAAGGGGATGCTCGAAATGAAACTCAAGGAATAGGGCATATCCTTAAACATACTCATAGGATGGAGTCCTGATTATGAGAAACCAGAGGAACATACACATAAGCTTAAATAGTTCACAATGATGGGAAACCAAAGGAACGAACAATGAACATAGGCCGAACCTAGGATGACATCACGATGATGAGAACAATAACAAACAACCAACTAAGCTTGGGTAGATCCTAGGATGGTATGCAGACGATTGGACACACAGTTAACTCAAATTGGATATAGATATAACCTAGGATGACGTCCTAGTGATCAGAAATCAGAGGAACAAACGAATAAACTTAGATTAAAACTAGGATAGTAACCCAATCACGGGTAACTAAAGGAACTAAGAATGAAAAGAAGATAGAACCAAGAATTATGGTCCAAAGATGAGCAATCAAAAGAGCAAATGAATTAGCTTCAATAGAACCTAGGCTGGCAACTCAATGATGTGAAACTAAATCAACTAAGAATGAAAATTAATAAAACTATGAATGGCACTCCAATGATGAGCAATCTTAGGAACAAATGATTATGTTTAGACAGAACCTAGGATGACATCCTGATTATGGGGTGAAGGACGAGGGATACCCTAAAAAAACTTCAGGAAGTGGGATGGCCTAAACGATGCCCTTAATAAACTTAATGAAGGGAATTCTCTTCACAAAGTAAATGAAGGATGCTCTAAGCAAATTCGACCAAGCGGGATGCCCTTAAAAGAGCCAATGGAAGAAGAACGTCGTAAATTAACATTAAGAAGGGGGATTCACTAATAAGACTCATAGAAAGGGCATGCCCCAAACAAACTCTAGCAAAGGGGATGCCCAATCCCAAGAAAAACGGTTGTGCAAGAAACCCTCAAGAAATGGAGTTGCGCTAAAGAAACGACTGCATGGGGATGCCCTACTACACTAAAGGAAGTGGGAGTCTGCTAAGTAATCCCTAGGGAAGGAGGGTATGCCCTAAAAGATTTGAAGGAAGTTGGGTGGTCTAAACAAACTCTAGGAAAGGGAATGAATTGAAAATGTCCATGAAGATGGATGGCCAATGAAACTGAAGGAAGGACGATAGAGTAAACTAAATTAAGGTAGTTTGATAGCCCAATGAATAGGAATGTCCTAAAAAAAAAAATAGGGGAATGGGAATACCCTAATAACACTCGAGGAAAGAGGATGCTCGAAATAAACTCAATGAAGGGGAATACCCTAGACAAACTTAAGGAAGGGAATGCCCGAAATGAAACTCAAGGAATAGGGCATATCCTTAAACATACTCATAGGATGGAGTCCTGATTATGAGAAACCAAAGGAACATACGAATAAGCTTAAATAGTTCACAATGATGGGAAACCAAAGGAACGAACAACGAACATAGGCCGAACCTAGGATGACATCACGATGATGAGAACAATAACAAACAACCAAGTAATCCCTAGGGAAGGGTATCCCCAGAAAGAATTGAAGGAAGTTGGTCTAAACAAAATCTAGGAAAGGGAATGAATTAAAAATCTCCATGAAGATGGATGACCGAAGAAAATGAAGGACGGGCGATGGACTAAACTAAATCAAGGTAGTTTGTAGCCAAGTGAACAAACATGTCCTAAAAAAATATAGAAATCACATCCCAATGATGAGAAACATAACAAACAACTGACTAAGCTTAGGTAGAACCTAGGATGGTATCCAGACGATCAGACAAAAAAATTAAGTCAAATTGGTTCTAGACAGAACTTAGGATGATGTTCTAGTTATGAGAAATCAAAGGAATAAACGAATCAACTTACATTAAAACTAGGATAGTAACCCAATGACGGGTAACTTAAAGACCTAAGAATGAGGAGAGATACAACCAAGAATTATGTTCAAATGATGAGCAATCAAAAGAAAAAACGAATTAGCTTAGATAGAACCTAGGATGGCATCTCAATGATGTGAAACTAAACAAACTAAGAATGGCATGCCAATGATGAGCAATCTCGGGAACAAATGATTCTTTATAGATAGAGCATAGGATGACATCCTGATTATGGGGTGAAGGACGAGGGATACCCTAAAAAAACTTATGGAAGTGGGATACCCTAAACGATCCCCTTAATAAACTTAATGACGGGAATTCTCTAAACAAAGTCAAGGAAGGGGGATGCACTAAGAAAATTCAAGCAAGCGGGATGCCCATAAAAAAGCAATGGAGGAACAACATTGTAAATGAACTTTAAGAAGGCGGATTCACTAATAAGACTCAGAGAAAGGGCATGCCACAAACAAACTCTACTAAGTACGATGGCAAATCCCAACAAAAGTGGTTGTGCTAAAAAAACATCAAGAAATAGAGTTGCGGTAAAGAAACTAGTGGATAGGGATGCCCTACTACACTAAAGAAAGTGGGGGTCTACTGAGTAATTCCTAGTAAAGGGTATGCCCTCAAAGAATTGAAGGAAGTTGGTTGGCCTAAACAAACTCTAGGAAAGGGAATGAATTAAAAATCTCCATTGAGAATGATGACCTAAGAAACTCAAGGAAAGATGATGGACTAAAGTAAATCAAGGTAGTTTGACAGCCCAATGAACAGGAATGTTCTAAAAAAATAGAGGAATGGGAATACACTACTTACACTCCAGGAAAGAGGATGCCCTAAAGAAACTGATCTACCTTTTGGTACTCCCCGAAAACGACCTTCCTTTTTTAAACCCATTTTGAAATACCTTGAAAAAAGAATTAGAAAATTTAAAAACAAGTGTTTTATAGTTCTAACAGATTTAAAAGAACAAACAAAATTGTTTTTATTTTTAAGGGTTCAAAAGAAATAAAAAAAATGGGTTATCAACAATGTTCTATTTATAAATATAAAAAGAAATAATAAAAGAACTCTTAAAATGTATCCAACTCAATTATTTAGATTGAGAGAAGTATATGAATCTAGTGAAACTAAAAAACAAAAGGGTTCGAAAATCAATAATAAGATGATTCACAAATCGTCTATTCAAATTCGATCTATGAATTGGACTCAATGAAGGGGAATACCCTAAACAAACTCAAGGAAGGGGATGCCCGAAAACAAGTAAAGGAAGGAGGATGTCCTTAACATACTAAAGGAATACGGTGTACCCTTAAAAAAATTCTTAGGATGGTGTTCTAATGATGAGAAACAAAATGAACATACGAATAAGCTTCGATAATTCACAATGGATGGAAACAAAAAGAATGAACATAGGCCGAACCTAGGACTCCATCGAATTGTTTGAAACTCAAAGGGATTGAGAACAAACCTTTATAGAAACTAGGATGACATCACAATTATGAGAAACATAACAAACAACCAACTAAGCTTAGGTAGAACCTAGGATGGTATGCAAACGATCAGACACAAAATTTACTCAAATTTGATATAGATAGAAGCTAAACAAACTAAGAATGAAAATGAATAGAAGAATGAATGGCATTCCAATGATGAGCAATCTCGAGAACAAATTATCATGTTTAGATAGAACCTAGGATGACATCCTGATTATGGGGTGAAGGACGAGGGATACCCTGAACAAACTTCAAGAAGTGGGATGCCCTAAACAATCCCCTTAATAAACTTAATGAGGGGAATTCTCTAAACAAAGTCAAGGAAGGGGGATGCACCAAGCAAATTCAAGCAAGCGGGATGCCTTTACAAAACCAATAGAAGAACAACATCGTAAACGAACTTTAAGAAGGCGCATTCACTAATAAGACTCAAAGAAAGGGCATGCAACAAACAAACTCTACTAAGGATGATGGCCAAGCCCAACAAAAGTGGTTGTGCTAAAACAATTTCAAGAAATGGAGTTGCGGTAAAGAAATTACTGGATAGGGATGCCCTACTACACTAAAGGAAGTCGAAGTATGCTAAGTAATCCCTAGGAAAAGGTATGCCCTCAAAGAATTAAAGGAAGTTGGTTGGCCTAAACAAACTCTAGGAAAGGGAATGAATTAAAAATCTCCATGAAGATGGATGACCTAAGAAACTCAAGGAAAGATGATGGACTAAAGTAAATCAAGGTAGTTTGATCAATGTTTTAAAAACCGGACCGGACCGGACCGGCCGGTCGGACCGGTTCAACCGTCGACCGGTCACAATTCCGGTCTGGTTGCCCTATTGAACCGTTTAACTATCAAACCGGTCACGAACCGCCTAAACCGGCGGTTGGACCGGTGACCCGATGGAACCGGACGGTTCTAATCGAACCGAATAGTTCCAGCCAACCACCATTTTAAAGGCTTTCTTACATAAAAGGCTTGGGCAAAAGCCCAGCTGGGCCTTGTCTCATAATGACAAAGCCCACACCCTACTCAATCATATAATGGCTTAATCTTGAGCCCAACGAATGAGGTGATGCATTGTTCCTCAATGTGGATAGCTTTTATAGGCATCCTTTGCATCCTCATTTCACTTGGAATCCGATGTGGGATTGCTAACCAACCTAATCAATGAAAAAAAAAATAGATAGTCCCACCCGTGAGGATTTGAACCTTGGACCCCAAGGTCCATAGGCATCCCAAGACACCACTTAACTACACAACTTTTGTTAACTTATATGCAAACAAAATAATATATATTGGATTTTAAATTTTTTTATAATATTAAATAAAAATAAAATAATATTTTTAAAAATGATAAAATTAGTTTAAAATTTCATTTTTAATATATTCACATTTAAATATTTTACATATTCCATTTAATAAAATTAAAAATATTAATATGATTTAATTTGATAATATTATTGATTTTTAATTTATTCATATATATTTTAAAATTTTTATAATTATTTTTAATTTTAATAATATATAAGTTATATATTTATGACGTCACCGGTTCGACAGCGGTTCGATAACGGTTCGACCGCCGGTCCGACCAGTGAACCGTGAACCGGTAACTTTTCTGGTTCGATCACCGGTCCGGTTCTGAAAACATTGAGTTTGATAGCCCAATGAACAGGAATTTTCTAAAAAAAAATAAAGGAATGGGAATCCCCTAATAACACTCCAGGAAAGAGGATGCCCTAAATAAACTCAATGAAGAGGAATATCCTAAACAAACTCAAGGAAGGGGATGCCTAAAAACAACTCAAGGAAGGAGGATGTCCTCAACATACTAAAGGAATAGGGTGTACCCTTTAACAAATTCATAGGATGGTGTTCTAATGATGAGAAACAAAAGGAACATATGAATAAGCTTCGATAATTCACAATGAGGGGAAACAAAAGGAACAAACAATGAACATAGGCCAAACCTAGGACTCCATCGAATTGTTTGGAACCCAAAGGGACTAAGAACAAACCTTTATAGAAACTAGGATGACATTACAATGATGAGAAACATAACAAACAACCAACTAAGCATATGTAGAACCTAGGATGGTATGCTAACGATCGGACAAAAAATTAACTCAAATTGGATATAGATAAAACCTAGGATGGCATCTATAAGATGTGAAATTACAAACTAAGAATGAAAATAAATAGAACTATGAATGGCATTCCAATGATGAGCAATCTCGGGGACAAATGATTATGTTTAGATAGAACTTAGGATGATGTCCTGATTATGGGGTGAAGGACGAGGGATACCCTTAACAAACTTAAGGAAGTGGGATGGCCTAAACAATGCCCTTAATAAACTTAATGAAGGGAATTATCTAAACAAAGTGAAGGTAGCAGAATGCTCTAAGTAAATTCGAGTAAGGGATGCCATTAAAAAGCCAATGGAAGAAAAATGTCGTAAATGAACATTAAGAAGGGGGATTCTATAACACTTAGTACTAATGAATTAAATAGGCAATAATGATTATCTTTGTACTTAACATTAAGCATGCTTAATCAGATGTGAAAACTAGTTTAATGCTAATCTTGTTTGATTATGAATTAAACTTTGATTAAGGTTAAGTGGGATTAGTTAATGACTTAATCATGTTTATTAGGTTCTTAGGGGCTGATTAGGGTTATGAAAACCTAAAGGACTAATGGGCAATTATGGGTTTTATTTTTTATAAATTGGGAAATTGGAGTTAGTGGAATGCCACCTCCTACTTAGATGGATTGGTGGCAGCCATGTGGGCTGTCACCTCGTGCTTGGTTTTATGGAGACCCCTTTATAAGGGTGCAACTCGTTTTCCACCATTTCACCTACAGCAACTTGGGTTAGAGAGAGAATCAAGAGAGAGAAAGTGTAGATTTGAGGTAAGCAAGTTGTTTAATTTTGTAATTTTCGTTTATTTTGGTTCCTAATGCTATAAACATGTTTTAATTAAAAATCACATTTTATTAAGGATTAAAGTATTTTAACTTAAGTGTTTTATTAATGGTAAGATAAGCATAAATCTTCGTTTAATTTGGTTTGATTGAAAAATAGATTAGTAGACATGTGATTAATTAGGTTATTAGGACACTTGTGATTTGTCAATGGGTTAGGCTTTAAGAAAATCAAAACAATTAGTGTTTGATAAGTGATTAGGGAAATTAATATGCATTGTAAATATTGTTTAATTCAATTCAAATTTGATTAGAAAACCTATAGGTATATAGATTAGAGAATGAGAGAATTAAAAATTAGCAGTAGTAACTGTATAAATTTTCATGGTTAGGAAATCTAAATGATGTTGTTTCATTTCAGTCCCTCGTAATAGGCAAAGATCACCTAGTTAGAAGAAACACAAAAAGGAAGTCGGTGTAAGGTAGGGAATTTTATGCTATCCCATAATGTATCTGATTTCTTTCCTTGAAACATTTATTGGAAATTTCATGCCATTTCTATGATTTCATTAAATGTTTTATATGTCATTGCATCTTGGTTTATTGTGTTGAAATGTTACATTGAGATTGGAATGCATATTGGTGTGGAGATACATGGTTTTGTGTTGTGGAAATGGTCTATGGTATGGTTGCATGGCAAGAAGGAAATGGAATAATCACGGATGATATTCATTGAATTGGTTGGTGGGAAGTGTCTATGTGGTGCTATAGGCATTACCTTTTTATATATTGTTTATGTGGGATCGTGGGTCCTTGGGTGAAAGTCCTTAAAGCCCTCGAGGAAGACACTCCAAAGTAGCAAGGATCAAAGTAGCAAACACATGCATACATGTTTGTCATGATTACACATTTGTTAACAATCATAAAATGTTTATCATCCATGCTTTTAAATGTTTAATTCAAGGTTTATAAAGGTATGCTTTGGATTGTTATAAACTTTCCTACTGAGTTGTGAACTCACCCTATCCCTTCCACCTTTAGATGCAGGTCAGAAGACCTACGCAGGAAATAATGCTTTAGCAATGCTTTACTGTGATTGGATGTTGTTTGCTCAATTGAAAGTCTTTTGAGGCTTTGCCTTTGTATTAAATATTGAATCTCTTTGTAGGAATGATCTAATATATGTACTTGTCTGCTACACTTGTAGTAAGGGCTACCCATAGTGAACAATGAGGTTTTGGTATATGTAAATTAACATAGTATAAGTTTATTTTAAGAAACGAACTATATTTTGTTAACTATATTCTCTTTTTGCACAAAATAATTTTTTGAGAGCACTTATACTGTATTTGAGTATCAATTCTTTAGTTTGAAGAATAACAAAAAATTTGGGGTGTGACGGATTCACTAATAAGACTTATAGAAAGGGCATGCCACAAACAAACTCTACTAAGGACAATGGCCAATCCCAACAAAAGTGGTTGTGCTAAAAATACATCAAGAAAAATAGAGTTGCGCTAAATAAACAACTGGATAGGGATGCCCTACTACACTAAAGAAAGTGGGAGTCTGCTAAGTAATCCCTAGGAAAGGGTATGCCCTCAAGGAATTGAAGGAAGTTGGTTGGCCTAAACAAACTCTAGGAAAGGGAATGAATTAAAAATCTCCATATAGATGGATGACCTAAGAAACTCAAGGAAAGATGAAGGACTAAACTAAATCAAGGTAGTTTGAGAGCCCAATGAATAGGAATGTTCTAAAAAAAAAAATAAAGGAATGGGAATACCCTAATAACATTCCAGGAAAGAGGATGCCCTAAATAAACTCAATGAAGGGGAATTCCCTAAACAAACTCAAGGAAGGAGGATGTCCTCAACATACTAAAGGAATAGGGTGTACCCCTAAAAAAATACATAGGATGGTGTTCTAATGAAGAGAAACAAAAGGAACATACGAATAAGCTTCGATAATTAACAATGGAGGGAAACCAAATGAACATAGGTCGAACCTAGGACTCCATCGAATTATTTGAAACCCAAGGGGACTAAGAACAAACCTTTATAGAAACTAGGATGACATCACAATGATAAGAAACATAACAAACAACCAAGTAAGCTTAGGTAGAACCTAGGATGGTATGGAGATGATCGGACACAAAATTAACTCAAATTGTATATAGAAAGAACCTAGGATGGCATCTAAATGATGTGAAACTAAACAAACTAAGAATGAAAATGAATAGAACTATTGATGAGAATCAACAAGCATTCAAGGATCCATTGCATGTTCCAGTTGGGCCCTAAATTCAGGCCAAATCTACCTTAATTTTAGGCTTTGATTATTTAGAACCTTTTTTTAGCTATTTTCCTATTTTGGATCTGCTAATTTCAGACCAAATCAACCTTTATTTAGGGTTTTAATATTTAGTACCTTTTTTTAGTTTAGGGTTTTATTATTTAGTACCTTTTTTTAGTTTAGGGTTTTAATATTTAGTAAGTTTTTTTCATGACATATAAATAGCACACACTCATTGTAATAGGGGATAATTTTTATTGAATAAAAAAATCAGAAACTGTGAGGCTTTGCTCTTCTTTTGGCTCTTCAAAAACCGTGAACTTATAGGGATTCTTCCTTGTGGCATTCAAACTTTATATTTTCGGTTTGTGATTCCATTGTAATCATTAGGTCAAGGTCTGTTACTTATACTTTTGGTTCGCGTTTCACTTATAAACGTTGGGTCAAGGTTCTATAAAAAATCTATATTTTAGCTTTCTTGGGCAATTATTCCAATACTGTTTGTTGGGTCTCAAATCGTGTCGATTGAGGTTCACATCAACTATGAATGGCATTCGAATGATGGGCAATCTCTAGAACAAATTATTATGTTTAGATAGAACTTAGGATGACATCCTGATTATGCGGTGAAGGACGAGGGATAACCTAAAAAAACTTAGGGAAGTGGGATGCCCTAAACGATCCCCTTAATAAACTTAATGAGGGGAATTCTCTAAACAAAGTCCAGGAAGGGGGATGCACTAAGCAAATTAAGGCAAGCGGAATGCCCTTCAAAAACAAATGGAAGAACATCATTGTAAATGAAATTTAAGAAGGCGGATTCACTAATAAAAGGACATGCCACAAACAAACTCTGCTAAGGACGATGGCCAATCCCAATAAAAGTGGTTGTGCTAAAACAACATCAAGAAATGGAGTTGCGCCAAAGAAAAAACTGGATAGGGATGCCCTACTACACTAAAGGATGTGGGAGTCTTCTAAGTAATCCCTAGGAAAGGGTACGCCCTATAAAAATTAAAAGAGGTTGGTTGGCCTAAATCAACTCTAGGAAAGGGAATGGATTAAAAATCTCCATGAAGAGGGATGACCTAAGAAACTCAAGGAAAGATGAGGGACTAAAGTAAATCAAGGTAGTTTGATAGCCCAATGGAATGGAATGTTCTAAAAAAAAAATAGAGTAATGGGAATACCCTAATAAGACTCGAGGAAAGAGGATGCCCTAAGTAAACTCAATGAACGGGAATACCCTAAACAAACTCGAGGAAAGGGATGCCTGAAAGCAACTCAAGGAAGGAGGATATCCTCAACAAACAAAAGGAATAGGGGTTACCCTTAAACAAATTCATAGGATGGTGTTCTAATGATGAGAAACAAAAGGAACGTACGAATAACCTTCGATAATTCCCAATGGAGGGAAACCAAACAAACAAACAACAAACATAGGCCAAACCTAGGGCTCCATCGAAAACTTTGGAACCCAAAGGGACTAAGAACAAACATTTATAGGAACTAGCTTAGGTAGAACCTAGGATGGTATGCACACGATCTGACACAAAATTAACTCAAATTGGATATAGATAGAACTTAGGATGGCATCTAAATGATGTGAAACTAAACAAACTAAGAATGAAAATGAATAGAACTATGAATGGCATTCCAATGATGAGCAATCTCAGGAACAAATGATTCTATTTAAATAGAGCTTAGGATGACATTCTGATTATGGGGTGAAGGACGAGGGATACCCTAAAAAAACGAGAGGAAGTGGAATGCCCTAAACGATCCCCTTAATAAACTTAATGAGGGGAATTCTCTAAACAAAGTCGAGGAAGGGGGATGCATTAAGAAAATTCAAGCAAGCGAGATGCCCTTAAAAAACCAATGGACAAACAAAATCGTAAATGTACTTTAAGAAGGCGGATTCACTAATAAGATTCAAAGAAAGGGCACGCCACAAACAAACTCTACTAAGGACGATTGCCAATCCCAAAAAATGGAGTTGCGCTAAATAAACGACTGGATAGGGATGCCCTACTACACTAAAGGAGATGGGAGTTTGCTAAGTAATCCCTAGGAAGGTGTATGCCCTCAAAGAATTGAGGGAACTTGGTTGGCCTAAACAAACTCTAGGAAATGGAATGAATTAAAAATATCCATGAAGATGGATCACCTAAGAAACTCAAGGAAACATGATGGACTAAAGTAAATCAAGGTAGTTTGATAGCCCAATGAACAGGAATGTTCATAAAAAATAGAGGAATGGGCATACCCTAATAACACTCGAGGAAAGAGGATGCCCTAAATAAACTCAATGAAAAGGAATACCCAAAACAAACTCAAGGAAGAGGATGCCCGAAAACAACTCAAGGAAGGAGCATGTCCTCAACATACTAAAAGAATAGGGTGTACCCTTAAACAAACTCATAGGATGTTGTTCTAATGATGAGAAAAAGCTTTAATAATTCACAATGGAGGGAAACCAAACGAACGAACGAACAATGAACATAGGCCGAACCTAGGACTCCATCAATTGTTTGGAACTAAAAGGGACTAAGATCAAACGTTTATAGAAACTAGCATGACATCACAATGATGAGAAACATAACAAACAACCAACTAAGCTTAGGAAGAACCTAGGATGGTATGCACATGATCGGACACAAATTAACTCAAATTGGATATAGATAGAACCTATGATGGCATCTCAATGATGTGAAACTAAACAAACTAAGAATGAAAATGAATAGAACTATGAATGGCATTCCAATGATGAGCAATCTTGGGAACAAATGATTCTGTTTAGATAGAGCTTAGGATGACATCCTGATTATGGGGTGAAGGACGAGGGATACCCTAAATCATCCCCTTAATAAATTTAAAGAGGGGAATTCTCTAAACAAAGTCAAGGAAGGGGGATGCACTAAGCAAATTCAAGCAAGCGGGATGCCCTTAAAAAACCAATGGAAAAACATCATCGTAAATGAACTTTAAGAAGGCGGATTTACTAATAAGACTCAAAGAAAGGGCATGCCACAAACAAACTCTACCAATAGGGAGGCCCAATCCCAACAAAAGCGGTCGTGCTAAAAAAACCTCAAAAAATGGAGTTGCGCTAAACAAACTACTAGATGGGTATGCCCTACTAGACTAAAGGAATTGGGAGTCTGCTAGTAATCCCTTGGAAAGGGTATGCCCTCAAAGAATTGAAGGAAGTTGGTTGGCCTAAACAAACTCCAGGAAAGCGAATGAATTAAAAATCTCCATGAAGAACGATGACCTAAGAAACTCAAGGAAAGATGAGGGACTAAAGTAAATCAGGGTAGTTTGATAGCCCGATGGACAGGAATGTTCTAAAAACATAGAGGAATGGGAATACCCTAATAACACTCCAGGAAAGAGGATGCCCTAAATAAACTCAATGAAGGGGAATACCCTAAACAAACTCAAGGAAGGGGATGCCCGAAAGCAACTCAAGGAAGGAGGATATCCTCAACATACTAAAGGAATAGGGTGTACCCTTAAACAAATTCATACGAATAAGCTTTGATAATTCACAATGGAGGGAAACCAAACAAACGAACAATGAACATAGGTCGAACCTAGGACTCCATCGAAAACTTTGGAACCTAAAAGGACTAAGAACAAACCTTTATAGAAACTAGCATGACATCACAATGATAAACATAAGAAACAAGCAACTAAGCTTAGGTAGAACCTAGCATGGTCCGTAGACGATTGGACACAAAATTAACTCAAATTGGATATAGATAGAACCTAGGATGGCATCTCAATGATGAGACTAAACAAACTAAGAATAAAAATGAATTGAACTATGAATGGCATTCCAGTGATGACCAATCTTGGAAACAAATGATTCTTTATAGATAGAGCATAAGATGACATCCTGATTATGGGGTGAAGGACGAGGGATACCCTAAAAAAACTTAAGGAAGTGGGATGCCCTAAACGATCCCCTTAATAAACTTAATGAGGGGAATTCTCTAAACAAAGTCAAGGAAGGGGGATGCACTAAGCAAATTCAAGTAAGCGGGATGCCCTTAAAAAACCAATGGAAGAACAACATCGTAAATGACCTTTAAGAAGGCGGATTCACTAATAAGACTCAAAGAAAGGGTATGCCACAAACAAACTCTACTAAAGAGGATGACCAATCCCAATAACAGTGGTTGTGCGAAAAAAACATCAAGAAATGGAGTTGCGTTAATGAAACTACTGGATAGGCATGCCACAAACATACTCTACCAATGGGGAGGCCCAATCCCAACATAAGCGGTCATGCTAAAAAAACCTCAAAAAATGGAGTTGCACTAAACAAACTACTAGATGGGTACGCCTAACTAGACTAAGGAATTGGGAATCTACTTAGTAATCCCTAGGAAAGGGTATGCCCCCAAAGAATTGAATGAAGTTGGTTGGCCTAAGTAAACTCTAGGAAAGGGAATGCATTAAAAATCTCAACGAAGATGGATGACCTAAGAAACTCAACGAAAGATGATGGACTAAAGTAAATCAAGGTAGTTTGATAGCCCGATGAATAGGAATGTTCTAAAAAAATAGAAGAACAGGAATACCCTTTTAACAATCCAGGAAAGAGGATGCCCTAAATAAACTCAATGAAGGGGAATACCCTAAACAAACTCAAGGAAGGAGAATGTCCTCAACATACTAAAGGAATGGGGTTTACCCTTAAACAAATTCATAGGATGGTGTTATAATGATGAGAAACAAAAGGAGCATACAAATAAGTTTCGAATAAACGAAGATTAAAACTAGGATAGTAACCCAATGACGGGTAACTAATGGAATGAAGAATGAACAGATATAGAACCAAGAATTATGGTCCAGTGATGCTCAATCAAAAGAACCAACGAATTAGCTTATATAGAACCCAGGATGGCATCTCAATGATGTGAAACTAAACAAACTAAGAATGAAAATGAATAAAACTATGAATGGCATTCCAATGATGAGCAATCTCGGGAACAAATGATTATGTATAGACAGAACTTAGGACAACATCTTGATTATGGGGTGAAAGACGAGGCATACCCTAAAAAGACTTATGCAAATGGGATGCCCTAAACAATCCCCTTAATAAACTTAATGAGGGGAAGTCTGGAAACAAAGTCAAGGAAGGGGGATGCACTAAGCAAATTCAAGCAAGCGGGATGCCCTTAAAAAACTAATGGAAGGACAACATCATAAATGAACTTTAGGAAGGCGTATTCACAAATAAGACTAATAGAAAGGGCATGCCACAAACAAACTCTACCGATGGGGAGGCCCAATCCCCACAAAAGCGGTTGTGCTAAGAAAACCTCAAAAAATGGAGTTGCGCTAAATAAACTACTAGATGGCTTTGCTCTACTACACTAAAGGAAGTGGGAGTCTGCTAAGTAATCCATAGGAAGGGAACATACGAATAAGATTAGATAGTTCACAATGATGGGAAAAAAAGGAACGAAAATTGAATATAGGCCGAACCTAGGATTGCATCCTAATGCTTGGATCCCAAAGGAACTAAGAGCAAACCTAGGTAGAAACTACGGTGACATCACAATGATGAGAAACATAACAAACAACCAACTAAGCTTAGGTGGAAACTAAGATGGTATGCAGACAATTGGACACAAAATTAACTCAAATTGGATATAGATAGAACCTAGGATAAAATCCTAGTGATAAAAAATAAGAGGAACAAACGAAAAAACCTAGATTAAAACTAGGATAGTAACCCAATGACGGGTAACTAAAGGAATGAAGAATGAATATATATAGAACCAAGAAATATGGTCCAATGATGAGCAATCAAAAGAACCAACGAATCAGCTTATATATAACCCAGGATGGCATCTCAATGATGTGAAACTAAACAAACGAAGAATGAAAATGAATAGAACTATGAATGGCATTCCAATGATGAGCAATCTCGGGAACAAATGATTATGTTTAGATAGAACTTAGGACGACATCTTGATTATGGGGTGAAGGACAAGGCATACCCTAAAAACACTTAAGCAAGTGGGATGCCCTACATGATCCCCTTAATAAACTTAATGAGGGGAATTCTCTAAACAATGTCATGGAAGGGGGATGCACTAAGCAAATTCAAGCAAGCGGGATGCCCTTAAAAAACTAATGGAAGGACAACATCGTAAATGAACTTTAGGAAGGCGTATTCACAAATAAGTCTCATAGAAAGGGCATGCCACAAACAAACTCTACCTACTAGACTAAAGGAAGTGGGAGTCTGCTAAGTAATCCACAGCAAAGGAACATACGAATAAGTTTAGATAGTTCACAATGATGGGAAAAAAAGGAACGAAAATTGAATATAGGCCGAACCTAGGATTGCATCCAAATGCTTGGATCCCAAAGGAACTAAGAGCAAACCTAGGTAGAAACTACAGTGACATCACAATGGTGAGAAACATAACAAACAACCAACTAAGCTTAGGTGGAACCTAAGACGGTATGTAGACAATCCAACACAAAATTAACCAATATTGGATATAGATAGAACCTAGGATAAAGTACTAGTGATAAAAAATAAGAGGAACAAGCGAATAAACCTAGATTAAAACTAGGATAGCAACCCAAAGACGGGTAACTAAAGGAATGAAGAATGAAAATATATAGAAACAAGAATTATGGTCTAGTGATGAGCAATCAAAAGAACCAACCAATTAGCTTATATAGAACCCAGGATGGCATCTCAATGATGTGAAACTAAACAAACTAAGAATGAAAATGAATAGAACTATGAATGGCATTCCAATGATGAGCAATGTCGGGAACAAATGACTATCTTTAGATAGAACTTAGGACGACATCATGATTATGGGGTGAAGGACGACATCAGGATGGCATCTCAATGATGTGAAACTAAAAAAACTTAGGGAAGTGGGATGCCCTAAACGATCCCCTTAATAAACATAATGAGGGGAATTCTCTAAACAAAGTCAAGGAAGGGGGATGCACTAAGCAAATTCAAGCAAGCGGGATGCCCTTAAGAAACCAATGGAAGGACAACATCGTAAATGAACTTTAGGAAGGCGTATTCACAAATAAGACTCATAGAAAGGGCATGTCACAAACAAACTCTACCTACTAGACTAAAGGAAGTGGGAGTCTGCTAAGTAATCCATAGGAAAGGAACATACGAATAAGCTTAGATAGTTCACAATGATGGGAAAAAAAGGATCGAAAATTGAATATAGGCCGAACCTAGGATATCGCATTAAATGCTTGGATCCCAAAGGAACTAAGAGCAAACCTAGGTAGAAACTACGGTGACATCACAATGATCAGAAACATAACAAACAACCAACTAACCTTAGGTGGAACTTAAGATGGTAAGCAAACAATCCGACACAAAATTAACTCAAATTGGATATGGATAGAACCTAGGATAATGTCCTAGTTATAAAAAAAAAAATAAGAGGAAAAAACAAATAAATATAGATTAAAACTAGGATAGTAACCCCAAGACAGGTAACTAAAGGAATGAAGAATGAATAAATATAGAACCAAGAATTATGGCCTAGTGATGAGCAACCAAAAGAACCAATGAATTAGCTTATATAGAACCCAGGATGGCATCTCAATGATGTGAAACTAAACAAACTAAGAATGAAAATGAATAGAACTATGAATGGCATTCCAATGATGAGCAATCTCGGGAACAACTGATTATGTTTAGATAGAACTTAGGACGACATCTTGATTATGGGGTGAAGGACGAGGCATACCCTAAAAAAACTTACGCAAATGGGATGCCCTAAACGATCCCCTTAATAAACTTAATGATGGGAATTCTCTAAACAAAGTCAAGGAAGGGGGATGCACTAAGCAAATTCAAGCAAGCGGGATGCCCTTAAAAAACGAATGGATGGACAACATCGTAAATGAACTTTAAGAAGGCGTATTCACAAGTAAGACTCATAGAAAGGGCATGCCACAAACAAACTCTACCAAAGGAATGAAGAATGAACAGATATAGAACCAAGAATTATGGTCCAACGATGAGCAATCAAAAGAACCAACGAATTAGCTTAGATAGAACCCAGGATGGCATCTCAATGTTGTGAAACTAAACAAACTAAGAATGAAAATGAATAGAACTGTGAATGGCGTTCCATTGATGAGGAATCATGGGAACAACCGATTATGTTTAGATAGAATCTAGGATGGCATCAAGAATATGGTGTGAAGGACGAGGGATACCCTAAACAAACCTAAGGAAGTGGGATGCCCTAAATAAACTTAATGAAGGGAATTCTCTGAACAAAGTCAAGGAAGGGGGATGCTCTAAGCAAATTCGAGTAAGTCGGATGCCCTTAAAAAGCCAATGGAAGAAGAATGTTGTAAATGAACATTAAGAAGGGGTAGTCACTAATAAGACTCATAGAAAGGGCATGCCACAAGAAAGTCTACCAAGGGGGATGCCTAATCCCAACAAACGTGGCTGTGATAAGCAAACTACTGGATGGAGATGCCCTACTACACTAAGGAAGTGGGAGTCTTCTTAGTAAGCCCTTGGAAAGGGTATCCCTAAAAGAATTGAAGGAAGGTTGTTGGTCTAAAAAAACTATTAGGAAAGGGAATGTGTTAAAAATCTCCATGAAGATGGATGACCTAAGAAACTAAAGGAAGGGTGATGGACTAAAGTAAATCAAGGTAGTTTGATAGCCCAATGAACAGAAATGTCCTAAAAACATAGAGGAATGGACAAACCCTTATAACTCTAGAGGAAAGAGGATGCGTTAAATAAACTCAATGAAGGGGATGCCCGAAAACAACTCAAGGAAGGAGGATGCCATGATGATACTCAAGGAATAGTGCATACGCTTAAACAAACTCATACGGATGAATGCTCATTATGAGAAACAAAAGGAAAATACGAATAACCATAGATAACTCAAAATGATGGGAAACCAAAGAAATGAACAATGAACATATGCCGAACCTAAGATTGGATCAAAATGTTTAGAACCCAAAGGCACTAAGAACAAACCTAGATAGAAACTAGGATGACATCATAATGATGAGAAACATAACAAACAATCAACTAAGCTTAGGTAGAACCTAGGATGGTATACAGACGATCGAACACAAAATTAACTCAAATTGGATATAGATAGAACCTATGATGACGTCCTAGTGATGAGAAATAAGAGGGAACAAACAAATAAACTCATTTAAAACCAGGATAGTAACCCAATGAAGAGTAACTAAAGGAACTAAGAATAAACAAAGATAGAGCCAAGAATTATGGTCCAATGATGAGCAATCAAAAGAACAAACGAATTAGCTTAGAGAGAACATAGGATGGCATTTCAATGATGTGAAACTAAACAAACTAAGAATGAAAATGAATAGAACTATGAATGACGTTCCAATGATGAGAAATCTCAGGAACAAATGATTATGGGGTGAAGGACGATGGATACCCTAAACAAACTTGAGGGAGAGGGATGCCCTAAACGATTCCCTTAATAAACTTAATGAAGGCAATTCTCTAAACAAAGTCAAGGAAGAGGGATTCTCTAAGCAAATTCAAGTAAGCGGGATGCCCATGAAAAAAGCCAATGGAAGAAGAACGTCGAAAATGAACATTAAAAAGGGGGATTCACTAATAAGAGTCATAGAAAGGGCATGCCACAAACAAACTCTAGCAAGGGGGATGCCCAATCCAAACAAAAGTGGTTGTGCTAAAAAACCTCAAGAAATGGAGTAGCGCTAAAAAAAACTAATTGATGGGGATGCCCTACTACACTACAAGAAGTTGGAATTTGCTAAGTAATCCCTAGGAAAGAGTATGCCCTGAAAGAATTAAAGGAAGTTGGTTGGTCTAAACAAACTCTAGGAAAGGGAATGAATTAAAAATCTCCATGAAGATGGATGACCTAAGAAATTGAGGGAAGGGAATGTCCTAAAAAAAATAGAGGAATGGGAATAACCTAATAACACTCAAGGAAAGAGGATGCCGTAAATAAACTCAATGAAGGAGAATACCCTAAACAAACTTAAGGAAGAGGATGCCCAAAAACAACTCAAGCAAGGAGGATGGCGTACCTTTAAACAAACTCATAGGATGGCGTCCTAATTATGAGAAACCAAAGGAACATACGAATAGGCCTAGATAGTTCATAATGATGGGAAACCAAAGGAACAAACAATGAACATAGGTCGAACCTAGGATTGCATCCAAATGTTTGGAACCCAAAGGAACTAAGAACAAAACTAGATAGAAAGTAGGATGACATCACAATGACAAGAAACATAACAAACAAAATTAAAACTAGGATATAGATTGAAACTGAGCTTTGGTAGAACCTAGGATGGTATGCAGACGATCGGACACAAAATTAATTCAAATTGGGTATAGATTGAACCTAGGATGACGTCCTAGTGATGAGAAATAAGAGGGAACAAATGAATAAACGTAGATTAAAACTAGGATAGTAACCCAAAGACGGGTAACTAAAGGAACTAACAATGAACAAAGATAGAACCAAGAATTTTGGTCCAATGATGAGCAATCAAAAGAACAAACGAATTAGCTTAGATAAAACCTTGGATGGCTTTTCAATGATGTGAAATTAAACAAACTAAGAATGAAAATAAATAGAACTATGAATGGCATTCCAATGATGAGGAATCTCGAGAACAAATGATTATGTTTAGATAGAACATAGGATGACATCTTGATTATTGGGTGAAGGACGAAGGATACCCTAAACCAACTTAAGGAAGTGGGATGCTCTTAATAAACTTAATGAAGGGAATTCTCTAAACAAAGTCAAGGAAGGGGGATGCTCTAAGCAAATTCGAGTAAGCCGGATGCCCTTAAAAAGCCAATGGAAGAAGAACATCGTAAATGAACATCAAGAAGGGGGATTCACTTATAAGACTCATAGAAAGGGCATGCCACAAAAAAATTCTACCAAGGGGAATGCCCAATCCCAATAAAAACAGTTGTGCTAAAAAACCTCAAGAAAAGGAGTTGCGATAAACAAACTACTAGATGGGGATGCCCTACTTCAAGGAAGTGGGAGTCTGCTAACTAATCCCCAGGAAAGGGTGTGGCCAAAAAGAATTAAAGGAAGTTGGTTGGTCTAAACAAACTCTAGGAAAGGGAATGAATTAAAAATCTCCATGAAGATGGATGACCTAAGAAACTGAAGGAAGGGTGATGGACTAAAGTAAATAATGGTAGTTTCATCACCCAAGGAACAGGAATGCCCTAAAAAAATAGTGGAATGGGCATACCCTTATAACACTCAGAGAAAGAGGATGCCCTAAAGGAACCTACTGAAGGGGAATACCCAAAACAAACTTAAGGAAGGAATGCCAAAAAACAACTCAAGGAAGGAGGACGTGCTGAACATACCCAAGGAATAGTGCATATGCTTAAGAAAAAGTCATAGGATGGCGTCCTAATTTTCAGAAACCAAAGGAACATATCAATAAGCTTAGATAGTTCACAATGATGGGAAACCGAAGGAATGAACAATGAACATAGGCCGAACCTAGGATTGGATCCTAATGTTTGAACCCAAATGCACTAAGAACAAACCTAGATAGAAACTAGGATGACATCACAATGACGAGAAACATAACAAACAATCAACTAACCTTAGGTAGAACCTAGGATGGTATGTAGATGATCAAACGCAAAATTAACTCAAATTGGATATAGAACCTAGGATGACATCCTAATGATCATAAATAAGAGCGAACAAACGAATAAACTCATATTAAAACAAGGATAGCAACCCAATGACGGGTAACTAAAGGCACTAAGAATAAACAGAGATAGAACCAAGAATTATGGTCCAATGATGAGCAATCAAGAGAACAAATGAATTAGCTTAGATAGAACCTAGGATGGCATCTCAACGACATGAAACTAAACAAACTAAGAATGGAAATGAATAGAACTGCGAATGGTGTTCCAATGATGAGGAATCTCGGGAACACATGATTATGTTTAGATAGAACTTAGAATGACATCCTGATTCTGGGGTGAAGGACGAAGGATACCCTAAACCAACTTAAGGAAGTGGGATGCCCTAAAGGATGCCCTTTATAAACTTAATGAAGGGAATTCTCTAAACAAAGTCGAGGAAGGGGGATGCTCTAAGAAAATTCGAGTAAGTGGGATGCCCTTAAAAAGCCAATGGAAGAAGAACATTGTAAATGAACATTAAGAAGGGGGATTCACTAATAAGACTCATAGAAAGGGCATGCCACAAACAAACTCTACCAAGGGGGATGCCCAATCTCAACAAAAACGGTTGAGCTAACAAACCTCAAGAAATGGAGTTGCGCTAAACAAACTACTAGATGGGGATGTCCTATTACACTAAAGGAAGTGGGAGTCTGCTAAGTAATCCCAAGGAAAGGGTATGAGCTAAAAGAATTGAAGGAAGTTGGTTTGTCTAAACAAACTCTAGGAAAGGGAATGAATTAAAAATCTCCATGAAGATGGATGACCTAATAAACTGAAGGAAGAGGGATGGACTAAAGTAAATCAAGGTAGTTTGATAGCCCAATTAACAGGAATGCCCTAAAAAAATAGAGGAATGGGAATACCCTCATAACACTCAGGGAAAGAGGATGCCCTAAATAAACCTAATGAAGGGGGATACCCAAAACAAACTTAAGGAAGGAATGCCAAAAAACAACTCAAGGAAGGAGGACGTCCTGAACGTACCCAAGGAATAGTGCATACGCTTAAGAAAAACTCATAGGATGGCGTCCTAATTATCAGAAACCAAAGGAACATATCAATAAGCTTAGATAGTTCACAATGATGGGAAACCGAAGGAACGAACAATGAACATAGGATTGGATCCTAATGTTTGAACCCAAAGGCACTAAGAACAAACCTAGATAGAAACTAGGATGATATCACAATGACGAGTAACATAACAAACAATCAACTAATCTTAGGTAGAACCTAGGATGGTATGTAGACGATCCAACACAAAATTAACTCAAATGGGATATAGAACCTAGGATGACATCCTAATGATCAGAAATAAGAGCGAACAAACGAATAAACTCATATTAAAACAAGGATAGCAACCCAATGACGAGTAACTAAAGGAACTAAGAATAAGCAGAGATAGAACCAAGAATTATGGTCCAATGATGAGCAATCAAAAGAACAAATGAATTAGCTTAGATAGAACCTAGGATGGCATCTCAACGACATGAAACTAAACAAACTAAGAATGAAAATGAATAGAACTATGAATGGTGTTCCAATGATGAGGAATCTCGGGAACACATGATTATGTTTAGATAGAACTTAGAATGACATCCTAATTATGGAATGAAGGACGAAGGATACCCTAAACCAACTTAAGGAAATGGGATGCCCTAAAGGATGCCCTTAATAAACTTGATGAAGGGAATTCTCTAAACAAAGTCAAGGAAGGGGGATGCTCTAAGCAAATTCGAGTAAGCGGGATGCCCTTAAAAAGCCAATGGAAGAAGAACATTGTAAATGAACATTAAGAAGGGGGATTCACTAATAAGACTCGTAGAAAGGGCATGCCACAAACAAACTCTACCAAGGGGGATGCCCAATCTCAACAAAAACGGTTGAGCTAAAAAACCTCAAGAAATGGAGTTGCGCTAAACAAACTACTAGATGGGGATGTCCTACTACACTAAAGGAAGTGGAAGTCTACTAAGTAATCCCTAGGAAAGGGTATGCCCTAAAAGAATTGAAGGAAGTTGGTTGGTCTAAACAAACTCTAGGAAAGGGAATGAATTAAAAATCTTCATGAAGATGTATGACCTAAGAAACTGAAGGAAGAATGATGGACTAAAGTAAATCAAGGTAGTGTGATAGCCCAATGAACAGGAATGCCCTAAAAAAATAGTGGAATGCGAATACCCTTATAACACTCAAGGAAAGAGGATGCCCTAAATAAACCTAATGAAGGGGAATACCCAAAACAAACTTAAGGAAGGAATGCCAAAAAACAACTCAAGGAAGGAGGACATCCTGAACGTACCCAAGGAATAGTGCATATGCTTAAGAAAAAGTCATAGGATGGCGTCCTAATTATCAGAAACCAAAGGAACATATCAATAAGCTTAGATAGTTCACAATGATGGGAAACCGAAGGAACGAACAATGAACATAGGCCGAACCTAGGATTGGATCCTAATGTTTGAACCCAAAGGCACTAAGAACAAACCTAGATAGAAACTAGGATGATATCACAATGACGAGTAACATAATAAACAATCAACTAATCTTAGGTAGAACCGAGGATGGTATGTAAACGATCAAACACAAAATTAACTCAAATTGGATATAGAACCTAGGATGACATCCTAGTGATGAGAAATAAGAGGGAATAAACAAATAAACTCATATTAAAACTAGGATAGTAACCAAATGTTGGGTAACTAAAGGAACTAAGAATAAACAGAGATAGAACCAAGAATTATGGTCCAATGATGAGCGATCAAAAGAACAAATGAATTAGCTTAGATAGAACCTAGGATGAAATCTCAACGACGTGAAATTAAACAAACTAAAAATGAAAATGAATAGAACTATGAATGGCGTTCTAATGATGAGGAATCTCGGGAACACTTGATTATGGTTAGATAGAACCTAGGATGAGATCCTGATTATGGGGTGAAGGACGAAGGATACCCTAAACCAACTTAAGGAAGTGGGATGCCCTTAATAAACTTAATGAAGAGAATTCTCTAAACAAAGTCAAGGAAGGGGGATGCTCTAAGCAAATTCAAGTAAGCGGGATGCCCTTAAAAAGCCAATGGAAGAAGAACGTCGTAAATGAATATTAAGAAGGGGGATTCACTAATAAGACTCATAGAAAGGGCATGCCACAAACAAACGCTACCAAGGGGCATGCCCAATCCCATCAAAATCAGTTGTGCTAAAAAACCTCAAGAAATGGAGTTGCACTAAACAAACTACTAGATGGGGATGCCCTACTACACTAAAGGAAGTGGGAGTTTACTACATAATCCCTAGGAAAGGGTATGCCCTAACAAAATTGAAGGAAGTTGGTTGGTCTAAACAAACTCTAGGAAAGGGATTGAATTAAAAATCTTCATGAAGATGGATGACGTAAGAAACTTAAAGAATGGTGATGGACTAAGTAAATAAAGGTAGTTTGATAGCCCAATGAACATGAATATCCTTAAAAAAAAAATAGAGGAATGGGAATACCCTTATAACACTCAAGGAAAGAGGATGCCCTAAATAAACTCAATGAAGGGGAATACCCTAAACAAACTTAAGGAAGGGGATGCCCGAAAACAACTCAAGGAAGGAGGATGTCCTGCACATACTCAAGAAAGGGAGATGTGCTAAACATACTGAAGGATGCAGGTATAACATAAACAAATGCAAGGAATAGGAATTCTACAAAGAAAGGGATCAGGAGGAGGAGATGCCTTAATAACATTGAAGAAAAGGGGATGATCTGAACATAGATAAGGAAGGTGGATGCCATAAATTAATTGAATGAAGGGGGATGTTTTAAACAAAATAATGGAAAAAGATGCCTTAATAAGATTCGATTAAATCACATTCCTTAAATGAACTAAAGGAAGGTTCATGCATTAAAGAAACACAAAAGATGAGGTTGCCCTAAATAAACTCTACGATGGAGGATGCCCTAAACAAATTCAAAAGAAGGCGTTGCCATTAGGAAACTCATGGAAGGTGTGTTTCACTTCTGCTTCGGTCTTCGACCTTAAGTCTTTCTTGGGAGTTCCACTCTGTATCAGGTATTCTACTTCAAGGTTTCTCGGGTTGCACCCTTTGTTAAGGTGCTTCGGGCCCTTTGGTCTCTCTTTGAGGGGACCCTTTGGGTCTTTTGGACAAAGGAAAGGGGAAAAAACTAGCATAACCTATCGGAGGGCCGATACAATAATAGCCCTTTAGCTCTTATGCTCATTATCCTAGGCAATATGATATGCACTTTAGGGCATCCTCAAGATATGTGTTCAAATACTGCTATACAATTACAACTCGTCTTTGCTCAATGGATACAAAACACCCATGCCCTAGCACACACTAATAAGACTCAAGAATGGGGGTTGCCTTAAACATAATCAAACGGTGATGCCATAAGTAACTCTAAGAATCGGGTTGTCCTAAACAAACTCTAGGAAGGGGGATGCACCAAAAAAAATTCCCAAGGAATAGGGCACAAACACTAAACAAACTCAAGGAATAGATATTCTATAAAGAAACTAAGGGACAATCAGACATCTTAATAAGACTCAAGGAAGGGGGATGCCCTAAACAAAGATTTGGAAGGAGAAGGTTGTAAACAAACTCAAAGAAGGGGATGTGCTAACAAGACTCAATGAAGTGGGATGCCCAAAAATTTGAAACCAAAGGAACTAAAATTAAGCACAGATAGAACCTAGGATGATATCTCAATGATGAGAAACAAAAACAACAAAGAAATAAGCTTAGGAAAACCTTAGGAAGTTAGAATGACTAATGATGGAACCTAGGATGGCGTCCTAATTATGAGAAACCAAAGGAACATAGAAATAAGCTTAGATAGTTCACAATGATAGGAAACCAAAGGAACGAACAATGAACATAGGTCGAACCTAGGATTGCATCCAAATGTTTGGAAATGAGAAACAAAGGAACATACGAATAAGCTTAGGTAGTTCACGATGATGGGAAACCAAAGGAACGAACAATGAACATAGGTCGAACCTAGGATTGCATCCAAATGTTTGGAACCCAAAGGAACTAAGAACAAACCTAGATAGAAACTAAGATGACGTCACAATGATGAGAAACATAACAAACAACCAACTAAGCTTAGGTAGAAACTAGGATGGTATGCAGACGATCGGACACAAAATTAATTCAAATTGGATATAGATAGAACCTAGGATGACGTCCTAGTGATGAGAAATAAGAGGGAACAAATGAATAAACTTTGATTAAAACTAGGATAGTAACCCAATGACGAGTAACTAAAGGAACTAACAATGAACAGAGATAGACTCAAGAATTATGGTCCAATGATGAGCAATCAAAAGAACAAATGAATTAACTTAGATAGAACCTAGGATGGCATCTCAACGATGTGAAACTAAACAAACTAAGAATGAAAATGAATAGAACTATATGAATGGCATTCCAATGATGAGGAATCTCAAGAACAAATGATTATGTTTAGATAGAACATAGGATGACATCCTGATTATGGGGTAAAGGACGAAGGATGCCCTAAACCAACTTAAGGAAGTGGGATGCCCTAAAGGATGCCCTTAATAAACTTGATGAAGGGAATTCTCTAAACAAAGTCAAGGAAGGGGGATGCTCTAAGCAAATTCGAGTAAGCGGGATGCCCTTAAAAAGCCAATGGAAGAAGAACGTCATAAATGAATATTAAGAAGGGGGATTCACTAATAAGACTCATAGAAAGGGCATGCCACAAACAAACGCTACCAAGGGGGATGCCTAATCCCATCAAAATCGGTTGTGCTAAAAAACCTTAAGAAATGGAGTTGCGCTAAACAAACTACTGGATGGGGATGCCCTACTACACTAAAAAAAGTGGGAGTCTGCTAAGTAATCCCTAGGAAAGGGTATGCCCTAACAAAATTGAAGGAAGTTGGTTGGTCTAAACAAACTCTAGGAAAGGGAATGAATTAAAAATCTCAATGAAGATGGATGACATAAGAAACTGAAGGAAGGGTGATGGACTAAAGTAAATCAAGGTAGTTTGATAGCCCAATGAACAAGAATGTCCTAAAAAAATAGAGGAATGGGAATACCCTAATAGCACTTGAGGAAAGAGGATGCCCTCAATAAACTCAATGAAGGGGAATACCCTAAACAAACTTAAGGAAGGGGATGCCCGAAAACAATTCAAGGAAGGAGGATGTCCTGAATATACTCATGGAATAGGGCATACCCTTAAACAAACTCAAGAAAGGGGATGTGCTAAACATACTCAAGGATGTGGGCATAACCTAAACAAATGCAAGGAATAGCTACAAAGAAACTATGGGATGTGTAGGAGGAGATGCCTTAATAACATTGAAGAAAATGGGATGATCTAAACATAGATAAGGAAGGTGGATGCCATAAATTAACTGAATGAAGGAGGACGCCTTAAACAAAATAATGGAAAAAGATGCCTTAATAAGACTCGATGAAATCACATTCCCTAAATGAACTCAAAGAAGGTCCATGCATTAAAGAAACAAAAAAGATGAGGTTGCCCTATATAAACTCAACGATGGAGGATGCCCTAAAACAACTCAAAAAAAAGGCATTGCCATTAGGAACTTCATGGAAGGGGAATGTGCTAAGAAGACTCAAGGATGGGGGTTCCCTTAAACATAATCAAATGAGGGGATGCCATAAGTAACTCTAAGAATTAGGTTGCCCTAAACAAACTCTAGGAAGGGGGATGCACTAAAAAAATTCTCAAGGAAGAGGGCACAAACACTAAACAAACTCGAGGAATAGATATTCTATAAAGAAACTAAGGGATAGTGGGACGTCTTAATAAGACTCAAGGAAGGGGGATGCCTTAAACAAAGATATGGAGGGAAAATGTTGTAAACAAACTCAATGAAGGGGGATGCGCTAATGAAACTCAAAGAAGGGGGATTCTCTAAACAAAATTTGGGAAGGGGATGTCATTAACAAACTCAAGGAAGGGGGATGCTCTAAACAAACTCTTGGAAAGGGAATGAATTACAAAATCTCCATGAAAAAGAATGACCTAAGAAACTAAAGCAAGGGTGACGCCCTAATGTAACTCAAGGGAGTGGGATGGCCTAAGGAAACTCAAGGAACATGGATGCATAAAACAAACTAAAGGAAGGGGGATGCCCTATTAAAACTCGAGGAAAGCAGACGCCGTAAACAAACTTTAAGAAGGGAAATGCCCTAGACAAACTAAACAAAGGGAGATGTGCCAAAAAAAAAAAAACTCAAAAAATGGGAGGGGCTTAACAAACTCCAAGAGCAGATGCGCTATGAATCTCAAGGAGGTTCCCAGTGCACTAAATCAACTCTTGGAAGGGGGGTGCCATAAACTCAAGCAAGGGGGATCCTTTACACAAACTCCAAAAAGGAGAATGAATTAAACAATCTTCATGAAAAGAGACTAAGAAACTCAAGGAAGGTGAAGCCCTAAAGTAACTCAAGGGAAAGGGGTGCCCTAAGAAACTCAAGGAACGGGGATGCCCTAAACAAACTAATGGAAGGGGGATTCCTTAATAACAGTTTAGGAAGGGAGATGCCCTAGTAACACTCAATGAAAGGGGATTCCCTAAACATACTCAAGGATGGGGAATGCCTTAAACAAACTAAAGTAAGGCGGATCCCATAAACAAAGTCATGGAAGGGGGGTGCCACACACTAACTCAAGGAAGGGGGATGCCCAAGTGGGATGCCATAACTAAGTGAAGGAAGGGGAATGCCATTATAAGACTTGAGTATGGGAGATGCCCTAAACAAAGTCACTGAAGGAATATATCCTAAACAAACTGGAGAAAGGAAGATGTCCTAAACAAACTCCAAGAGGGTATACCATAAACCAACTCAAGGGGTAGGGGGACGTCGTAGAAAACTAATGAAAAAGGGATGTGCTAATAACAATGATGGAAAGTAATTGTCATAGACAAACTCCAAGAAAGGGGATTCTCTAGACAAACTCAATGAAGGGAGATGTGCTAAAAATATATAGAAAATGGGAGGTGTTGAACAAACTATAGGAGGTACATGCCCTATAAAACTCAAGAAAGTGGGGGTGCATTAAATCAACTATTGAAAGGGTCCTAAACAAACTTAAGGAAAGGGGATGCTCTACACAAAGTCCAGGAAAGGGAATGAACTAAACAGTCTCCATGAAGAGGATTGACCCAAGAAACTCAAGAAAGGGAGATGCCCTAATGTAACTCAAGGAATAGGGATGCCCTAAAAAAATTCATGGAATGACAATACTTTAAACAAAATAAAGGAAAGGGGTTGTCCAAGAGAAAATCAAGGAAGGAAGGGATTCCCCACAAGAACTAAAGGAAAGGATGCCTTAATGAAACTCTATGCCATAAACAAATTCAAGGACACGGGATGTCCTTAAAAAACTCCAGGAAGGTGGATGCCTTATAAAACTTAAGGAAGTGGGAGTGCACTAAATAAACATTTAGTAGGGATGGCTTTAAACAAATTCAACTAAAGTGAATGCTCTACACAAACTCTAGGAAGGGGAATAAACTAAACAATCTCCATGAAGAGGAATGACCTAAGAATGTGAAGGAAGGGTGATGCACTAAGGAAACTAAAGGAACTCCATGGCCCAGGCAAACTAAAGGAAGGGGGGTGTCATGATAACACTTGGGGAAAATGGATGCCCAAACAAATTCAAAGAAATGGAATGCCCTAAAAAAACTCAAGGAAGGGGGATGCTAAAAAAAACTAAAAGAAAAGGGGATGTCCTAAACAAAGTCAAGGAAGGGAGATTCCCTAATAATAATCAAGGAAATGGGATGACCTAAACAAACTAAGGGTAGGGGATACCTTAAAGAAACTCTAGGAAAGGTGATGTCATAAACAAAATTAGGAAATAAGGATGAATTGAAAAAAAAAAAAACTCCATGAAGAGGGATGATGTAACATCTAGTACTAATGAATTAAATAGGCGATAATGATTATCTTAGTACTTAACTTTAAACGTGCTTAATTAAATATTAAAACTAATTTAGTGTTAATCCTATTTAATTATGAATTAAAGTTTGATTAAGGTTAATTGAGATTAGTTAATGACCTAAGCATGCTTATTAGGTTCTTAGGGACTAATTAGGGTTATGAAAACCTAAAGGACTAATGGGCAATTATGGGTTTTATTTTTGATAACTTGAAGGACTAAAGTGCAAAATTGGGAAATTGAAGTTAGTGGAATGCCACCTCCTACTTGGGTGGATTGGTGGCAGTCATGTGGCCTACCACCTCGTGCTTGGTTGCATGGAGACCCCTTTAAAAGGGGGCTACAGCTCGTTTTGCACCAGTTCACCTGCAGCAACTTGGGTTAGAGAGAGGATCTAGAGAGAGAAAGTGTAGATTTGAGGTAAGCAAGTTGTTCAATTTTGTAATTTTTGTTTATTTTGGTTTCTAATGGCATGCTGAAAAGAATTAACAGTAAAATTTGTGTAAAAGTTGAGTATAATTAGCTATAAACCCGTTTTAGTTAAAAATCACAATTAATTAAAGATGAAAGTATTTTAGCTTAAGTATTTTATTAATGGTAAGATCAGCATGAATCTTTATTTAATTCGGTTTGACTGAAAAAATAGATTAGTAAACATGTAATTAATTAGGTTATTTGGACACTTAGGATTTGTTAATAGGTTAGGCTTTAAGAAAATCACAAGAATTAGTGTTTGGTAATTAATTGGGGGATATGAGCATTAAAAAAGTTTAACAATAGTAAGTTGTAAAAAATTAGTAAGAAAGGAAAATTTCATAAGTTTTAATTGAATAAATTTTAATGGTTAGAAAACCTAAATTATGTTGTTTCATTTCAGTTCCTCGTAATAGGTAAAGATCGCCTACACAAAAAGGAAACCCGTGTAAGGTAGGGAATTTTATGCTATTCTATGGTGTATCTGATTTATTTCCTTGAATCATTTGTTGGAATTTCGTGTTATTTTTATGATTTCATAAAATATTTTAATGTGTCATTGCATCTCGGTTTATTGCATTAAAATGTTACCATGATATTGGAATGTATATTGGTAAGAAGATTCATGGTTCTATGTTGTAGAAATGTCATTTTAATGTGTGGTTGCATTGCACAAAGGATATGGAATTATCACAGGATGATGATATTCAAAGAATTGATTGGTGGGAAGTGTCTATGTGATGCTACAGGCATTATCATTTGATATATTGTTTATGTGGGACCGTGGGTCCTTGGGTGAAAGTCCCTAAAGCCCTCGAGGAAGACACTCCCATGTGGGTGTATGGGGTTAGTCCTACCCTTGGGTTTTAGTCCCTAAAGACACAGGATTGGTCTTGCCCTTGGTATGAGTCCCAAAAGACACGGGGTATGACTTGACCTTGGGTGATGTCCTAGAATAGTCATTATTATATTAATCGAGTATCTTGTGGAGCATCGATATCTGATGTGTAGATTGGTGGGGGTTAGCAGTTTATCAGTTGTGAAAGGATAGATGAGGAAAAGCAAAGATGAAACTAGCAAAAACACATGCATACATATCTGACATGATTACACATTTGTTAATGGTTATAAAATGTTTATCATGCATACTATTGAACATTTAATTCAAGGTTTTTAAGGGTATGCTTAGGATGGTTATAAACGTTCCTACTAAGTTGTGAACTCACCTTATCCCTTCCACCTCTAGATGCAGGTCAAAAGACCTATGCAGGAAATAACGCTTGAGCAATGTTTTACTGTGATTGGATGCTATTTGCTCGCATTGAAAGTCTTTTGAGGCCTTGCCTTTTGTATCAAAGACTGAATCTTTTTGTAGGAATGATGTAATATATATATATATATATATATTTGTCAGGTACACTTGTAGTATGGGCTACCCGTAGTGAATAATGAGGTTTTGGTGTACGTAAATTAATGTAGTACAAGTTTCTTTTGTGAAACAAAACGTATTTTATTAACTATAGTAACAAAGTTTAATACAAGTTGTACTCTTTATTGTTTTGAGTATCCTCTTTTTGCACAAAATCAAGCAGGAACTCAGCATTTAAATTTTTGAGAGCTCTTATATTGTATTTGAGTATTAATTGTTTAGTTTGAAGAATAACAAAAACTGGGGTGTAACAGATGACCTAAGAAAATGAAGGGTGATTCCCTAATTTAACTCAAAGGAATAGGATGACTTATGGAAACTCCAAGAAAGGAGATGCCTTAAACAAATTAAAGGAAGGTGGATGCCCTAATAAAGGGAAATGACCTAAATAAACTAAAGGAAAGGGTGATGCTAAACAAACTTAATGAAAGGGAATGAGTTAAACAAACTATGGGAGATGTTAAGGATGGGGGTTACTCTAATCAAACTGAAAGAAAGAAGATGCCATAAACAAAGTCTACGAAGGGGGTTATTATGGACTTGCATTTCTCACTTGCGTCCCCACTCGACAACGAGACTTATTTTTTATTTGTGAAAATTTGATATTTTATTAAAATTTGGAGTTCTCATGCCACTTATTTTTATTTTTTTTATAGGGAAAATATTATAAGAAATTAAAACCCTAAGAAAAATGACACCTTAAACTTTTGAAAAAACATGCCTTTGAAATAATAAACCCGAGTTTAGGTCCAAGAATCAGGTTACTTAAGTTGAGGGAAGTACGACAATTAAGTTATTAATAGAGGGAATCAAGGAAGACTAATGGTGATTACTTAAATTCCAATAACATATTAAGCATGCTAAACAAATAATTCAAGTCAGACCATAAAGGAAGAGTAAGATGCATACATGGACTGCAATTTAAAGTGCTATTACAAGATACTGAAGTTAATTCAAACAACAAAATATATAGCATGCATCTCATCAGCAAAAATCAAACAAACATCAAGGCACTCAGCGCTAATATCAAACATGGTATGGTTCACACAAAACATTTCATATGTAACTAAAAAGAAGTAAATGGTGGAGAGTGTACCTGAAGAGCATATCTTTAACGCAATACACTTTCAATACAAATGGAGAAGCTAGGATAAAAGATGATGACAAGCAATTACGAGAGCATAATATCTGCATGGCATGAACTTACAAAGACATCCGTTATACAAGGTATATAACCAATTAAATAAATCAACTTTGGGAAAAGCTTTTTCGATGCAAATAACATTCTAGAATCAATTTTAAGAAGTGAGTAACATCACACAATTGTGGAAAAAAAAAATTAATACACTCCAAAAATAATTAAAACAAATTTTCAAACTAAAAGGTCATTAGCTAAGTTGAAACTGGTAGCAAGGATAAATTTTAAAATATCTTTTATGTAGGGTTTTGTCAAATCTTCATTCAATATTCCATAACCCATACATCCTCAACCTCAAGTGAAAAAGATTACCAAGGCCAAGGACATTCCCATTAGTTTGGGGGCACAAGTTCAAACTTATGCGAAATAAAAACAAAGTTTTTGGAAAACCAAAAAGAGAATGCAACTTGTATGAAATGAGTTGCATGTTTTTAAAAGAAAGTGAGATTTTTGCCTTAAACCTAAAACAAATTTTCTTTTAAAAGAAATGAGTTGCATGTGTTTTAAAAGAAAGTGTGAAATGCCAATCTCACATAAGTACCAAATAGGTTGTTAAAAACAACATTTATTAAACCAATTACTCTAACAACAAAAGCATAAGTTGATTTACATATTAAGGCAGAGAAGAAAAAACACACACTTCTTGTCATTGTCGTAGCTTTGAACTTATTAAACCCCGCATTCCACATTATATTATTTCTTAAGAAAACCACAAAAATAATAAGAAACAAACAACTTTGTAGTGGATTACTAAAATAGAGTTGGCTCTACCATTGTGATTTAGTGCTTCCTTTTTTCCTCTTCTTTTGTTAATAGCCAACTTAAATATTAATTAAAGCATGCAATTTACATAAGGGAAATCCTAGTGGGACCCTTGTTCGCCTCTTTCTATTCCTTATAGAGTAAGACACCAAGCTATAGTTGGAAATTGACCTAAATCGCCAATAACTAACGTGGGTTTTAGGTTAACAAACCAAAGCAAACGTAAAGCAAAATAAAGATGCAATCACATTTCAAGACTTCCAACACCCTTATTGAACCCAACCACATAGTGTTACTCATTATTGTGTGAATCACAACATCTATCAACAAAAAAATATAAACACATCATTTCTTTCTTGTTGCATAGGGTATACAACAATGATTGTGTAGGGTTGAAATTTTTTTGAAAGTGACACAAATCTACCATCAAAGACAAAGCAATTTTACAACACAAATTGCTTAAAATACAATGGCATAAGTGAAGAGTTTTTTTTACCATATCAATGATTCAATAAGATTTCTTAACCACAAACTACCACATACATGATTTTCATAACTCAAACCTAGGTACAAAGTCAAGTACAAGAAATCAAGCCAATCTATGAGAAAAAGAAAAAGGAAAAAGAAATAAATAAAAGAAAATTTCGAACAACCCAAATACATTATCTAGTAAGATAAGAATGCAATTGAGTGAAGTAACGTAAAAGAGAAAAAAGAACATTATGAAAAGAGGATGACCCCTAGAACATTTGACCCACAACCCTATCATTGGTCTAGTTGGGATTGACGGGGCTTGAACCCGCAGCTTCTGCCTTGCAAAGGCATTGCATTGACCAATTGAACTACAATCCCACATAATTAAGGTCACAACTGTCAATATAGGTAACCAAACAAGTTGTACAAATAACACTTAACAACTCAATCTTTATAATAACAAATACTTAAGTTTAATTTCATTATATTGAATGACATACAATTCTTTTGTAGAAGTACTTATAAATCAAGTATCTTCAAATCAAACAAAATATGCTCATATCCATGCACGGGGAAAAAATGATTCATAGTAAGGCAAAAAGGTAAAAAAGAAATATCAGTTACTATTAGATGTCAACCCCATATCCCACATCATATTATTTCATGCAGAAACCAAAAGAATGATCAGCCCAAAACCATAATGAATCCAAAATCATGAAAACATGACTTGACATGGAACAAATAGTCTCTATTAAAAAAACCTAAGAATACAAGTAAATCTCAAGGCTATGCCCCACACTATAATGACAACAGTTACAAATTGAAAGGATTTGCACTATCCCTCCAACCCAAAGGAAGGGAGGAAAGAAGCAGCCACTGACTGCTTCCATACCCTATTCAATACAAATCGTCCAACATAAATTAAGCTCAGCCACAAATTTTTTATTGCCTAACAAGAGGAATGTGTAGCCATGGAAATAGAAAAAGAATTATACATGTATGTACACATATAATACATGGGTGCACACAATAAATGTAATGCATGTCAAGTGTAACTACAAAATGAAAGAAGAATATATTGATGTGTTAGCTAAATTTCTATTGTGGCATTTCATAAAAGCAAAATTTCCACTGTTTCAGTTCATAGAAACAAAATTTTGATTGTTGCATTTCATAAAAAAACACATTACTTCTTCATGTTGTTACCTGGATCTGAGGGCCCTTTTCCTAGCAGGGGATTTCTTGTCATTAAGGGATTTTTTGCTGTGATCAGCAGAGTTGGATGGCAGAGAATTGGTTGTAGCATTAAAAGATTTTGTTTCCATTGTCAACATCTTCAAAGATATTTTTCGGAGGTAATTAGACTGAAGTAGAAGTAAAAATAAAAATATATCAATTCATCAAATTATTAATGACAAAGTAAGATAAGATAATATCAAGTTTTGCACTTTAATCTTTTACACTAAGGATAGATACAAAACATGTTCATAGGTCTTGAGGAATGGTTGAGTAAATACTAGCATGATGGATATACCTGGCTTGTGGCAGTAGAATATATCTTTTCCTCAAACCTTTCAACAATTTTCCTTAGCTCATGAAGTCCCTCTGGTCCAAAAATAAGAAGATGTCTCTTCAATGTGTCCATGCTAGACATAAAAAAAAATGTTAAATTGTAATGGGTTATTCTTATGCAATCATTGGTTCAAAAAAAAAAAAATCTTAAATAGGAAATCATGTTAGTTGTGCACTGACCATGTCACATAAATTTCCAACCAAAAAACAATACTGCATGAAACAGGAATTTAGAGTAAATAATTTTTTTTTTCTAAGGAAAGGAACTAACATCCTCATAATAAGAGGGGGTTTGAAGTAAATAGAAAAAATTTATTAAGGAAAGGAAAGGAAAGGAACTAAGACAACCAGAAAGCTTGTATATTTATAAGATTCCATGCTTACATCCCTTCCTTTGAACAAGTCAAACACAAAAGATTGTCTCTTGCAATTTACTGTACATTCTAATACCTTTTTTTCTAGTTCCTGTTTTTTAATGATCATATTTGAACTTCCTCATGTATTGATTTTTAATGTATCTAACATGCTCACAAAAACTTATTATGTCTTGCTTGGCTTGAACTCCCAAATACAAGAATAAATGAAATTCAATTATATTCCCCCAAACAATTCATGGAATGCCAACTTACATTTCAATTAGACCAAGGATTACAACAAGTTCTTTGGTCATTATATTTATTTCTTGCCAATAGGAGAAACCAGTTTGGAGGTCAGGGGCCAAGAATATTTTTAGACCACCTATGTAGACTAGCCTAACCTAGACTAATATTTCTTTTGTTAGAATATGATATACAAAATATGGGTTCCCTTCTTGATAACTTAAAACTTTGAGGAAAATTGATTACTTAACATAATCAGATGTTAGGTTATTTAGAGGTCTCCAGTTGAAATCACTCCCCCATTTATTTATGTCTAATTATATGTAATCACAAATGTATGATTTATCTACCACTACTATGATTTGGGAGGATTAAGATTTGTCTGCTACTACCATGATTTATGCCTCTCATGGCAAGTATAGGGCCACATGCATGCAATAGCAAGTGTGTGATTTGTCAATCATGGGTATAGGGCCACAGGTGCATGATAAAAAAGTGTGATATGTCACTAATACTATAGTTTGTCTCTCACACCCAAGGTGGGTACAAGAACATGGTATACATTTGTCTATCACTACTGCAATTTGAGAGGATGATCACAAATGTATGATTTCTTTGTCACTATTGTCACTATTAGGCTCATGTTTTTAGTGGAAGCATTTCTGAAAGTGTCTTTAAGAGAATTACCAATCTAATGTTTCTTAAAAAAAAAATTATTACAATAATGATTTTTCAAAATTTTAAAAGTATTTTTAAATTTTGTTAAACATCTAATCTTTTTTTAAAAAAAAAAAAAAATTTAGGTTAAAAATAATTTCAAAAATTACTATCAAATACACTATTATCAAGCCTTTTTTAAAATAAAAAAAAATTATTAAGTGTTAAAATCTATTACAATATATAAATTTTGAAACTAACTTGAAAATGTTTTTTAAAACGGTTTTTTTTTTTTTTTACAACAAAAATAGTTTTCAATTATTAATTTTTAAAAAAAAAGAAATTCTAACTTGAAAAACAAGTTTAACAAACTTTCAACAAATGTAAATTTTTGAAAATTTGTTTTAAAAATAAATTATTATTTTTAGAACAAATCTTAGGTGTTTTTAATTATTTTTTATATTAAATAATATTTTAAAATATAAATAATTTTTTGAATTCAAAAACTATTTTCAACTTAAGTATGGATCATTTGACCAACTCACGTTAAACCTCAAAGTTGCAACACAAAAAATTCAACCCGATTTATTTTTTATCAATCACTTTTTATCATTCTTATTTTTTATTTTCAAGATATACCATTATTAAGAATTAGTACTTGTTTTTTTATAGGCATTTAATTTTTTTTAAATTCTTAACATGGAAATACAAAACATTGAAAGTTCCAATAAGCTGTTAAAAGGTCTCAAACATTCCTCTTATTGCTAGATGGATTTGCAATAGAGGCAGGTGGTACCTGGCGAACGACAACATAATCATCAACAGAAAGACCGAGCTCTCCATCTGCTTGAGCATCAAATGGGTGTATAACCTACACGATGAAAGAACAAGAAGATAATACTTAAAAATGAGAAGTACACTAAGCAAATATTAAATGACGCTGACACAAACTTCTCATGATAGTTCAGCTACCACAGACAAAAACAAGGGTTGCAGACAGAAGATACATAGTGAAGCCATTCACAAATGGAGCCAAGAATTCATTGTTAGGAACCCCAAGGTACACACAAAGGTCATCAGTTTGTTTAGAAAGTTATATTTTTCTATTTCCTTGAAACAATCCTATTCTGCAGATTTAATTCAAAATTATACAGCCATCTAGGTTTTTATAAACATATTTATGAAAATTTTCAATTTTTTTTTTTTTTTTTTTTTTTTTTTTTTTTTTTTTTTTTTGCCATTAGAAATAAAACAAGGAAAGAATAAATTTTGTCCTTCAACATTCTAGAACCAACTGAAGCTCTGAAATGCCAAATTTTGGCTCCACCGAAACTTACTCTAGACCCCAAGAAAAGTTCCCCTAGATCTTAACCAAAAACTCTTTTAAACTGTGAATTTGTGGTTCTCCCATTATCAAACACTTCCTAGAACAAGCCCAAGAGTAAACTTGTAACGAAGGATGCAATAATTCCTCGGATGTGGATAAAAAGGTTATTTGACCTCTACACAACATTATGGTCATTGCCTACATAAATAGAATAATATATTCCCATTCATTTAAGAATAGTGTACAAAAGATACTTTATTCTGTGACACAACACCTAGCATGAGAGGATGATGAGCTGCAAAATATAATTTGATGTGGTGAAATAGTCGCCAATAGTGCAATGAAACAGATTATGAAAGAAAAAAAGAATGGAGTAAGTGAAGCAATATACAGTGAGCTGCCCTATAAGAACTGGGAATTTCCAATATCAATCAATTTTAATAAAACAATGAGTAATCCATAGGCAGTAATTAATGGATGGTCTAGGCGATCAAAGACTTTACTTTTGCAATAAAGAATGAACCATTTTGATTTGCATGTCCATGATTGTCAAATCCATTCGAATTTGCATCCTTGGATGTGGTAGGAACGCAAACATCTTTCTCCATAGTTATTGGCTGAGATGAAGACTCGTTTCGTTTCTTCTCCATAATCATCTAATTCCAATAATAAACATGTGGAGAAAGTATTCCAGTCATAATCTTTGTTATACTGAAAAGAAATATGTAAAAAGTAATGAGAATAGTATCAGCTCCTGATGAAGGTATTTGATACTCATGAAGAACAGTACATAATTTGTCTCAGTATGAAAACAAAGCAGGATGTATAATTACAAACCTCATCGTATAGTTTCTCTAAAGTAGCAAGTACAGTTTGATGATAAGATCTCTCAGCTTCCACCTGTAAGTTGAGTTCACTTGAGTTCCCACAACCAAACAACATCTATTAAAAGTCAATAATGCCTAACATGAATTTGTTTAGCAAGAATGGAAATAAAGAGGCTTGTCTGAGTCAAATGTGCAAAACAAGTTCACCATCATAAGTTTCACACATATACCAGGGTCTTGATGCAACAGTATGGCCATTGTTACTCTAATGAATGAAGGAAAACATCCACCAAGGAAAATGAATTCCTTTATAAAATTTGAGTTTCTTCTGTACTCATCGTGCCTTTCAACTGGGATTGATATGAATTAAGGAAAAAAGAAAAATCAAACACCCTTGGTTGTTGGAAAAAACTATTAATCTTTATAAGAAGAAAGACATTTATATTTTGATCAACAATATAATTAAATCCCACCCTTCCATATGCTCTACATACATTCTATTAGAATGTGGTATTTGCAGAATAATTCCTTTGCCTTTCCCAGCAAAGAAAATCAACTAGAGAAGACAGAATCATAGATTCAGCTGTAGTGCATCAACTGAATGCGGCTCATGACAACCCAAAAGATTGGTTTTGAATCCATGGATACAGGTCCTTTCAATACCTTTGCAGCACCAGTGCTGCTGGGAATAATGTTGAAGGAGGCAGCTCTGCCACCTCTCCAATCCTAATGGTTTTCTAAATCCATGGTAGTTGTGGTACGTGTTTAGCTGGAACCAGAAAGATTCAGTGATAGAACCATCCCTACAATTAATTTTATTATTATTATTTTTGTGTAACTAATCAAAAGGGAAAGCAGAAACTTTATTGGCATGCAGAGTAACATGTTAAAGCCAATTAGAGAAGCTCTCATTTTTTATTGGACTGAGGAAGTGTTAGAATCCAGGTTTATTGTCCTGATTTTTTTCCATGTGACTTAGGTCAAGCATGCTTCAAGTATGAAGATAGGTGGGCAACTATCTCAGCAAGATCATGGACAGAATGACCTTCCGCCTTGTTCTCAAACAGAGAAAGGAAAAAAACAGAAAATTAAGACAATCCCAATAATGATGTATTAGTTAAATTACAGTTCTGTAAGATTAGGTACAACTTATAGATTTCCTTTTGTATATTTATACCCAAAGTTAAAAAGTAAATAACCTACATTTCATGATAACAACAAAAATAGAAATTGAAGTATCTATTTTAAAAAAACAAAAAGAAATTGAGCAGAGTGTATTAATATGTTACTAGTGCCTTATTTTCTAGTACATGATGAAGCATGTATAACCTGCAGCCAATTTTCTGAAAGCAACCTGCAGCCTTATTTTCTACCACTTTCTATACAATATATTTAGCTAGAGATCAAGAATCAAATGTCAGTTGTATTATAGCCTCGAATTATGTGGGTTAGGCTTTTTTTAACAATGGAAAATCATGATTTTCGGAGGCATGTTTCTACCAGTGATAGACCAATGTTGAGCTAAAATGACCAATGAACTTAAAAATAGTTTTTTTTTTCTTGCATTGCGCTATCCTCCTTTTGCTTCGGTTAGTTGGGTATTCATTTAGAGTGGACAATAGTACACATGTGAATCATTTGCATTGAATTATATTAATTCATATATCAAAAGCTAGCTAAAGATTTTTGTAAGACAAATATTTAGGCTTCCAGGCAATTGCCTCCATTGAGACTTCCTACAACTCCAAAAGTATTTCCAACTTCTTCCTTAGTAAGCTATTAGTAGAAATGGCAGTTATAAATAGATATATAGAGACAGAGAGAGAGCATCACATACCCGGCCCTAGAACTCAGTTTACTAAACTGCTCCAAGATAGACAAGAGGCATGTGTGTCTTAAGGAAATAGCACGGAAGGCTTCTGAAAGCTCATGCATTCTTGAAATATTTTCCAGTGATATATCCTTGAAAATAAAAATAAAAGAGTCGCCAGGAGTCCACAATCTGATTCAAAGCAGTAAAGGAATTCATATCCAAAAAATCGAGCTCCTTAACTCACATGGGCAATGGTACACTCACAGGGACGCTTTATCCCTGCAAGAGATACTGATCAGTAGCTATGAGGAGATCTTGTGCAATATCCAATATAATTTCTACAGATCCATTGTATATAAATCTGTACAAAAATAGAATGTCAGTAAATAAGAAAAGCTCAAGTCAATTTGGAGATGGAGCAGTGATGCAGACAAGATGATTTAATTTCCATCTGAGTTGTCCAAGGCCTGATCTGGTTCTTGGTGTTAAACCTCATTCAGATAGATCAGGAATCATTGTCCTTCTGCAAGATAAAGCTAGAAGTAGAAGGTCTTCAAGTTTTCAAAGATGATAAACTAGATAGAATTGAAAAGGAGAATAATGGAATCAAGGTGTAATTTTTTCTTCTCTCTAATACAATAAGACAATAATAGACAATGCTAAACAAGTTAAAATCTTATTTATTCAAAGCAAGTCTTCAAGGGGCATATTGTTTCAAAAGAAAAAGAAAAAATTTAATGACATTAATCAGAAATCTTCCAGAGTCAAAAGCCCCCAAATGATGTGACAATCATATTCAAGTGTATTGATATTTACCCACCTCACCAACATTGCTCATGGCAAAGAAAAGTGTCCCTGCAACAAGGAGTGTATCACCAATTAGAGGTTGCAAACCTTCTAAGAGACAAATACAAGTTTGTGTGATAGTTGATACTATACTAATAAATAATAATGTAAAATTTTCAATAATGAATTAGAAAATGCCTCAATGACAAAACAAAGCTCTAGTTCTAGAATTTTCAGGTGGATTAAGTCATACTCTATTTTGCTGAATTTCATGATAGTTATGCACTAATTCTTGGAAGATAAAGGTTTTTGGCATCATAAAAATATGTTGCACATAACAGTCTATGCATGCTTTAGACCTTTAAGTTCAAAAGAGAGAAAAGATCATGGTGATACTGTTTTTGTCCAAAGCCTAGATTCAGAAACTTCCATTTTCAAGGTTATCTTTCACTAAAAATTGCTACTTATCTGTTTCTGTTCATTTATTCATGAAAAAAATCATTATAATAATTGAATTGATGAATGGTAGGATGAGAAGGGAGAGGATTTTTACCTTTAGCTTTGATAGGGTTTTCTATCATGGATTTGAGCAAGTTGATGTCTATGAATTTCTAACCCAGCCTTTTTTTTTTTTTTTTGATAGGTAAGAAAAGTTCATGGTAAATCAAAATACCAAAGAACACGATGAAACTTCAAAAATTCAAAACCTAGAACTTTCTTACAAGTAGTTTTATTTGACTTAAAAAGATAAAAAACTTTGTTTTTTTAATTACAATTTCTGCACAACTAAACAGCACATTAACAAAAACTATCTAAGAACCCTATTATTATTCTTGGTTTAAACCAAAACCTACAAATTTCATCACAATCATCAAGAACCCGGATTCATAACTCACTGTAGGGGGGCGAAAGTCTACCGATCCCGGTGAGCAAACTCCCAAGAACCTGATGCGAGTCCCTCTATCTTGCAGCAAACCTAAAGACTCCGACCTCTCGTGCTTCTTCCGTGGAGAGAATAAATTCAAAATTAAAAACCAAAAAGGAACAAATCATAAAAAAATAAAAGGGCTCGGAGACCAAATTTTCCAAGAACCCGACTATTTTTCTTGGTTGAAAGCAAAACCGACATCATCAAGAACCCGGTGGGATTCAACTCACCTGTAGGACAGCGCAAGTCTGCCAATTCCAGCGAGCAAACTCCCAAGAACCCTGATGCGAGTCCTCTATCTTGCAGCAAACTTAAAGACTCCAACCTCTCGTGCTTCCTCTCCTCTCCTTGAAGAAGTCCTTCCGATCCCAAGGAAGTGGTTTTGACGGCATGAAAACCCAGTCAATCGCATGGGTAGCCCCGCCCCTAGCTTAATTAGCCAACCACACAACCCTGACCCAAATCTAAGGTTTCCAAAATCCCACAACCACAAAACCACTACGCACTAAGCTGATTCCCCGAGCTTCCACACCGAGATCGAACCAAATCACACCGTGCCCTAGCCTCTCGGCCAATAAAACTCAAAAGTCCTCCGCCTTTTACTTCCCCTTCTCTCAAGTCTATGGCTTCCACTGGGCCCTAGATTCCACTTCGGGGAGACACCACCATAGATGAGACACAAAAGCCTCGTCTTCCTACCTCCAGTTTCTTTCACTTTCTACGCTACCAGGGAAAAAAATTTGTTTTTGTTTGGAACAAGAAGGTGAGATCGTGACGACAATAAGGTACATAAAAGAGAAGAGGAGAAGAAAAGAGGTGAAAGAGAGGAAAGTCTCAGGACTAAAGAATGAGAATGGTATATCTATATCAGATCATCAGCTTCATTTAACCAGAATTTATATAATATTTTCATGTCCCAATAATTAATTTCATTTGTCCTAGTTTATTTATTTTCAAGGCCTATTTAGCCATGTTTTTTTAAACTTGGACACATGGTAATTTTTAAATTTTGTTTTTAAAGATCGTTTCAAAATTAGAGAGAAAAAGAGTCATGACTAAGAGTATTCTGTTTATTTGTTTCAAAATTTTACTCTGGTTTTCGTTAGTGTGAAAAAAATACACCAATTAATAAAAAAAAAATAAACTGCAAATGAGGTAATGCAAGAACAACTTAATACCTTGCTAGGTTATTAATGAAGTATGTCTCCAATATGGGTAAATAAGAGACTAGTCCAAGCGTAGGTGCCATGACATTATATCTTATAATGAAGTCATGCATTAAAACCTGACATGATAATAAGTTGTCATATTAGCACATGATAGATGAAAATAGAATTAAAACATTAGTAAAAACAATACATGTGACTCCACCAAACCTATTGCAAACCTTTTCAACCACAACTTCCATATTTCTCCATAGGAGTTGGATGAGTAGCATAAATAGCAGCAATAACATTATTAGCAGCAGCATACCATTATGTTTCCTGGCAACCAAAACTGTCAATTAAGATTTCTATTTGGATACATGACACCATATGCGTCAATTGGTTAATAGCAATATGGCACATAATGAATAAATATCTACTAAGTTTTGTTACAAGAACAGTTGAAAGGACGCACGATACCACTTTCAATGTAATTTTGCAACTAAGAGACATTTTCCTCAAGTCAACAACTAAGGTTTCAGTAGTTGGATGAATTGCATAAATAAAATCAATAACATTATCAGTAACCGCATACCATAAGTTATCTGGCAGCCAAAAACCGGTGATTAAGCTTTTCAGAATGCCAAATATCAGGGTCTCATTATTAGACAATAGGTTTTTCTTTCGCTCTTTAGAAAACTTGTAAGAGTAATGCATCCAATTCAAGCATGTAGTTCAAGCAACCTTGGAGTTGTTGAAACCAATATTAGACCCCAGAATGAGGACAATATTGAGAAGCAAAAAAGTATAGGTTTTAAAAGCAATCCAATGTGAGGCTACCCAATCAAGGATCAGTACATTATCAACAGATCGTAAGTAACTCGAGATGGAGAATCCACCTTTGGAAGAACGCTCAGATTGGGCCTAGGACTCTCCCCAAGATTTAATTTACAAGATAGTGTGAGACTAGAGAAACCTTTGATTAATGAACATAAATGATCAAACACGTCTTACTCTTCGAGACAGAAAAGCTCTTTCCAAGAGAGATCAAATAATACATCTATTTGCATAAGAAGAAAAAAAGATTAAAATCCTTAAAAAAAAAAATGGTTAAAAATACAAAATAACTAATGTCAATATCTTTACTTAGAAAAATGACTAATGAGAATAAAATAGATATTTGAATCTAACTTGGAAAGTGAAAACTTAACTCAAATACACAGAATGGTTGAATTTGATGCACAAGAGAGCGTTTATTCACCAGGTATCAAATAAAAATTATTAAAAAATAATATAAAAAAAAAACAATGGATTACTCAAATGTTCAATTGATTGTTAATTTTAATTTTTTATTTTTTCTTTTCTTCCCATTTCTCACAATTGAGAATATTTGAGGGTTTTATCAATTGTTGATGGGAAAAAACACCATTGATAAGAAAACTGAATATAAATCATGAACCAAAAGATTTACCCCACTTGTTTAGATGCCATGAATATGTAGGATAATAAAAGAAAACAAACTTTTCTTGATATATATGGTAACAAACACATTCTCCACAGCTTCATAAGTGGACTAGTCCTGAGAAAATACAGGGCAACCTGTGTTGGCTAAAATCAACTTTGCAAATCTATCAACGAGCTCCACAAGAAAGCAACGTCTGATATTTATAGCCCCAACTTTGTCCTTCACATAGTCTTTTCGGTTTGTCCTTCCAACCTCTATGATAGGATAACCAACCAAACTACCAACAACACATGATTGCACCATATAGTGGTATTTGGTAGCACATGTCCCCATTAAATCACAAAGAGCATCTTTTGTCTTTCAATCTTTTAACGGTATTGTGTTCTTAACCATAGTGTACAAGAGATGTAAATTAAACCTACAAAGATAAACATGCAAAATAAAATTAAAATAAATCCAACTACTCACCCAACTTGATTTACAACAAAAAATAAGTAATTTCCATATGGTCTCATGGAGTTGAGTATCTAACCCCTCTGTTGTTTCCAATTCCAAGAGTGTATAGGTTGTTTCTTCCTACAACTAGTACTGCCTAAATCCATTACAAGAACACTTTCATAAATTAGTAGCAACTTCCCAATATGACACACGTGCACATACTTATCAAAAAAATAAATAAATAAGACACACATGCACATAAAATGGAAGAGTACCTTGGGGTGGTTGTTGGGAAAAAAAAAGTACAGATTTTAAAAGCATTTCGATGCAAGGCCACCTGATCAAGAATTAGTACATCATCAACATGATTGTCAGAAACTCAAAAAAGAGAATTCAGATTTGGAAGAACACTGAGATTGGACCTAAGACTATACAACATCTACTTTACATTTTATAAGAAAGGGTAAGACTAGAGAAGCCATTGATTATGGAATACACATCAAATGCATCTTGCTCTTCAACATAGAAAAACACCGCATCAAAGATATTAAATGATACTCATACAAGTTTGAGTAAGAAGAAAAACATATTAAAACCACAAAATATGGTTAATATGTACAAAAAATGTGACGCCCCACCCTTGCAAGCGCCATCCACGCAAGACAGTGTCTCTTCCCTAGTCTGAAAACTGAGATGTAGATACTATCCTATGAAAGAAAATTAACTTATGACAAGATATACTGTGTCAAAGCAATACAAGGATGCATATTTAAGGAACTATAAATTCATTACTATGTCCGAGATAAACAATTTTGCATACATAAAAGCTGGTCTTAAGGGATCGAAAACTTGTACATACCTAAGAAAATGGCTACATGCCAGTAGTCTATCCAAAAAGAAGCAAAGGAAAAGGCAACAACATTTATATGCCTTGTTGACCATCCTCCAGAACTTGCTTGGTATTTGGTTCTACTAGGTCCTCATCTAAAAAATTGAGGGAACTACAAAGTGAATAACTCAGTGAATGATCATATAATACAGGTTGTAGGATGGTCAGTCCAAAGTAGAAAGAAGAGTTTTATCATGTAGGTAACACTCAACGTAGATAATATATGGTATAACAATCAAGTAGACATGCAACATTGGACGACCCGATGTATAATCAATCAAACACATGCATAATCCATGGCTACAATGTCACTCCAACTCTCGGCACATATGCAATATAACTGCTACAATGCCCTTTCCTCCATCAGCATGTATCACATATGCAACCACAGGCAACATATGTCTCAAATATCATGGTGCCTTATAGACACAATATCCCTACATCTCTCAACACACTTCTCATACAAACTGCTCTAGTGCCCCTTTATCTCTTGGCATAAAAGATTACTAGGTTAATTGGCTACAGTGCGCCACTCCATTTCTACGGCACGATATAGGTCTAGGGTAAATTACAATTGCATCCATAGTAATAGTGCAAAATACCATAATGACAACACCAATGATTTTTAGTGAATGGTACGTTAATATGAAATATATTTCCTTCATCTAACATCTACAAAAGAATAGCATATATGCATATAAAAATATCCAACACTCCAATTCACAAAATAACATATGTTCCCAAAAGCATAATAAAATATTAAAATTCAAAGGAAATTTAAATTTCAAAAATAGTGGGAAAAAAAAACTATTTTCACCTTATAAATGAATTTTGTTGAATTTTAAGAAAAAATCTAGTCTAAACTTCCAAAATCAATGCCAATGTCAGGTTAAAAGCTTTTAGCTCAATACCTCCATCATGAAGGATGAGATTACTTACCACACATTCAAATGTCAAGGTTTGTAAATTCCATGTGGAGTTTAAACAGAATCTTCAAATAATGTGAGGAACATAGGCATAGCTATGAGAAGTGAAGAGGGAGAGCCACACCTCTTGCATCAAACCAAAATTTCTACAAAGCATCGACAACAAAGGTGCGCAGTGGCCAATCAAGCTCTTCTCCACAGAAACACCATAAACAATTTCAATCTCTGCCCTTTAGGAAACAAAGTCAATTATTGCATCTTAAGAAACATCAAGACCAAACTCAGCATAAAAACCATTCTCCTACAAAGCACCATCAAAGAGAGTGGAATCAGTCAGAACAAGTAAAAAACCACAGATCTTATATTTAATTATAATAAGCCTCACATGTGTAACCTATGTAATAAATATCTAAATGTTCATCTAACTAGACAATGTGATTTTCTCAATCATCTATTGTAAGAATTTTCATAGTTTTTCGATTAGATGATATGGAATAATCTGATAACAATACTTGAGGACAATAGATGATACCATTCTCTTGCAAGACACCATCAAAGGGACCGAGATCAATCAAAAGAGGTTCTAGTAAAGAAAAATTGAAATGATTAAATGCTTTCATACTCAATAATTCAAACCTTGATATCATACTCAATTTTCTCAATGTATTAAAGAAATGAAAAATAATTCCAACCTTGTATCTCAGTTTTTCTAAAACACTTGTTCCAATGCATGAAATGATTTTAATTCAATGCCTACATCATGAAGAATGAGATTATTTACCACACTTTTAAATGCCAAGTTTCACAAATTCCATGCGACATTTAAATAGAATCTTCAAAGAGTGTGAGGAACAAAGACAAGCTGTGAGAAGTGAGAGTTGAAACAACATTAGCTTGATCTATAATAAAAGTGTGTCTGAAAACTTTCAGTCTAGGCACAGTAAGGTCCAGCCTTGATCTACTAGTTTGTAGATAAGGATCAAGCTATAATTCGGTATTAGTTTCTGGAAAGAAGTAGAGAAAATCAACAACATCAACTTGATAAAGTTTACGTATACCTTAATATGTGTATACCTACTGTCTCTCTTTGATAAATAAAATAATCACACCCCGCCATATTAAGGATATATAAAATGTACATAGGAAGCTCATACAATGGAAACAACCCTCCTACAAAATAATTAAATCAGATCAATTCCTATCTGACATGCAAAAACTGAAAAACATAAAATTTATATATATAAAGTAAACTCCAAGCTCTATAATTTTTCTGCACAACACACAAAAGTTGCCCCCAGAATTAGTTTCAACAGCTCCAACATTTCCCTTTTTGGAAACAAAAATGTTTCTGGCAAAACCATTTTCATTTATAATACCCAACAAGCTATAAATATGAAATAACTTGAAAATAATGTCTGATGCTAGGTTTTGATTTGTCTTCTTCCAAGCACATGTGCTAAAAATCCTTTTAATCAAATATTTCATTTTGGTAATATATATCCCAAAAAACCTGTTTACTGGAAGAGGAAGGCTTCTGGATTCAACTAGTTGCTGCACATAATACATCTTTTGGTGCAGAGTTTATGCTTCTTACCTCTGATTGTCCAAGAAATTTTTCCTCCAACGTTTGAGTGTGTAGTGATAATGTATTGTTATGTTTTCCAGATGCTCCACACTGCATTTACACAACTCTCTTAGATTATTTTTTTCAGAAAGTGGAAGAAAGATGATTAATTCCAAATCATTGTATTAGCTTTTACCAGTGTCTTGATGCACCAGTATGGCCATTGTTACTCTAATGAATGAAGGAAAACATCCACCAAGGATATATAAAATGTACATAGGAAGCTCATACAATGAAAACAACCCTCCTACAAAATAATTAAATCAGATCAATTCCTGTCTAACATGCAAAAACTGAAAAACATAAAATTTATATATATAAAGTAAACTCCAAGCTCTATAATTTTTCTGCACAACACACAAAAGTTTCCCCCAAAATTAGTTTCAACTGCTCCAACATTTCCCTTTTTGGAAACAAAAATGTTTCTGGCAAAACCATTTTCATTTATAATACCCAACAAGCTATAAATATGAAATAACTTGAAAATAATGTCTGATGCTAGGTTTTGATTTGTCTTCTTCCAAGGGCATGTGCTCAAAATCCTTTTAATCAAATATTTCATTTTGGTAAATATCTATCCCAAAAAACCTGTTTACTGGAAGAGGAAGGCTTCTTTATTCAACTAGTTGTTGCACATAATACATCTTTTGGTGCAGAGTTTATGCTTCTTACCCCTGATTGTCCAAGAAATTTTTCCTCCAACGTTTGAGTGTCTAGTGATAATGTATTCTTATGTTTTCCAGATGCTCCACACTGCATTTACACAACTCTCTTAGATTACTTTTTTCAGAAAGCGGAATAAAGTTGATTAATTCCAAATCATTGTATTAGCTTTTACCAGTGTCTTGATGCAACAGTATGGCCATTGTTACTCTAATGAATGAAGGAAAACATCCACCAAGGAAAATGAATTCCTTTATAAAATTTGAGTTTCTTTTGTACTCATCGTGCCTTTCAACTGGGATTGATATGAATTAAGGAAAAAAGAAAAATAAAACACCCTTGGTTGTTGGAAAAAAATATTAATCTTTATAAGAAGAAAGACATTTATATTTTGATCAACAATATAATTAAATCCCACCCTTCCATATGCTCTACATCCATTCTATTAGAATGTGGTATTTGCAGAATAATTCCTTTGCCTTTCCCAGCAAAGAAAATCAACTAAAGAAGACAGAATCATAGATTCGGCTGTAGTGCATCAACTGAATGCGGCTTATGACAACCCAAAAGATTGGTTTTGAATCCATGGATACAGGTCCTTTTAATAATTTTGCAGCACCAGTGCTGCTGGGAATAATGTTGAAGGAGGTAGCTCTGCCACCTCTCCAATCCTAATGGTTTCCTAAATCCATGGTAGTTGTGGTACGTGTTTAGCTGGAACCAGAAAGATTCAATGATAGAACCATCCCTACAATTAATTTTATTATTATTATTATTATTATTATTATTATTTGTGTAACCAATCAAAAGGGAAAGCAGAAACTTTATTGGCATGCAAAGTAACATGATAGAGCCAATTAGAGAAGCTCTCATTTTTTATTGGACTGAGGAAGTGTTAGAATCCAGGTTTATTGTCCTGATTTTTTTCCATGTGACTTAGGTCAAGCATGCTTCAAGTATGAAGATAGGTGGGCAACTATCTCAGCAAGATCATGGACAGAATGACCTTTAGCCTTGTTCTCAAACAGAGAAAGGAAAAAGAACAGAAAATTAAGACAATCCCAATAATGATGTATTAGTTAAATTACAGTTCTGGAAGATTAGGTACAACTTATAGATTTCCTTTTGTATATTTATACCCAAAGTTAAAAAGTAAATAACCTACATTTCATGATAACAACAAAAATAAAAATAGAAGTATCTATTTTAAAAAAACAAAAAGAAAATTTTTTTTTTTTTTTGATAAGTAAAACAAAAAGAAATTGAGCAGAGTGTATTAATATGTTACTAGTGCCTTATTTTCTAGTACATGATGAAGCATGTATAACCTGCAGCCAATTTTCTGAAAGCAACCTGCAGCCTTATTTTCTAACACTTTCTATACAATATATTTAGCTAGAGATCAAGAATCAAATGTCATTTGTATTATAGCCTCGAATTATGTGGGTTAGGCTTTTTTTAACAATGGAAAATCATGATTTTCGGAGGCATGTTTCTACCAGTGATAGACCAATGTTGAGCTAAAATGACCAATGAACTTAAAAATAGTTTTTTTTTTTTTTCTTGCATTGCGCTATCCTCCTTTTGCTTCGGTTAGTTGGGTATTCATTTAGAGTGGACAATAGTACACATGTGAATCATTTGTATTGAATTATATTAATTCATATATCAAAAGCTAGCTAAAGATTTTTGTAAGACAAATATTTAGGCTTCCAGGCAATTGCCTCCATTGAGACTTCCTACAACTCCAAAAGTATTTCCAACTTCTTCCTTAGTAAGCTATTAGTAGAAATGACAGTTATAAATAGATATATAGAGACAGAGAGAGAGCATCACATACCCGGCCCTAGAACTCAATTTACTAAACTGCTCCAAGATAGACAAGAGGCATGTGTGTCTTAAGGAAATAGCACGGAAGGCTTCTGAAAGCTCATGCATTCTTGAAACATTTTCCAGTGATATACCCTTGAAAATAAAAATAAAAGAGTCACCAAGTATCCACAATCTGATTCAAAGCAGTAAAGGAATTCATATCCAAAAAATCGAGCTCCTTAACTCACATGGGCAATGGTACACTCACAAGGACGCTTTATCCCTGCAAGAGATACTGATCAGTAGCTATGAGGAGATCTTGTGCAATATCCAATATAATTTCTACAGATCCATTGTATATAAATCTGTACAAAAATAGAATGTCAGTAAATAAGAAAAGCTCAAGTCAATTTGGAGATGGAGCAGTGATGCAGACAAGATTTAATTTCCATCTGAGTTGTCCAAGGCCTGATCTGGCTCTTGGTGTTAAACCTCATTCAGATAGATCAGGAATCATTGTCCTTCTGCAAGATAAAGCTAGAAGTAGAAGGTCTTCAAGTTTTCAAAGATGATAAACTAGATAGAATTGAAAAGGAGAATAATGGAATCAAGGTGTAATTTTTTCTTCTCTCTAATACAATAAGACAACAATAGACAATGCTAAACAAGTTAAAATCTTATTTATTCAAAGCAAGTCTTCAAGGGGCATATTGTTTCAAAAGAAAAAGAAAAAATTTAATGACATTAATCAGAAATCTTCCAGAGTCAAAAGCCCCCAAATGATGTGACAATCATATTCAAGTGTATTGATATTTACCCACCTCACCAACATTGCTCATGGCAAAGAAAAGTGTTCCTGCAACAAGGAGTGTATCACCAATTAGAGGTTTCAAACCTTCTAAGAGACAAATACAAGTTTGTGTGATAGTTGATACTGTACTAATAAATAATAACGTAAAATTTTCAGTAATGAATTAGAAAATGCCTCAATGACAAAATTTAATGTTTACAAATTCGATTCCTTTTCATCTGTTCTCTTGACAACTGTCGCTAGACGCAGTATTTCTCTGAATTGAATGCCATGGATACTTTATTTACTTGATTCCTGTGTCATATGATATTGGTTGGTCAGATGCTCTTCGGAATTAACTTGCATGTAGTAATGTACATGATTGGTTGGGAGCTGCAGCATTCATTATGTGTTTCTAGGCATGTTATAATTTCACCCAGCATTCAAGGATTCTTTAATGAGATAGTAGAAAGGCAGAGTAGCCAAAAAAATAAAAAAGGACCAACTAAAACTGGGAATCTTACAGCAAGATCTCTATATGGCACCTAGAACTTGACTTTGGAGATTTTATTTGATCTTGCTGATATACTTGCCTTTGTTCTATTTATGTGCTGTATCATTATGGTCTAATTTTACTTGAGATTTATGATAATTGTTAGGCATGTATAATCATATGATATGAAACACTCTGTTTCCAAAATACTTGTTAGTTGTTTTTCTATAACATCAAATCAAATCCCAAAGCTTCTTGGGGCATAGGAAATTCTTTATAATTATACTGATGCTATTTGGGTCTCTAAATGTTATCTGGTGTATTCAAGAGTTTGAAATTCAGTCAAATTAAATTATGTTCTAGTTGAATTCTTGGACCAGGTTTGACATCCAACCAAATTTTGTGATGGGTTTCACACCAACCTCTTGTTCTGACTAGCTTTGAGTTCTTAATCAAACTACCTAATCATCAACACTAATGCTTAGCATATGATCATTAGGATAAGAACATGATGATCCATTTTGTATTTAAAGGTATCTCTAAATTATTATCACGCTATAAAAATTTGACAGTGTAATCATGAGCTGCTAGGAACGATATAAGAAAATAAACCGGATTTAGTGCCTGGTTATTCTATATTAAGTTGCCTAAAATACAAGCATAAACAAGATGGACAATTGTTGGAGGGAGAAATAGACTTTCTTGGATGGGAATTGAATGAGCAAGACAGGGCCAATGATAAACTTCATAAATTTCTCTGGTAATGGAAGAAAATAAATGCTTAATCAGTACATTAAAAATCTCATAAAAGTAATCCCACAGCAGAAAAAAAAAATCATAAGCAGAGACCACATATTTGAACTTGCCAAAATTGATAGGAAAAATTTGTGCAACATCTGTATAGTTAAGGCACAATGCCTTTCTTCATTGAAAAAAGCAAAAAACAAAACAAAACACGACTCTAAATTACTCAAAATTACAACAATTTCTCATTCAGTAACTAACTTCTTCTGGTATATAATTAGTTGAAAGCTAAGACATCTAACCTGTTGTGGAAAATCTCCTTTTTCCATTTAGGAATTAATGAGCACCTTTGCTGCAAAATGCAGCCAGGTTGGTTCTGTCAATGTTTAAAGTGAAGTGATGATAAGTATTGAATTAGTATCCTTGGTATTAGAATATGATAGGAGACCTAACTGCCCAGTTGCAATGAGAGACAACATTGCTCATCCAATGTTCACTAGCTATGATTTGTTCCTTTCCAGGTTTACTTGTTCTCACGAATTGGAGGAATCTATTTTGTTGCAATGAATCAAATGTCTTTTGCAACTAAAATTTGATTTTTTTTTTTTTTTAATTTTGTTGATAGAAAACTGTAAGACTCAATAAAATGTGTGTCTAAGAACTTTGAAATGATTGAAATTCTAGCTAAAGTGTCAGAGTTAGATCCTTCATGTTGATAGGTTGATTGAAATCAATGTCTTTGTGTAATTCAATCAAATTAATGAGGTCAAGAATATTTGCCTGCCTGAAATCATTTTCTCATCAAGTGTTATTTCCATAGCTAATATTTATTAAAATTTGAGAAGACTCTTTATTTTGGTTTCAACAGATGTTAAAATCACACTATCAACTTAGATAGCTTTGACTGTTACCTTGATTTGGCATGAAAGGTAACTCTCTCCCCAATCACCAGAATCAAGCTATATCGATGGTAGAAAATCACAAGCTTTTCTGATGATTGAGCTATTTTCATAGATCTTGACACCAGCCAACAACCCCTCTATCCCAAACCATGTTCCATAGGTGTAGCAAACTCCCCATGACCTATGCAAGAGGACTTCAAATAATGCTAGATATTGGATTTCTTAGCTGAGATATTTAGTTCTGGATACCACTAAACACAAGTAGAAAATTCATCCCTTCATTCAACAAAAATCTAACTTTTTTAACTTTATTTTACTTTTTGAAGGAACAAGCACATTATTGTACTCATAAATAGTTATGAAGTAGAAAACAATGGTCCTCCCAAAGCCAGAAAACTCACCATGAGCCATTTGGTTGTTGAATGATTTTATTGAAGTTGGTTGCCTGTCAATACTTCTATCTCTTTCCTATGTCCTGGATACAGTTTTGAAAAGAATTGAAGACCTTGATTGCCGCTGAGGTGCATTCAACATTTCTAAAATACGATGCATGGTCTAAGAAAACATTGTTGTGTCATAAATACTCACCTAGAATTTTCAAGACAAATAAATGACAGTTGTTCTCATATGGGTCTGGACAGCTTGTGAATAATTCAAAATTTCGATTTGATCTTCTTGTCTATCATCATATCTCCAAATGTTGCAGATGAATTGAGCATCTGAGAAACCTTGATTCATGATCACTTCATTAAGTTACCATTCAACCATTCAAAAAGTTTGTTTGGAAGAGAACGCTTTACCTTCAGTATCCGGTGATGCCAAAAAGGAATAATTGCCTGGGTCACTGAATTATTGTCTAATACATCCATGATTGTGGATTTCAGAATATACATAGCACCTAGTTCTTATAGCAGTTTTTCATCTTTGTTATGATTCATTTGTTTTTCCATGAAAAAAAAAAAAACATTTAAGCATCTTATTTGAATTATGTATCCAGCTAGTTTTCTCTTTCCTTCCAAAAAGCCTATGCCAGAGGTTCTTGAAAATTCATGGAGAAAGCTATTATGGTAATAGTTGATTAGTACTCAAAACCGATGTGTTTCCTTATATAGAAATAGGTTTTTGAATAGCTTTTGAGTGCAAACCATTATCTTTTAGCTTGTATATATGCTAAGCCCTTATTTTGGGACTGTCGTTTAAGTCTAATGGAGAATACAACAGAAATAAGATAAAATGTGCATAAATGTGAGTGAATGACAACCCAAAGAACCAATGATGATTGAAGTAAGGTGGAGAAGCCTGAAAACACAAGAAAAGATGAAGAAAGCAAGGAAAAGATGTGCTTCAAGCTGCAATATTGGAATATTTTATTCAACAATTTGATAGAAGACTCAGAGTTGAATCAAGTACAAAAAGATTGGGCTCTTATTGAATAATTCAACACTAGTACCTCATGGTATCAAAATATTCGATTCTAAATAAATGACTGTAAGTGAAGCTTCTAGTCCTCCTCTATTGGATGCAATCTAACACCACGATAAGGTATCAAAATCACCCATTACAACAACCAAGGGTCCAAAAGGTTTAGGCTATTGTTGAAATGGAAGTCGATATGATTTGAATTCCCAAAACAAAGAATCAGACCCGTGGAGAGAATAAATTAAAAATTAAAAATTAAAAACCAAAAAAGAACAAATCATAAAAAATAAAAAATAAAAACAAAAGGACTCGGACTAAATTTTCTAAGAACCCTATTATCATTCTTGGTTTAAACCAAAACCTAAGAATTTCATCACAATCATCAAGAACCCGGATTCATAACTCACCTGTAGGGGGGCGAAAGTCTACCGATCCCGGCGAGCAAACTCCCAAGAACCTGATGCGAGTCCCTCTATCTTGCAGCAAACCTAAAGACTCAGACCTCTCGTGCTTCTTCCGTGAGAGAATAAATTCAAAATTAAAAACCAAAAAGGAACAAATCATAAAAAACAAAAGGGCTCGGAGACCAAATTTTCCAAGAACCCGACTATTTTTCTTGGTTTAAAGCAAAACCGACATCATCAAGAACCCGGTGGGATTCAACTCACCTGTAGGACAGCGCAAGTCTGCCGATTCCGGCGAGCAAACTCCCAAGAACCCTGATGCGAGTCCTCTATCTTGCAGCAAATTTAAAGACTCCGACCTCTCGTGCTTCCTCTCCTCTCCTTGAAGAAGTCCTTCCGATCCCAAGGCAATGGTTTTGACAGCATGAAAACCCAGTCAATCGCAAGGGCAGCCCCGCCCCTAGCTTAATCAGCCAACCACACAACCCTGACCCAAATCTAAGGTTTCCAAAATCCCACAACCACAAAACCACTATGCAATAAGTTGATTCCCCGAGCTTCCACACCGAGATCGAACCAAATCACACCGTGCCCTAGCCTCTCGGCCAATAAAACTCGAAAGTCCTCCGCCTTTCACTTCCCCTTCTTTCAAGCCTATGGCTTCCGCCGCGCCCTAGATTCCACTTCGGGGAGACGCCACCATAAGCCTCGTCTTCCTACCTCCAGTTTCTTTCACTTTCTAAGCTAGCAGGGGAAAAAATTTGTTTGGAACGAGAAGGTGAGATTGTGACGACAATAAGGTACATAAAAGAGAAGAGAAGAGAAGAAAAAGTGGTGAAAGAGAGGAAAGTCTCAAGACTAAAGAATGAGTATGGTATATCTATATCAGATCATCGGCTTCATTTAAGCAGAATTTATATAACATTTTCATGTCCCAATAATTAATTTCATTTGTCCTAGTTTATTTATTTTTAAGGTCTATTTAGCCATATTTTTTTAAAACTTAAACATATGGTAATTTTTAAAATTTGTTTTTAAAAATCGTTTCTAAATTAGTGAGAAAAAAAGTCATAACTAAAAGTCCGTTTGACAGTAATTCTAATAAAAGTGTTGTTCTTAAAAGTGTTTTGTTTTTATGAAAAACACTTTAATGAGAATAAAAAAAAATAATTCTAATAGTGATTTTGATAATATGTTGTATAAATATAAAAACACTTTTAATATTAATAAATTACTAAAAATAACATATAATTTTAATTACAAAAAAAAATAGTATGATAAACAAAAAAAACTTTTCAAAAGAATATATATATATTGTTAAAAAAAACTAAAAAATAATTTTTTATTTAAATAAAATTTTGAAAAATGTTTACAAAAGGAATTGGATTAATAAATAAATATTAATCATGATATAACAAATTATTTGATTATATATTAGTTTAAAATTAATAATTTTTTATCACTATAATAAAATTTTAAAAAATATTTTTAAAAAACATCTAAATCAATAAAAAAAAAAAGAACATTGAATAAAAGATAACTTTGAAAATAAAATAATATATGATTACCTATTAATTTCTCAAAAAAAAAACTTTTCTAATTAAAATTAATAATTTTTTATCATTATAATAAAAAATTTTAAAAAAATATTTACAAAAAAACATCTAAATCAATAAAAAAAAATAACATTGAATAAAAGATAATTTTCAAATAAAACAATACATGATTGCCCAAAACCCACACAATAGAACCCCAACTTATAGCAAATTGAGTACATATCGTCTTCCACTTTGAATGACTTCATCTATTCTTGTTGTTTGTCATATCTCATTCTACTATGAACTCGTCCTTCTACTTTGGCTTCTCATGGACCAATCAATGAACACCTGGTGGATGCAAACATAGTGGGAACTGACACTTGGTGCATTGCCGATTTCAACTCCTGAAAATCAAATGATCTTCCTCCATAGACCAAGGATTTGAATACTGATATTATGATCGGAAAAATTGACCTATAACAACATGCATAAATGGGACCGTCGTTCTTCTCAATTGAAATTGTTGTTCCCATTATGCTTCCCTCAACATCAACACAAAGGTCGTAGATAGGCTTAACCTCACAGTTCAGATATGCATTCTCATTCGGAATTGACGGCAACATAGGCCGACCTATGTTTTCATCAATGTTAATTCTCAAGAACTCGAGTAGATAGAGGCTGGGGTAGAATAATTTGCAATCCGAATTGGGCATAGAATTTTGAATCCAAACAATTCGAGTTCTGGCCGAACAGAGGGTCTTCCTACTGTGCAGTCTCGAATAGAAAGCGATGGATGAAGAGAATGAAGGAGAGAGGTATGAGTGAAAGGGAAAGAAAGGTATCGGGAATCACTTGGGGGCATTTTTGGAATATTTCAAAATTTTTGAAGTGTTTTTTTTTTAAAACACTTGTCAAGTGATTCTCTAAAAATCACTTTTAAGTGTTTTTCCGAATTTTCAAAAGTGTTTTTAAAAATTTGTCAAACACCTTATTTTCATCCCAAAAACACTTAAAAGTGTTTTTAAAGGTAGAAACACTTTTGAACATCACTGTCAAACAGGTTTTAAATTTTTTTAAAATAAAAGTGTTTGACAAGATGTTTTAAAAAATAGTTTTTTAAAACAAAAAAAATCATTTATAAATTTAATTTTTAATAATATAAAATCAAATTCAAGTTAAGTCATGTTAACAAAATAAAAATTAAATCTACAATTATCTATAAATTAAAGATAAATAATTTTTATTAATTATAAAACAATTTTTTTATTCTAGTGATATAAAGATTACTAAAAGATAAAAATAATTTTAATATTCAACCATGATTTCTCATGCTTGTTTTTAGAAACCGTTTTTAAGTTAAAAAATAAAAAAATATTTTATAAAAATAAGGGTATTTGGCAAGTTATTTTTATAAAAAGATTTTAAAAATAAAAAAAACAAAAAGACTTGTTTGGATAAATAGTTTTTTTTTTAAAAAAAATATTTTCATTTTTTAAAAATAAATTAAATTAAATTTATATAAGATTAATTAATTAAATTTAATTGAAGTCTTATTGAAAATGAAAATAATTTTGTAATTATAAATAAATTAAAAAATAGATTGTTTTTGGTAAAATATAAATACTAATATTATAATAAAACCATAAATAATATTTTTAGTAGAAAATATACTATTTTACTATATATTAGAAACACAAGGATATTAACATCTTTGTATTTTTTTTTTTTTTTTTTTTGTTAAAATGAATAATACTAATTGTCAATAGTATTTTATTTAAAATGAATAATGAATAAAGTTTTACTTTTTTAACATATAAATGAGCAAGTTTTTTATTACATATGCGCATATTTAATATTCAATTTTGAACATAATATTCTACAATGTTTTGATTTAATCTACAATTAATTGACCCAATATTTTTATTACAAATCATTTTTAAAATTAAATGATGTATTAAATAATTAAAATTATTAATCATGTCTTACTTAATTTATAACCTATTTACCCAATGAGAAAATTTTCAAAAGAATAGTTGTGTGTATAGGTTAAATAGTAAAGTTATGACTCATGATATATATATTTCAATGATTAGATTTATTTTTGACTTGAAAATTATTTTTTAAAAAAAAATTAAACTCATTAATAAATTCAATAAAAAGTACTACTTGATTTGAAGTTCATTTTTCTAGTGAAAAAAAAAATTATAAAACAATAATTATGTGCATAAAATAAATAATAGAGTCATTATAAACCAATTTTTATTCATAAATTTATGGTTTTAATAAGTTTATTAATTGAGTTTTAAATTATTTTAAAAAATTATTAGAGTTGTTAATGAATCCAAGTCTTATTTAATTTGAAGTTCATCTGCCTATTGAAAAAAAAAAATCATAAAATAATAATTTTATATCGAAGAGAAACAATAAAGTTGTTTTAAACCAATTTTTATTTATAAATTTATGATATTAATGAGTTTATTATTTAAGTTTTAAATTATGTTTAAAAATTAATAGACTTGTTAACAAATCTATCATATTAAGTCTTATTTAATTTGAAGTTAATTTACCTAACAAAAAAAAAAAAATCAAAAAATAATGATTCTATGTAGAAGAAATAAATGAATGTGTAAATTTCTATTAGTTTTAAAAATCGATAAAAACAACTTTTACTTGTTATTTAAAATTTATTCTCTATTTCACTTTGATTTTAAAAATTAGAATGAAAAAACAATAATTAAACGGTATTATGAATTTTTAAAAACTATTTTATATTTATAAAAAACAAAAAGTTGTTTTTAAAAACTCCGCTAAACAGGCTCTAATTTTTTAAAAATGTTTTTAAACTAAAGAACAAGAAAGAGTTTTATGATGTTTTATTAAAACCTAACTCATACTTTTAAAATAAATTTTGGTCTATCTTATTAATATTATTGAGTTCCTTCTTAATATTAATTAAATTGGTTTTTGAGTTTTAAATTATTTTTAAAAATGAGTAAATTTTATGTTGTAGACCCCATGTGGGGTTTGTTTTGCTGCAGCATTCTTTGGCCAGGCGTCGCGCTCCTAAGTATCCATGTGTCAATTCCTGATTGGCCATCATGGAATTAGAGTAGTGCTTTTGAAGGCCAATCTGGGGTCGACACGTGTCAAGGGGAATCAGACAAAAATCATTTTGGCTGTTATTTGAGGGAGAAAAAGCCAGTTGGGAGAGGGGGTGGTCGGGCCGTTAGAGGATACCTTCTTTTTCTTCCAGCTGCAGAGTAGTGGTGCAGGGGGTGGTTTTGCTGCAGATGTTGTTGGAGGGGCAAATCCGGTAGAGAAAATGGAGATATTTTTGAGGTATCCATTGCTTTAGGAAGGCGGTAGAAAATCTTCAGGGGGAGAGCCTTTGTTTAGCTTGTTTTTAGAGGAGATTTCCATTGCCGGAGGGAGAGAGTTATTCACGGCCAGAGGGATATTTTTCCAGCTGGGAGAGGGTGGTCTTTGCAACCGTTAGAGGAGATTTTCAGGGGGCGCGTTTGAGAGAGAGATACATTTTTTTTAGAGGGCTTTGGGAGTTTGGGCAGCAAGCTGGATGGTTAGAGGGGAACAATTTCTAGCTAGAGAAGAGATTCTCTGTTTGGGTAGGCTTTTTGCTTGAAGAACTCAGGTATGAACTCTGCAATCTTTTCATTTCTCTTCATTCACTGTTTTTCCTCAGATTGCTATTGTTTTTCTTAGCATTATATTGTTTGGGGTGGATAATGAAGGCCACTTGTTTGCTTGTTGAGATAAAATCTTGCATCCATGTTTGCCATTGCTGATTTGAGTATGCTATACCTCTATTATGCCAATGCCCATAGTTGTATTTAAGATGGGTTTTACTCACCAAATCAGAGGATTCACTGACGATTGATGAAGTGAGGCCTTTGAGTTTTTTCTTCATTTATTCATTTTCTTTTATGCTCTGTTTCTCCATCTTCCCCTATTTCTTGATATCCATCCATGGCATACATCATTTATTTCATCTCTGTCTGAGGAGGTAAGGTGGTAAAAGATTTGCTAAGTCGGGACTGGCTCTCTGGTGAGCACTAGCCTCACAGTGGTTGATTTGGTTCAGATGGTGTTAGTGTCCTAAGTCACAGTATTGAGAATGGGGTCAACACAGATGGGAACCTATTCAGCGCCCCATCCCACTGTCGCAAATATCATTCTAGGGGCTTTTATGAATCAATGGGTTCCATTGAGCATTTCATTTCATCAAGTTGTGAAGGTGAACCATGGTTGGGGTAATAGTCTCCGGCCAGGTTGCTGAATCTATTGGGCGAAAAGGGTCATTGATGATTGCTATAATTCCTAATACGATCGGATGGCTTACAATATCATTTGCTGAAGTTGGTAATGCTGGCGAAACCTTTGGGAAGTAGTTGGATACTGAGAATGAAATTTACAGTTCATAGAGATGGAATATTCGCCCAAAAAGCATGGTACATTTTCTCATCACCATACCCATCTTGGTACCCATCAAACCCATACCATGTTTACCACCTTTTCTCTCTCTTCGTACCACTAACTCTATGCTTACATCCGCTTCCATCTTTCCTCAATCTTTCTCTGCACCCACTTCTCTCCAATATTTTCATACTCACTGAAACTATCTCACTATCCATCCCCCATATTTTCCATACACACCCCTTGCATATATATACCCATCCTATTTCACTATCCCATCGTTAAATCCATAAACCCGTTCCTCTCACTAATCCATTACCCATTTTTCATCCATTCTTTTGCCATCTCACCCAAGATCACATAGTACATGCACGCATGACTGCCCTAAGCCCTCTCCCAAGCCTTCCATTTATACCCACTTTCCGTTGTATCCAAGCCCCGAGCAACATCCTTCCATGCCTAGGGCGTTATGTCGAGCTCATTATCCATTGAATAACTATCCCCATTGAAGCTTGGCCATCATACCTATCACATTCTTCTCGTTCCAATCACCATGCTCTCTATGCTAAGGTCTCTCTTTGCTTTCCCCATTGCTGCTGCTTGCCTTGTATAATTTCAATTCTTGGCCATGGGGATCTGAGCCAAGTTAGAGGAGCCAGCTGCAGAATCTATATTCTCTCTATATCGAGGTTTCCATCAAAGCAGACGCGCTCTTCTCAAGAAATTCCTTGAATGGGATACGATCAGTGGTGATGACAAGAACGTGTTACAGATGCAGGGGAAACCATCCAAATGAAATACGACAGCCTTGCCAAGACCGGTGGAATGTGCCAAAATTAGTGATCGTGATGAATTTGTTGAGATTGGCAAGAACAATATGTGTAAAGGTACCACAAGCAGTGGACTCTTCTCTGTCACTTCATTCATAAATTCCATAGTTCGTTGCAGCAATAGATTGGCTACTGCCTTGATGCTTCCTGATTGCCGCATAAAATAAGCATTGGAGTATGCGGTTGATGAGTGTCCTACGTTGAAAGTTTTGAGAGGATCTTGGCAGAGAGAAGAAGCTCCTGAAACTCATAGAGATGCGTCAAGGTTCAGTTTTTGTTCTTAATATCTCTGTTAAGAAAGAATAGATCATCATGCAAAGGTCGCTAAGGCATCAAAGTGATTCAGTGGGCTGAACCTCCATTTCCTATACAACCAGATGCATCCTGCAGTAAGCCCAATGAAAGCCCGGGCTGTTCTCACTGATTTGGGCTTGAGATTTTGAAGAGACCCAGGTGATAAGCCCAAGCCGCCAACAGCCCATATGCAAGGAAAACCCCCTGTGCGTTACAAAGTGGCAGTATTGGCTGGGGATTTCTCGTTTGCACAGTCATCATGCAGGCCAGCTGCAGGTGGTGGGAAAGGATGCTCATTTGAAGAAACTTGAGAAAGCATCTGAGAACCCGAAACTCTTTTAAGGCAGATTTGCTGGAGTACGGAGCTCTTTATTCTACCTTTGAAGGATGTGATGGAGTGTTCCATACTGCCAGTCCCGTTCCCCCTACAACTGTAGCGAATCCCGAGGTAGAGTTAATGGAGATGCTGGAGCCAGAAAAACAGCTACGACATGAGAAGCATTATAGGTATGTCAGTACCCATGATGTTGGTTATTGGGCTCGTAGTTTTCTACAGGATTTGGAGAGAACTTGTAGTGATCATGTGTGAAGGAGGTGCTGGGGAATTGGGTTTGGATTAAGTTTCAGGGTTGTAGCTCTTGATCCAAATTTCGGGAAGCTCTCAATGGAGCATATAGTGTCGGCATACAAAAGGACTACAACTATGGCAATCCTTCTAGATTATGATGGTACATTGATGCCTCAAGCTTCTATTGATAAGGGCCCAACTCCTAAGTCCATTGACATGCTCAAAACACTCTGCAGGGATGAGAACAATATGGTTTTAATTGTCAGTGCTAGAAGCCGGAAGAAACTTGAAGACTGGTTTTCTCTTTGTGAAAATCTGGGAATTGCCGCAGAGCATGGTTATTTTCTAAGGCCCAAGGGGGATGTGGAATGGGAAACATGTGTACCAGTGGCAGACTGTAGCTGGAAGCAAATTGCAGAGCCAGTGATGAAGCTTTACACGGAAATTAGACTCGCAAGGGCAAGCTATCGCACCTGCCATCATCCCTCCACCTGGACTCACCCCCGCATGCTTCCAGTTGCATGGCCACCTTTTGGCATGCAACCTTTGGATCCTATGGTCATCCTATTTTTTTATTTTATTCTCTAATTTTGAAAATAATTTTCCCTAATCCCGCTCCTCCAATAATTTTGTCCAGAATTCAGTTTTTCTTTAAAAATAATTCCAATTCTTCCACTTTTCATCCTTATGATGTTTAGGTTCCAAAAATCCGTTCTTCAATAAAAATTGGTTGCCACTTTCTTTCTGGCAAGCTATTTTCACACCTCCTCTATTTTTTTAAAAATGTTTTGAAATAAGCAAAGATTAATTTCCGTAATTCCGAATAATGGAAATTATAGAATTAATCCATGCAAAAATAAACGGGCTTTGGTGGGGGCCCTACATAAGTGATCTTTGATTGATTGATTTGATCATCACACATGATTGATTCATTATGCTCTATGACATGCTTGAGTTTATTATTTAATTATGTGCTAACCCTTTTTCTTGATAGCGTATGAAGGTTCGTTGCCCAGGTACGCACTCATTCTCACTCTGGTTAATTCATATGTATTTTCTGACTCTCATACGTGCATGATCAATTTGAGTATTCATTGACTTTCTCAGCAGTTGTCATGTCAGCTTCATTTTATTAGTAGAGACCCGACTTTAGGGACTTAGAGGGGTGCTACGGTCTTTACCGTATCTTCCCGATAAATAACCTGACCCCCGAACCCGATCCGGTTTTTCGTAGATCACTTTTTCCAAAATAAGGAGTCACACTTAGGGTTTTTTTTTCTTATTTTGTTTACCCTTTTAAAAATAAAACAAAAATAAGTGGCAACTCCAAGTCATTTTCAAATAATCAATAAAAATCAATTTTTCAAATAAAAATCGAGCTCGCCATCGAGTGGAAAACGCATTGAGCTCGAAATGCGGGGTCCACATATGTATCAAGTATAATTTGATTTGAAATTTATTTGTGTAATGAAAAATTTTAAAGAAATTAAAAAAATAGAAAATTACGTGTAATATAAAGGAAAATCATATTTTAAAAATTTTTATATCAGTATTATATCATAAAAAGAGAAAGGGAATGGGATCATATTCAATTTTATTTCTTTTTATTATTTTTCTAAAATTTTATGTGTTTTACTACTATTTTTAAAAACCGGTGATAACAATTTTTACTTGTTCTCTAAAAACTATTCTTTATTTCACTTTGTTTTTAAAAATCGTTTCCTAAGAACAACGGTCAAACAGTGTTCGGAATTTTTAAAAACGGTTTTTTGTTTTTTTTGTTTTTATAAAGATTGTATGATATGTAATAAGGCAAACATTGATATAAACTAAAAAACATTAGAAGATAGTTTCACTATACACAAGATACTATAGATCCAAAGGTATAGAGATACAACATTCCTATTACTTCCAATACAAAAGTACTTCATCATAGTGGGAGGTTTATACTCTATATATTATGATGAAGCAATGAGTGTGTTGGTGCTCATAACTCGACAAGGACCTATGAATGATAGTTAGAATCCTTATAATTTTAATGTAGTATGGGTTCTTGTAGAAGCACTCGAAGGGATAAAACCCATAAGTGGAAGTTGGTCTACAAAAGGAACAAAGGAGTAGATGGAAAGGTTGAGATTTAAGTGGTTAGGTTGTAACTAAAGTTTATGGTTTGAAACATTGTTTTGAATATAGGAAACCTTTTCACCAGTAGTTATAATCAAATCCATTAGAGTACTCTTATCCATTGCGGTGTATCTTATTTATGAGATATTGCAATAAGATGTCAAGATAGTGTTCTTAAACTTTTATCTTGATATTAACATCTATATGATGTAACCATATATTTTCATAACAAATGATCTTGTGTTTACAAGAAGGTGAAGGGAAGTGTGGTAGTGCTCTAAGATCTTGTAGGTAGATAACAATCTACTCATTGAGAATGATGTAGAGATATTTTCATCAACCAAGATAAGTTTTTCTACTTAATTCTACAAGGGACACCATCTAAGTTTATCTATCTAAGTTTATTGTTTGTTCCTTTGTTATTCATCATTGGGACACCATCCTAAGTTCTAAGTTTATTCTTTGTTTCTTTGGACTTTTATCATTGGGACGCTATCATAGGCTACATCTAAGTTAATTATTTGTTCATTTGGTTTCTAATTATTGAGACACCATCCTTGGTTCAATCTAATTTTATTCTTTATTTCTTTAGACTCTTATCATGTGTGGTACTATCCTATGTTGTATCTAACTTAATTCAATATTCCTTTGGACTCTTATCTAAATTTATTCTATGTTCCATTGGCTTCTCATTATTAGGACACCATCCTAGGTGTAATCTAAGTTCATTATTCGTTCCTTTGGATCCTTATCATTAGGACGTTATCCTAGGTCCTATCTAAGTTTGTTATTTGTTCCTTTGGTTTTCTATCATTGGGATATCGTCGTAGGTTCAATCTAAATTTATTCTTTGTTCCTTTGGACTCTTATCTTTGGGACCGTCATCCTAGGTTCTATCTAAGCTTATTATTTGTCCCTTCGGTTTCTAATCATTAGGACACCATCCTAGGTGCAATTTGAGTTTATTCTTTGATCATTAGGACTCTTATCATTAGGATGTCATCTTAGGTTCTAGTTAAGGTTATTATTTGTTCATTTTTTTTTTCTAATCATTGGGATACCATCCAAGGTTCAATATAAGTTTATTCTTTGTTCCTTTGAACTCTTATCATTGGGACACCACCCAAGGTTCTATCTAAATTTATTATTTGCTCATTTGGTTTCTTATCATTGGAACACCATCCTAGGTTAAATCTAAGTTTATTCTTTGTTCATTTTAGAGTTTTATCATTAGGATGTCATCCTAAATTGTAATATCTAGCACCAATGAATTAAATAGACAATAATGATTATCGTAGTACTTAACTTTAAATGCGCTTTATTAGATGTTAAAACTAGTTTAGTGTTAATCCTATTTAATTATGAATTAAACTTTGATTAAGGTTAAGTTAGATTAGTTAATGACTTAACCATGCTTATTAGGTTCTTAGGGGCTGATTATAATTATGAAAACCTAAAGGACTAATGGACAATTATGGGTTTAATTTTTGATAACCTGAAGGATTAAAGTGCAAAATTGGGAAGTTGGAGTTAGTGGCAACCAAGTGGCTTGCCACCTCCTACTTAGGTAGGTTGGTGGCCGCCATGTGGCCTACCACCTCCTACTTGGCTGCATGGAGAGCCCTATATAAGGGTCTGTAGCTCATTTTGCACCATTTTACTTGCAACAACTTGGGTTAGAGAGAGGATCTAGAAAGAGAAAGTGTAGATTTGAGGTAAGCAAGTTGTTTAATTTAGTAATTTCGGTTTATTTTTGTTCCTAATGGTGTGCTGAAACAAATTAACAATAAAATTTGTGTAAAAGTTGAGTGTAATTAACTATAAACATGTTTTAGTTAAAAATCCTGATTAATTAAGGATTAAAATATTTTAGCTTAAATATATATATATATATATATATATATATAAATTTATTATTTGTTCCTTTTGCTTGTAATTATTAGGACACCGTCCTAGGTTTAATATAGTTTTATTCTTTATTCCATTGGACTCTTATCATTTGGACACCATTCTACATTTTATCGATTCTAGCTAATATTTATTTTGACTAATCCTAGTAATAAATTTATTTATAAGACATATATCATAAATGTATAAGATAATTAAAAAAATATTTATTTATGAGACATATATCATAGATGTATAAGATAATAAAAAAATATTTATTATAAAATATGAGTTGTGAAAAATTCATGGTTGTGTAATGCCTTTTAAGAGTATATGAGGTAAAAGAGATTTGCAATTAAAAATAAGTAAATTATTTTGATTTAATAATTAAAAGGTTATTTTTGATATTAAGTTATGTTATTGAATTATTTTATCAAACACATTTAATTTATTCATCAATTTAAATTTAAATATTAAATCATTAAATTGATTTATTGAATATCTTCTAACTATTGAGTGGATGAAGTGACAAGGAAAGCTAAGGAAGTGTTTTGTAAAACTTAATATTTATTACTTGATAATTTAAGTTGACTTTAAGTTAAATTATACTTAAGTTATTGACTTAAAACTTATTATTTAATTCTTATTTTAAATATTAAAGTTGTTTGATAAAATTAACTTAAATCTTATTCTTAATCATAAAATTGACATATAACCTCATAAATTATAATTATAGCAAAGAAGGCTGAGTAATAGTGGAGGTTGTAAAGTAGCAAAAATAATCGTAAAGGTAATTAGAATAAACGAGAGAAAAAAAGTAAAATGAAGATGTTAACTTAAGAATAAGTTAATTGTTTTTACTTAATACTTAAAGTTACCTTTGACTTGAAGTCACATCATTAAGTTATTTTATTAAGCATATGTAATTTACTTAACAACTTAAATTTAAGTTATTAAGTTGGTTTACCTATAAAATGACTAGGAAGCTAAGCTTGGGAACACATGTAAAAAAACCTTGATATGGGTCATCCAAAAATGATAACCCTTTTGATTTGCTTATCCGGAAGATAAGCCTACCTTTTTAAAGTCACTAAAAACTTTCTCACATGTCCAAGCAATTTTATCAAAATAGTTTGTGAATTAAACAAATTGATATAAATACACTATTGCTTCCTCTAATTCACATTTTAGCTACCACGGGAAGTTACCTATGTTTAATGAAACTTTGTAATATCGAAGTTCTCTTGTAATATCGAAGTTCTCTTCTAAAATTATGAAGTTAATTTCAAAAATCTATCTCAATTAAAGTCTTAAAATGTGTTTGGTAGTTATTTTAGGAAGTGTTTCTAGTTTTTTTATGCTTGAAAGATAAAAAATTTTAAGTGTTAAAAAGATTATAAACTATTTCTAAAATCACTGCCAAACGCACTCTTACTCTAGGTTGATTTCTAAAATTTTCAGATATTAGAATGGGCCAAGAATTCCAGATTCTTGGCTTTAACATGTTTTTAATTTCAAGCTTCATTTTTAAAAATATGATTCATTTACAGTTGAAGAAGCTAACTGCAAATATTTTTTTTTCCTTTATCCAAGTAACCATGTGGTAAAAAAATTCTGCCAAGATACCAGCTTAAGCAACATAGAAAAAGGTGTCGATGAGAAATGATGGGAACTCGTTTATCATTTATAGCAGCATTCTGTTAATGCTTAACACCAGTCCTTCATTCTCTACTCTCAATCTCTCTCTCTCTCTCTCATCCCTCACATCAAGTTGCCCCTGCTCACCAACTGGTCTAACTGATTGAGGTCGGAATCCTCATATTGTGTTTGAATCGATGTTATCAAAATTAAATTAGAGCAGTCAGACACTGCTAATTGAGTTCGTTTTTAGTCTGGGCTAAGGTTAAAATTTGACCTCTCATGGTTGGAATTTGGGACAGATAAATAGGATGAATTTCCACCTAAAGACTCTTATATGATTGCGGTTGTTACAATGAATTGAGATTCAACAAATTAAAACACTGGGTTGCTCTTCCATTGAAATCTCCTACAACTACTAGGAACTGAATGTACACCTCAAATTACAATTACTAGGAACATCCAACTTCCACTACTACAAAAATAATTTATGATGTCACTATTTATGGTGTCACATTTAAAATAATGACACCATTGAGCTTAAAATTTATAAAGGTGACACATCATATAAAAAATCTTCAATTAGGGTAGTTAGATGATGCTAATTTCAGATTTATGGTGTCATTTTTTGGAAGTGACACCATATGAAATAAAAAATTTTAAATTTTATAACTCAATGGGCCCTTTTTTAAAATAGTGAGTAGGAACAATTTATGAAAAGTCCATTGTTTCCATATATACATTAACTAATATAAAAGATCTTATTGCTTAACCCTAACCATCTTTTTCTTCTCCTTCTTCTCACACCCATGGTCGGCACACCCAAAATTGATATTCTTTGCTTCGTAAAATCTCGGGTAAGTCAAAATCCCTTATCTATCATCTTCATTTTTTTTTATTAATGCAAAAATATTTGTTAGTACAATTGTTTTATATCTCTTGATTTAGTATATCTATGATGTGGGTTTTGTAAATGGTGTTTTTTTGTTGAGTTCCAGGGAAGTAAAAACTAGGTTTAACATTCTAACATATTTTTCGTTTCATTGCTAATAAGCCCCAAAACAAATGAAAACAAGAAAAATGAATGATGTTTAAAATTTTTGTCTAATTGAGAATGAGAGATACACTAGTTTTCTTGTATGAAAATAAGAGGATTTATATATATAATAGACATAAAAATAGACTTCTTTGATATTTAATAAACAAGTGAATTTTTCTCAAAAAAAAAAAAAATAAGAATTTCTCTATATAATAAAATAATTTACATATGAGATAGTTGTCAATAAGAAAGTTTTGAAAATAAATTTGGGATAAAATATTTTTTAGTAAGTTTTGTTTAGATAATTCAAGACTAAAGTAGTTTATTAACTTTCCTTAAAAAATAATATTCTTCTTTCTTTTTTGAATTGATCAATTTTTTTAGAAATAAAATTGTTAGGTTCTATTCTTTGTAAATGTTTAAGAAATTCTAAAAAATTCTTTAAAAATAAAATGACCTTTCTATCACATTCCTTGTAATAAATAATTGTTTTTTATACATATTGTAAACTAAAAACAAAAAGTCTTTGTTCAGTTAACCTAAGAAGACATTCCTCTGAGTTGAGAGTCACCTAAATGGAATAAAATATTCAATATCATAGGAGAGTAAAAAGTATTGTAAAAATGATTTTGTTGAGAGAGTTATCTAAATGGAATGAGATATTGGTAGGTGAATAAAATATTATGGTGATTGTAATAGTTGACTTAGTGAGTGGAGGATAAGTGTATGCTTCTTTGTTTATTCTATAAAAACAATAATTTTAGTAGTTGAAAACGTGTATAAAATGACTGAAAATATTTTCTGAAAAATAAGATAATAATAAATGGATAATAGCTCATTTCCTAAAAATCTTTTGATAAATTAAAATAACTTGTAGTTAAAATATATTCTTGTGAAAGTATTTAAAAATGAACCAATATATTAATAATTGTTATGATTAAAAAATCAATAATGTTTATGAAAAGTTCTTTGATTCTTTCTCATTCTAATTTTTCTCTTAACATTTTTTAATAAAAAAATTAGATTTTTTTTTGTCTTATATGCACAATTTTCATGCTTGTTATAATATCATATCTTATCATATTAGTAGTTGGAAACATTTTTATATTTTGTTACTAAAATTTTATTTTATATAATTGAGATGAAATTTAATGGACATTGTTATTTCACAAAATGAACTTTAAAAAATATTGAAATTAAAAAAATCCTTCCAAGAAATATATATATATATATATATATATATATATATATATATATATATATATATATATATATATATATATATATATATGTATATATATTAGAAGTTAAAAATGATTTTTAAAAACAAAATGAATTATAAAAAAAATAAAAAGTGCAAATTTTAAGTAGAAAATTAGTATTTTTAAAAAAATTTAGATTTATATTTTGATTTTGTAGTTTTGATTTATTTTTTATTTTCTTGAATTGTTGATTTTACAGTTATTGCTTTAAAGGTTTTACTCATTTAATGAATTGTATATAATTTCATACTTCCAATTATTGTGATATTAATGTTATTCTCATTTGATTTCAGTTTGATGACCAAAAAAACATATTCACAAGTAGAATTTGATGAAATTAGAGAAGAATGGATTACTTTTGTGTTATAACTAATCATGAATCATATTGATGTATCGTGATCATTCATGGTAAGTCCCTTAGTTGTTATATGATTGAATTTTCCATTGGTATTGTATAACATTACTTATTCTTTACGAACTATTTTTATATCAAAACGAGAAAAAGGAAAAAGAAAAAGAAAACATTAGTACTTAGATTTGTTTATTGTTTATAACATCACATTTTTATTTTCAATAAGAACTCTAAACCTCATTAAACTATGAAATGCAGGTATACACTCTTGGGAGGACAGTATGAAGAATAAAAAGAAAGAAGAAAGAGGCAACAAGATTTAGGTTTTTAAATATGACTCTTATGTCATACATTATTGGACATAAACATTACTTTATTTGGAATTGAGAATTTTGGGTTTTTGGATGCAACTCTTGTGTCATTTTATGGTTAGCCGGTTTTATGCATATGAAATGTAGGTATACATGAATGTTGGGAAGCTTAACATTTCTAAATCATGCTTTAATGTGTATTCACTTTTCTTTTTTAGTTTTGGTGGGTTTGATGTGTTTGATGTACTATTATTTTGTGAACATTTGATATACAAATATTATTGGATGATGTAATGTGTTACAAGTTAATTCATAAGCATAATGAAAATATAAGTTAAATGTAATATGATTATTATATTTATGGACAATTTACACAGGTTGGTCTTATTTATTAATAAGCATTACAAAAATCTACAAACTAATCAACAAAAAACAACCATATCTTCCATAATCATTTACAATGATGTGACACCATAAATTAAAGGTGATACATTTAACGTGACACCATAACTCAAAGATGATGCATTTAATATGACACCTTATATATCTCATACAACTCTATATCAAATTAAGCATCACTAAAAATATATGGTGTCACTTTTGAATGTGTCACCATTTATCTGCTTTGGTGTCGCTTCGAAATATGTCACCAATTGATACCCTCTATGGTGTCAGTGGATAAGGTGACGCTATATTGTAGTGACACCCTATGTTTATAGTGACTTATTATAAATGTCACCATATATCTTTTTTCTTGTAGTGTTCCTTTGCATTCTCTTTTTTATATAACACTAACATTCTGAGGCAACTGCCAATATTATCTCATCAAGGGTTTATGGTAGAAAAAGATAAAACAAATCCTCACCAAGAAACGGTCAATTGCAGCAACAAACTATCTGAACATTTTGTTGAATAATTAGCGGGTCTCTTCTATCCAAGAAAGCACCTCCAGTGCCTCTGAAACATGAGAAATACTAATCATTCCACCACTCTTGACAATATGGTCATTAATTAAACAATGAAATGAATAAATTCATTACTGAGAAGCCACTAGAGTTGCAAGTAACTCAAGTTTGTCTTAAATTTGGAGAACATGATCATACCCATAAAATTTGAAAATCCAGCAGGAACAAGATTTACTTGGCAGAAGCTTAACAACAAAATTGTTTCTTAGACAACTTGTTAGAGTTGTGTGCATGTTTTACCAGATTCAGGATTCAATTTGGGGGAGTGGCAATATAATGCATATTTGCCATAGACTAGCAGCCGCACTCACTGTGGAGCACCCGACTTGCTACATAAAGACCTCAGTAGCTCACTGCAACAAAATAACAAAGGGGGTAAAAGCGGTGAAACAATTTCTTCAATCAGCATCTATTTGAGAAATGAACTACTTTTTCCTTTCTTAGTCTGTACGCAATATTGTAACAAAGTCAGGTGACAGAGATTCCATGAATGGATGATATGTCCTCCATCTTGAGGAACTTCAACTCCTGCTTTAGTTTTTTCTTCTCTTCATTTGACATTCCCTTCCTGAAAGCTGATTTATTACAAAACACATAATTTGTTAATATTTCTAAAGCACTATAGCAACCATGAAAAAAAGAAGAAGCATGTTTCAATGTTTTGCCTCAAGATAATCTTGAGGAAATGAAGGAAAGGTATACCAATTAAAGATAGGACCTTCTCCCTTAAAACATTATCCTAGAGCTTGATTTGAGGGCTTTTGACAAATGTAGGGTTTGTTTGGAGCCATGCAGTTGTTTGTCAAGTTAAATGAGGATAAGACTACATCTCTAAGAGATGAGTCAACATTCCAAAACCAAGGCCATATTCAAGCATCTAGGTTTCAATATATTCTAAAACATGATATAATCCTAAGCTGACTGGACCCATGTTGAATTCAAGACCAAATTCAGATTCCATTCTGTCCTATTCACACCTCACACACCTTATAATCATCTCAGGGGCTGAAAATAGAATGAGCTAGTAGCCTAGTAAGGGAAAATAAAACAAGGAAGATCAACTAAAATTTCGAAAGAGAAATCAAAATAGCGAATATCATATTCACAACATATTAACCAAATTCATTTTCTCAAAACAGATATCCTAAATCTTTCAAATATAACCTTTTCTTTTTTCTTAGTCATGGCTTGATTCCTTTACTTTTTTCCTTGTGTCAAATAAAATATGGTTAAAATATACCAACCAGTCTAAAAGATCTAAAGTTCAATAGTATTAAAAAGCCTCTAACTTAACCTTCTAGGGGTTGGGGTACAATGCCTTAGAACCCCCAACAAGGGTGCATAGGATCTCAAATCATATGAGCTTAGATGAAATATATATGCAAATATTCCCAAACTACCAATTCCAATAATCAAAATGTAAACTGAATTTCACAAAGGAATTGCAAGATCTACATTTTTAGGTTCATTATACAAAAACTTAATTCACATGATTCTTTCAAATGATTCTTATAGAATGACAGGTCATAGCATTGTCCTTTACCTTGGGTATTTTGATGATCAATTAGCCCCAGATGCCATTAAGCAAACTATCTTCTCCTATTGTCAAACAAATAAATGGGTAAATATGTTGCCATATATTCCCAATACTAGGTTTTACTTGAGTTAATCTAATTTTGTTTGGGTTGGGCCTTAACCAGGAGTGTGATCTTATATCCACTGTTGGTCTGTTTGCTAAAAGTATTAAATGGTTGTCTGGTATTGGATCCATTCCATTATTTGATAATCCCAAGTTTATAGAACATAAAAAAGATCATGATCAAATTCATAGTCACTGATTACAATCTTTAGTCTTAGAGCCTTTTCCTTTTGTATCAAAATATTAGTTTTGTTTCTCTCCAATCTACTTTGTATTTACATTTCAGAAATTCAGATGGGTATTTGATATTTACACCATCATTGAGAAATAATGAGGTTATTTTAGTTAAAATCAATGACAAAAATTACATATAATGGTCCTCTCACTTCATTTAATGGAAGCCATTAGGCAATATCTTCATGGAACAAACATAGAATCAGCTGCATGTAGTAGATCCATAGCCACTTCGACCAAGAATGACTCTAAAGTGGTTGCTTGAATTCTATCTAATACAACACAAGTCATTCTTTACAAACTTTCACTAGACTCCACTCTTTCCAATGCCACACCTAATAAGATCATATCAACTATCCTGATGTAGGATAACCATAGAGTTGTAAGGAAGGGAACAAGGAATTAAGACTGTGATAGTAGGAACAAAAAATTATAAAAAAAAAGGAAAAAAAAAAGAAATATAGGTAAATCCTATGATATATAGATATGTTAACTTCAACTAAACTACTCGTGTCAAGTGTCAACATAATACCACATGGGTGCATGCATGAGATTAGTGTTTGATATGCTTATATTGCATTGAATACGATCTTGCTGAAAGGTTGTATTTGGGAGAGAAGTAGAGGTATCTCTTCATGGATTAGATTCGAGGAGGTTAGTTTACGGTGCTTACTGGAAGGAGTTTGTAGAGAGATTGATAACTGAAGTTGGGTTCTTGGTTGGGAAAAGAGGGGAAGGAAGTATAGGCTAGAGTGACGTTTTAATGAGGCAAGAAGGTTCATTCTTTGCTCTATTTGTGATCTTGAGTAAAAAAAAATCAGCATTATCTTTTCAGAAGGGAAGGAGCTGTTTGATGGTTGGAATCCTCTAGTCGAGAGGTTGAGAGGTCTTGGAGTGGTCCCTGCAGGAGGCTAAAAGGAAACTAGAGTTCCAGAGGTTCCACTAAGGGTGAAGGGGGCCCCGCAGGTTTTGTGGAGGGAAAAGGGGGTGGAGACAAAGTCCTACGCAGATGCTGTAAAGTCAAAATTGGGAAGAATTGACGATTCAGTTTAGTTAGAGGTGGGGGAAAGAGAAGTGCGAGGAAGGTTAGATAAGATGAAGTAGTGTCTGGTGGGGTAATAATTCAGCTCCATTACCTGAGTTGGATTTCGTAAGGAGATGGAAGTATCAACATTAGCTTTTAAAATGGAATCTTAATGTTGCTATGTTAGGCAGAGGACTCTTTCTGTTTGAATTTGAGATGCCAAGTGAGGTTGAGCGAGTTCTAGCTAGAGGCAAAAGAAGTATTAAGGAGAATTTTCTTATTTTGGATAGATGAAACCCAGAGGTGGGTGTCTTTGCAAGGACTCCTTTGCTAATGAGACTTGGGTGAGGGTGGTGCGGTTCCCACTTCACTTGTGGAGTCATGAGGTGTTGAAAAGAATCGGCGATGAGTGTGGAGGCTTTGTTGCAGTGGATGAAGATACTGATTCTTTGACTAAGCTGCAGTGGGCTCAAATCTTGGTGAAGCGTGCGGTAAAGGTTTTACTCTGCTCAGGTTGTTGTGGGGTCGGGGTGCTATTCCTTTCATTTGTGGTGGGAGACTCCACCTTATTTCCCATAGGTAGTGCCGACGGGAAGAAACTATGGGGAGGGTGTTTCAAAGGAAGGAGAAGAAGAGGGGGGAAGTTCACGTGCTGCTTGCTTTGGGAGTCAAAGGTAGAAGGTGGAGCAATTGAACTTGCAGCTTGGGGTACAGGATGTGTCGTCAGTTAGAGTAAACCCAACTACCCTTCCTGCTGAGGTCTCTATCGTAGAGATTGAAGAGAGGTTTAGGGTAGGTAACTCTCCTTTCCAAGAGAGAGGGGTTGAAAAGTCTTTTTTAAACAGATTGGGCGGACTTGGTTTAGGGATGGGTGGTCTCAGTTGTGGGCCTTCTGGATTGGGCCTTGGGGAGGCCTAAGGACAAGATAAGGAGCTGCAAGTGGGTTTGGGTCGGGTCTTTAAGCCCATTGCTTTAAACGATTTAAAAAGGTGCAACAAGGGGGAGTTGGTCATGGGCCTTGGGCCCAAAGTTGTTGGCGCAACGAGAGGAGGGGATTTAATTGGGCCAGAGCCTTCAGTCCTTTTTTCTAGGGCTCTAGATGAGTTTTTGATTAGCAAGGCTAGAGAAGAAAGCGGAGATGAGGATCCTCTTGTAGGGTTGACAAGGGCTGCTTTGTCATTGGAGGCCCTTGAGGTGGTGGAAAGAGCGTCGTTGATTGATGAAGCTCTATTTGCAGAGGCTTCTAGGTACGTCGAAACACTTTTGTTCTCCGTGGGGGGTCGAGAACTCTATTTTTCTACTAGTTCTTCTAGGTTTGGTCGGCTTGTGATGAAGGAGGAGTCTTTCGGCGGGTTGACTTCTGTGGATGGTGGAGAAGAGTAGAACCCGCTGAGTATTATTTTGGCTGATGGCAGATATGTGGAGATGACCTCTAAGGGGGAGAAGACTTTGGTTGAGGAAGGAGTGGGGGGTGAGGATGAAGAGTTGCTACAGGATTTGGAGGGGAAAGGTTATCGATGGGACAATAGCTGTCTGGTGAGGTTCAACAAGTTTCTGGGTTTTTCAACGGAAGGGTTTGAAGGTGAAATTTTGAATTTGCTTCTAAGGACCAAGAGAAAAAAATAGTATAGTATTAAAAGGGGAACCATAGGGTCTACTAAGTTTGATCGAGAATTGAAAAAATTAAAGTGGTCCATTAATTATAATGGTGCGAGCAAGGAGAACTTTGTGGTTAGAGGAGGTGGGGCCAGACTCTCGACCCTTAGATGAAGTTAAATATTTTATCTTGGCATGTTAGAGGAGCTAATGACAGAAATAAAAGGAAGATAATCAAGGCCCTGATCAGGTCTCAAAGAGTGGATTTGGTGGGTTTTCAAGAGACTAAAATTCAAGACATATCCCTGGGGTTAGTGGACAGTCTTGGAGTGGGAAGATTTTTAGGTTGGGGAGCAATGAATGCAAGGAGGGCAGTTGGTGGGGTGGTAGTTATCTGGGATAACAGAGTTTTGGAGTTAGTAGGCATGGAGGTGGGTCTCTTCTCAATTTTGTGTCGCTTTAAAAATTGCGAGGATGGCTTCTTGTGGACCTTTACGGGGGTTTACGGACCTACATTGAAAAGATACAGAGAATTTTTTTGGGAAGAGTTAGGTGTCATTCGAGGGTTGTGGATTGATCTATGGTGTATTGGAGGGGACTTTAATGTGATCAGATTTCCCAGTGAGCGTAGTAGAGAAGGAAGAATGTCTAGGTCCATGAGAAGGTTTTCAGAGGTGATTGATGAGTCGGCTTTAAGAGACTTGCCTCTACAGGGGGGGCCCTTTACGTGGAGTGGAGGGTTGAATGGTCAATTCAAGTTAAGATTGGATCGGTTTTTGGTTTTGGAGGATTGGGAGACTCATTTTAGTGGGGTGACGTAGTGTACTCTCCCAAGGCCAATGTCTGACCATTTTCCAATTCCGTTAGATGGGGGTGGAGTGAGGAGAGGTCCAATTCCTTTTTGATTTGAAATTATGTGGTTGAAGGAGGAGGGGTTTAAGGAGATGTTGAAGGACTGGTGGCAAGGTTTCAACTTTAGTGGATCTTATAGCTTTATCCTGATAGAAAAATTAAAGACTTTAAAAAACAATTTGAAGATTTGAAACAAGGAAGTGTTTGGAAAAGTGGGGGTGAACAAGAGGTTGGCTCTAGACAGAGTGTCGTTTTGGGATGATCAGGAGCAGTTAAGAGTTTTAAACAAGCAGGAGTTAGAGGCTAGAAAGGAGGCTAGGGAGGATTTCAAGAAGTGGGTGCTTATGGAGGAAATTTCGTGGAGACAAAAATAAAGAGAAACGGGGTTGAAGGAAGGAGATAAGAACACAGGATTCTTCCATAGGATGGAAAATTCTAACAGAAGGAGGAATTGTTTGACAAAGATTAAAATTAATGGCCTCTGGCTGTTAGAAGAATAAGAAATTAAGAGGGGTGTGGTTAGGGCCTACCAGAATCTGTTATTGGATCCTAGTGGTTGACACCCTAGTTTGAAGGGTTTGGAGTTTGACAGAATTGGGGTTGAGGAGGCAGCCGATTTGGAGGAGGTGTTCTCTGTGGAAGAGGTTTACTCGGCCCTTTCGGAGTTGAATGGGGACAAGATGCCTGGTCTGGACGGGTTCCCCCTCACTTTCTGGCAGTTCTGCTGGGATTTCGTTAAAGATGAGTTAATGGGTTTCTTCAAAGATTTTTATGAGAGGGGAAGATTCGTCAGAAGCCTAAACACCACGTTCTTGGTTTTAGTCCCAAAAAAAGGTGGGGCAGATGATTTGAGAGATTTTAGACCCATCAGTTTAGTGGGAGGATTGTACAAGCTGCTTACAAAGGTCTTAGCTAACAGTCTAAAGAAGGTAATGGGAAAGGTGGTGTCATAAACCCAAAATGCCTTTGTTGAAGGAAGGCAAATTCTCGATGCTACGTTAATTGCTAATGAGGCCATAGAATCTTTGCTGAAAAGGAATGAAAGTGGAGTGTTGTGTACGTTGGATTTAAAGAAGCTTATAATCATATTAATTGGAATTTTCTATTGATAGTGATGCAAAAAATGGGTTTTGAGGAGAAATGGGCTGGCTGGATTGGTTAGTGTATATCCACTGCTACGTTTTTAGTTTTGATTAATGGCTCGCCAACGGGTTTTTTTCAAAGCACTAGGGGGTTAAGGCAAGGGGACCCCATATCCTCTTACTTATTTGTGATTGGGATGAAGGCTTTAAGTTGTCTCATTAATAGAGCAGTTAGGGGGGGGGGGGGGGGGGGGGGGGGGGGGGTTTCCTAACAGGCTATAGGATAAGGGGGAGGGGTGACGACGGTCTCCAAATTACTCACCTGCTGTTCGTTGATGATACGCTGGTTTTTTGTGAGGCTTCCTAGGAGCAAATGTCTTTTTTAAGTTGGTTGCTAATGTGGTTTGAAGCCATTTTAGGGATGAGTATCAATTTGGATAAGAGTGAAATTTTGTCGGTGGGAAGAGTAGAGAATGTAGAGTTGTTAGCCCTAGAGCTTGGCTGCAAAGTGGGAGCTCCTCTTTCCACTTATTTGGGGCTCCCTTTGGGTGCTCCGCACAAATCGATGGTGGTTTGGGATGGTGTGGAGGAGAGGATTCAGAAGAGACTAGCCTTGTGGAAGAGGCAATTCATTTCTAAGGGAGGGAGAATTACTCTCATTCGGAGCACTTTGGTTAGCATGCCAATCTATCTCATGTCCTTGTTGCATATGCCAAGAGTTGTTAAATTGAGACTAGAACAAATCTAAAGGGATTTTTTTTGGGGTGGGGGAGCTTTGGAGAAGAGGCCCCATCTTGTAAAGTGGGCAATTGTTTGTTCAGATAAAAAGAAGGGTGGATTGGGTGTTAAAAATCTTTCTATCCTCAATAGGGTCCTTTTCTGTAAGTGGAGTTGGCGCTATGCGGTTGAGAGGGAGTCCTTGTGGAAGCTTGTTATTAGTAGGAAGTTTGGAGAGGAAGGAGGAAGGTGGAGTACCTGTGAAGTAAGAGAGGGCTATGGGGTGGGGTTTTGGAAAGAAATTAGAAAGGAAGGTTCCTTGATGCTTAAAAATATTACTTTCTTTGTGGGGGATGGTTGAAGGGTGAAATTTTGAAAGAACAATTGGTGTGGGAATAATACCCTTCATGATTCTTTTCCTTCTTTGTTTGACTTAGCAGTTTCTAAAGATGCGTGGGTAGCGGATTGTTAGGATTCCTTGGAGAAAGGGGGCGGGGTGGGGGTGGAATCCTTGTTTCTCTAGATCTTTCAATGATTGTGAGGTAGAGGCGGTGGAGAGGCTCTTTTCGACTCTTCAAGGAAAGAGACTAGTTGTTGGTTTGGAGGATAGGGTAGTGTGGAAAGAGACAAAGAATGAGATTTTTTCTGTTAAATCTCTTTATAATACTCTTGAACCTAGTTGTGTAGTCCCGTTTCCGTGGAACATCATTTGGAGCCCTTGTGTTCCTACTAAGGTGGGTTTTTTTTTGCTTGGGAAGCTTCATGGGAGAAGGTCCTAACCCTAGATCAACTCAAAAGGAGGGGGTGGAACTTAGCTAATAGATGTTTCCTGTGTTGTGCTGAAGAGGAGACGATTAATCACATTCTTATTCATTGCTCCAAGGCGAGGGTTTTGTGGGAGCTTGTGTTTACATTGTTTGGTGTTAATTTGGTCCTTTCGCTTTCGGTTAGAGACACTCTTAGGTTGGCGTGATTCCTTTGTGGGCAAGAAGCATAGAAAGGCTTAGTTGGCAGCCGCTCTTTGTTTATTTTAGATGATTTGGAAGGAAAGAAACAAGATAGCTTTTGTTAATGAGGATTTTTCAATTCAAATGATGAAAAATTCGTTTGTTTATAATCTTTGGTCTTGGTCTAGGTCTTGTTTAGATGTAGGACCTTTACCTTTAATCAACTTTTTTGATTGGTTTGGTTCTAGTTGAGGGTTGATAAGTGTTTGCTTCTTTTTGTTCTTGCCTTTTGGCATCTCTTGTATACTCTCTATATGCTTTGGGTTGCCTCTTAAGCACCCTTTTTCTTAATATATTTTCTGTGTGTTTATCTATAAAAAAAAAAAAATACGATCAGGCTAATGATTTGATTTATCTCCTTCTTTAATTTTTTAATTTATTTTTACATTGCATACATGTAGTTATTTTTCTCTTTCTCTCATTTCTACTTTTTATTTTAGATTATATAAAATAATAGTATAAAATAAAGTGTAATAAAAAATAAAGAATTTTTAAATCAATTTCCAACTCGTTGGTTTTCTTTTTTTTTTTCTTTTTTAAACAAACATTATAATAGATAGATTTTAAAGATAAATATAATATAAAATTTATAGATAAATATAATAATTAAACCTGTGTATTGTGGTGCGCTTTTTCGCTAAGCACTATTAATTTATTTGTTTCATTTGCCTCTTAAAAAAGATAAATATAATAATTAATAACATAAAAAATCTAAATATAAATATCAAAATTATTATCTTAAAAAATCTAAAGCTTAATGATTACTATTCAAAAAGTCCTATTTTATAGCTTGTAATTAACTCTTTTAAACACTTTTGAGTAGTAGTTATTACCTTTTAACTCAATTGGCATGTTAAGGACCCTTGCAATCGTTTCTAATCAAAATTGTGTTAAGTTTTGGTGTTTTTGATAGCTTTTTGATCACCAAAGCAATCTAAGATGAGGGAGAGTTCTATATAATCCATGGCAAAGCAAATGGAAGCTCATTTACAAGAAGAATCCAAGCTTTGGAGCTTTGTAGTCCTTTGCCAAAAGCAAATCATGAATGCAAGGAGGGAAAGCAAAGAGAGAAATCTAACATGAAGAATCCAAGAGGACAGCAACTGTTGGACACATTTCGAGTACTTCCTGGAGATACATACTATATGTCATTTCGAAGTTCGCGAAGTCAGGAGTCCAACGCTTCAAACGGTGCGCGAATTGGAGTTGAAACGAAGAAGTTATGGTCATTTGAAGACAATTGCATCAAGTTGTGCGAAAATTTCGCAGCTGCGAAATCAGTTGCGAAATCAACCTTTCGTTGCGAAAATTTCGTAGCCCAAAGCCCATTTCGCAGCTGCGAAATGAGTTGCGAAATCCACTTGTGTAAACTCAGATATTTGCAACCGACTTAGTTAGATTTTTTCTCAAGATATTTTGTGTAAATTTCTATTTTCTCCTTGTAATCAGTCAAAGATATTATTAGGATATTTCTTAGAAAATATCTTCTCTATATATATCTTTGAACCAATGTAAAGAACGAATCAATCCATCATAGATCCGATATATGTAATCCACGAGAGGAGGATCATAGAAGAAATATATTTTTACAGAGCACTTGCTTTGTTTTTCCTTCATATTTTTGTTTTCTCGTTATTTTTATTTCTAGCAAATCAAACTTTGAGAATGTTTCATAAGAGGACGAGTGGCTAGGCTCTTTGTCTCTTGGAGTGAAGAAAGCCGGGTAAGTTTTCACATGCAAAAATTGGAAGTTTTGTTGTTTCAGCTTTTAATGAAGAGAAAGTGTGACCCGTTAATGGTTTTTATCTTTTTAGTTAACTTAAAACTCCTTAAAATCACCTGGGCCAACACTTGGTAAGGCAAGTGGTCTCCATCCATTAAGATACACTAGTTTATCTCTTGCGAGCCTTTGGGAGGTGGTTCAAAGGTAGGATTTTCTAGAATAGCCAACACTTGGTAAGCTTTTGGACTCTAAGGAGACATCCATTAGTTATCTCTTGCTAGCTTTTGACGGGTAATCCAAGGTTAAGGATCACCTTGAATGGCAAAATGCTAGGTGAGGGGCACGAACCATTGCAAGATGCATCAGTGAGAGGGATTTAGTGTTTGAACCTATTAAGGGGAAGCATCTGTACCACACCGGTTCGGGAAATAACTATATGTTAAATCCCTAACGCGAGGAAAAGATTCAAGTGACCAGAACTCCCTTTTTGTATAAGGAACCCGAGCCTAGTGATCTGAAACTCCAAGAAACACTTTTCTTTGTAATTAAAATCAGTTACTATTTTTGTTAGCTTAAAACCAACCTTTTCAAACATCTTTATGTCTTCTTTTAAAGCTAACCTTGAAATGAAAAGGCACCAATTCAGCTTTGAATTAATATCAATTGAGGAATGAAAACCCATCCTAGTGAACGATCCTAGAGCCACTATGCTATGCTAGCTAAGGATATCCTAGTACATGGTGTAATAGGTTATAAATTTTGTTGATTACTCCCGTTTGAGGACAACAATCAAGGTACACCAGCTGGGCACGAATCAAATGGCGCCGTTGCCGGGGACCATTGAGAGGACATGAATCAGCTGATACACCAATTGGGAACGAATCACTTAATTATAATAATTGATATAAAAATTCAAAAATTTTCCATAATAAAAAAATTGAATATGAATTTTATTTTATCAACATCTAATGTATTATAAGAATTTTATGACAAAATCATTACAAATTTTTAATACTTTAAACTAATCAAAGTTTACTAATAATGTGACACAATATTTTCTTAAAGATTTTTTCTCAGCATTCCATTAAATTAGGTTCTTTAAGTACAATTAGCATTAATATCATGTAGTATTTGATTACTACCAAAAAGTGCTATTTTGTAGACCTAATTATAAAGGTTTTAAGCACCTTTGAGTAGTAATCATATTCATTTAACCCAATTAATTCATTAAGGTCCTTAGTAATTGGTTTTAACCATTTTGTGGCAAGTTTACATGTTTATATCAGCTTATGAATCAATTCAAGCATGCCAAATGATGGAGGAGCTACTTAGACAAGCCAACCAAAGAAGAAAAGCAAAGAAAAGCAAAGAAAAGCAAAGAGAAGCAAAGAAAAGCAAAAGAAAAGCAAAGAGAAGCAAGGAGGAAATCTGAGGACAGCAGCTGCAGTCTTCTTTGGCACTTTTGGAGCACTTCCCGAAGTCCATTTTTTACATGCTATATACCGTTTCAAAGCTCAAGAAGTCAAGAATCCAACGCTTCAAACCGTGCATGATTTGGAGCTGAAACGAGGAAGTTATGACTTTCGGAAGAAAACTGCTCCAGGTGTGCGAAAATTTCGCACACCTTCTGAATGGTATGCGAATTTCGCACACCCCTATGCGAATTTCGCACACCTGTGCGAAATCTCCCCTGTTTTGCCGACTCCACACGAGATCTTTTCTTTTTAGATATTTTTGTATAAATTTCCATTCTTCTCCTTGTAATCCACCAATCATAAGATTTCTTAGCTAGGAAGGATGGAAAAGCTTCTCTATTTATACTCCTTTGCATCCGTTGAAACATATGGAGAAAAATATGTAATATACCCATATATATTGAAATATAACACAGAGCCTTGCTCTATTTCTCCTTCTCTTCTCTTTCTTATTTTCTTAGTAGCCAAACATCCTTGGTGGATGAAATCCCCAAGGATTAGAGGCTAACCTTTTAAGTTTCTCAAAGTATGGATGTTATGTGATGGCTTGGATGCATTCCCATGGAAATTTCTTGCACCCGGAAGGTAAGGTAGTCGTTTTTCATTAATGGTTCATTAATGCAAAGTTTAGTTTTTATTTCCATTGGACAACTTCCAACGGCCAATACTTGATAAGCTTTTGGATTTCTATCCATTAGTTATCTCCTACGAGCTATTGGAAGGTGAGGTTTTCAATTCCAAGTTTTGCATTAATCCATTAGAACCAATTTCAATGGCCATTGAAAGGTGAGTTTATCACTTAGAATGACTTTGAGTTGCCAATATTTGGTAAGCTTTTGGCTTTAGACCATTAGTTATCTCTTACGAGCCATTCAAAGGAAGTCTAAGGTGAATAACCATTGATGAAATTCACTACCATTTGTTTTGCCATTTTAAAGGATTAAAACTTGATTTGCTAAATCCATACCGGTTCGGGAAGCAAGCATCACCATAGTTGCAACCCCAACGCGAGGAGCCTATCCTGAGATTTCCAATTTGCCTAAGAGCCAGAGCATACCTATCCTATCTTTGAGAAACTTGTTTTTACACCATTTCATTTTAGTCTTTAATGTTAGCTTAAATTAGTTTAAATCTTTCTAAACCATTTACATTTTCTTTTAAAGCTAACATCCATAAGAAAATCACCTATTTTCCTAATTTGAATATCACTTGTGTTTGCGAAAACCCTTCCCAGTGAACGATCCTAGAACCACTATGCTATAGTAGCTTGGCTACTTTAGTAATAGTATCTAAGGTATAAATTTTGTTGATACGCCTTTAAAGCTAAGCTACCATGAGTCGCATCAGTATTATAGATAACTTATACTTATATTACTATGCTTATGTTTAGTGTTAATTTATTTATTTTTATTAATGTTGTATCCAAGTACCCACACCCATAGTTGAGATCCTTTTAAGCCAAATTCCTATGCTCTAAAATCTTAGGATGCAAAAGATCTAACACCTAGACATATACCCACACCTACACATCCAAATGTAATGTAGGGAAAATCCTATAATAAGCCTTACCATTAGAAATTCAAAATATGCACGAAAAAACAGAAACAAAAAATTAAACATGATTCATCATTTTATTCGTTTTTCTCTTGGTTATATTACATAGCCTTGTTTATAAGCTTTAGATAACCTAAAAGACTTGACAGACTATAGAAAAAGAAACCTAACCTAGATAGTAACTTTGTAGAAAAACCTAAAAGACTAGACAGACTATAGGAAAAGAAACCTAACCTACATAGTAACTTTGTAGAAGTCATCATTCTTCTGTACCATTTGAGCCTTTTAAATAACTAAATTAAAAGGAAAATAGAAACTTTGAGCAAATAGAGAAACTTTAGAAAATAGATGCTTTTAGAAAATAGAAACTTAAAAAATATATCATCTTAGAGAAAGACATCCTTTTAAAAAATCAGAAACTTAAAAGTATAAGAACTTATTGCAATATATAAGAGATTTCTAAGAAAGAAGACTAGAATTCTAAATAACCAAATAATCAACTACCATAAACTTGAACTCTAAATGATTTGAATAAGAAGAATTACAAAAACGCCTTTCATTCCTTTTCATGAATGACTCATATCGCCAACTTTTCTTGTATAGCATGTAGCCTAAATCAAATTCACTTTCTACACTCAAAATTTTCTCTTGGCTGCCCAAAATGCCAACTATAAGAATAATCAATGCATTGGCAACACTCATTGATAGCCACTCCCCACTGGTAGAAGGTGGTGCATGAACTCTTAGCATAATTTCCTTTCCTTTCCTTACAACCACCTAATTGATTGCCCTGTTTGCCACAACATTTAAGTATTACTACAATTTTCCATTGTCATCCATTAGAGCAAAATACTTTTGATTGCCATGGAGTTGAGATCTTTTGGAAGCTCTGAGTACTCCTTAAACTTCTTAAGAATTGGAACATATGCCTTAATAAGAGATACGACTCATCAAGTAAACTTTCCTGCATAAAAATATGTCCATAGGATGACATAAAAAAAATGACCATATGCTCCCTACCAACCATAACGATGTTTTCTTTGGGAAATCAAACATTGACTTCCCTTTGGCTTTTAAAGCTCCTAAATGACAAGCAATTCGAGTATAACCTAGGGGTCATATTTCTCTACGTTGGTAATTGAAACCTGTGTCATGACACACATAACATGTGCTTGGTGCATTTGTTAATCCGAAAATCATGACCAAACCCCTCATATAATACATAAAGATTTAATCTTTCTTCAATATTCTTCAATAAACAACTCATCAACTCATCTTTTAAGCTCTACATACTCCATGCAATGTGTATGGTACATCAGTAAATTAGGGAAAGAAGAATCTAAAGCTAGATTAATTGCATTTGGTAGGTTTGCATAATTGACAATTCATACCATAGTCTATTATTGGGAGTCAAGTTGCTAGAATCAACCAGTAGTTGTTGCACTTCTTTTACCACTTTCACAATTTGTTTTGGGATGGGTTTTACTACATCTTGAGGTATAGATGCTCATAGGCAAAACCTTTCCTCTTTGTCCTCATCTTCAAATTGCTATTTGATGAAAGTATATGATGGTTCTTTTGTTTCAAAGGATGCTAATTTTTCTACTAGTTCTTTGATGGTAGAATTTCTTTCATTAAACAAAGAATCTTCATTTGCCTAATGCACAAGAGTACAAATGTTCTCAAATCCATCAGGTTAGACTTCTTGATATAAAAGACAAGGTCTTCTTAGTAAAATATGGGCAACTATCATTGGCCAACAACAAACCATATCAACTACTTAAAATTATTATTTATAAGAAATGTTAATAGACAACAAAAACTCCAAAAGTCAATTCCAGATCACCCTACTTTCACAACAGAATTGGCTTGAATTTCAAGGGAGAATGTGATTATTTGAGATGAATCTAAACCCAATGTGATTCTTCGAGATCAATCTAAATCCCTTAAGACAACTAATTAAATGCCTTCTTTAAGTTCTATAATCCCCGTATGATATGAATAGAATATTTCTGAAAGAAGAAAAAAAAATATTAACACCTTTTTGTTTCTCATAAAAATTGTTATCAAAAAAGGGAAAAAATTATCTATAAAGAAAATTTTAAAAATAAGTCGAAAACAAGATATTGATCATATGTAAATCTTGCTATTTGACATGAAAACATTTTGACAATATATAACACTTATATAAAATAAGTTCACTTAGTCCTCCTTCAGTTTTATTATTATTATTTTTTCCGTTAATTAATATTTACTGACATGTATATCAAAGTAAGGTGAACAGATGGTCTACATTTCTTCCCAAGATGGTAAGTGATATTAATTCGCAGGTTTATATAAATTCATTATGGGAAACAAGGTCAGTTCAACAATAAATATAAAACAAATTCATGTATATCATCAAGAGGAATCAAAAATCAATCAATCGCTAAACAATCATCTCACTTGAATCAATATCGAAGGAGATAACATGGATGTTGGGCCCCCACCAAAACCCATTTATTTTGCATGGATTGGTTCAATGAGTTCCATTATTTGGAACCATGAAGTTTGTTCATGCTTATTGAAAAATCAAGAAAATTATTAAATAAGTTGATAAAGGTGCTTGCTGAAGGAATATGGCAGCAAGTGTTATTAAAAACTGAATTTTATTTTCTAAAAAAAAATCTCATAAGGATGAAATTTGAAGAAAATTGAAATTGTTTTAATGAAAAATATTTTGAAATCCAATTTTAAAATGTATAATATCACAAGAAGAAGATAAAGAAACATTAAGGGGAGGATAATGTGCACCAAGGTGGCCAAGTTAGAGAAAGACGCGGGAGTGTGATTGGGACAACATTGTTGGTGGTCACATGAGGAGTCTTCTGTAGATTATTGATAGGTCTAGTTTCTCATAACCATAACTCAAATCATCAACAGAAGCTTACGGTGAAGCAGTAAAATCCAGTTTCAGATCAGATCTCTTGTACTGTTGCTCTATTCCGTTAGTTGGAGATGCATTCTCAGATTTATCAATATACTGAAATTCAATTACTGAGTTGCTTTTCTTCCACTTTAAGTTTCTGTGCCCACTGCTCCCTAATTGGTAAGCCATCTCTTATCCCAACAGAGCTCCGAATTAAGATAATGGATGTAGACACAACCATATTAGCATGCTACACTGCCACTTCTTGGAGAGGCACTCAAGCTTTTTATAAGAAGGCAGTTGCTTTTTACAACAGTTCACGAAGCATGGCAACGTTTGAGAAAGTAGTCATTTCAGCTTTCCTGATGTTTCTGAACCTGGTAAAAAGGGCAATGTCATTGTAGATGGTGCTGAATCATCTTCGGTCTTTAATCAGTATCAATTCCAATCGAAACCATGTGATCTACTCGTGTACTAGTGCTTTCAAAATCATTTTTTGGCTCTCCTCTGCAAACTGTTGTTTGACTATGGTACTGTTGCCTGTGTCCTAGAACCATTTGCATAGGGAAAAATAAAGCCTAATGCAATTCCAGTGTATAGGTGGCCAATTCGTCTCTAGTTTCTCACTAACCCTCGCCATCTTTCATACAATGAATGAATGACAACAAATGCATTTCATGATACTCCGGACATCTGGACTATCAAAGGATGGCAGATCTTGAGACTCGGAATTGATAAAACTTGAAAGGAAGACCAATACGAACTGAGGAAACCAAACCTACAGCCAAGGAAACAGGGGCAAACCAAATAGATGATGCATAGTCTTCAAGGTTACAAAGGAACTCAACAAAAGTAGCAATTGCTCCAATTGTCTTTTCAAACCAGTCAATTTGGTCCAATGCATTCTCTGCCTAACTTTGAACTCAATAAGTGCTCTTGGATCCAACTAGGAGGTCATGATTATCCATGTAATTAGAGTGCAGGGCATGTGCCATGTCAACAGATACAAGAAAACTCCCTTGATAACTACTGATATTTTAAACTGGCCACTTGATGTATAATGGTGCATGCCACGCAAGGTTTTGGATGAAGAGATTGTGTGAGAAAGGGGTGGCATCTGTAACTTGTCTATGAATCATGGGAATCCACTTGGATTTTAAGTGGATTATGATTAAGATTTGAAGAGCTTCCAATGCCAAGATAGTGGACCTAGGATGCTAAAAAGGATGAAATTGGTGTGTTCCAAGATGGCCATGCATAGGTGGGGGCCCAAGATGCAATCTAGGGTGCACCATCTGCAATTGGAAGCAAGTTGATCGTTCGTCAAGTAAAATCTGGGATTATTCTAAACATGTTCAGATTTCTCGAAACCAGACATCTCATGCCATTATGGTTACCCAAACTTAGAGGAAGTGTGAAACTTGCCTCATTCATGTAAGTGATCCTCAAGTCATTCAATTTTTCCAAACGATAAATGCTATTTAGGGATAGGTCCTTTCATTCCATTTGCATTATGACCGCACATTCTAGAATCTTCCACATAGTTCTTTTCTGTTCGAAACCGCAGTCCCATATTCATAGCTGTTCCAAATTCCATTATCATTTTTCTTAATGCTGCTCAAAACCCCCACTGAGATTGCATCCTGCTCCTGACATCTGCACCTCATATCTAGCTCCCATCCGAACATCTTAGTTTCGAACAGATGCTTTGGGCAGAGATTCTGAAAATTCTAGCTTGCAAGTGATTTCAGCAAAGTGTGAGAAATTCCATACTGAAGTAGCTTCTGAAACGTTGCATGGAATTAGATCATTATCAAGGAAGCGGCGGATTTCTCAATGCTACTGTCCAAATGGCATTCAGGAGCTAGAACCAAAGGCTTCCTTTTCGAAAATAGGTATAGAAGAATGGTCTAGATCACCCCTGCTGAGTAACCAAAATCACTATGCTCACAAATCTCCTCCTATTGAGTTGGTTCATAATTTTGACCTGAACCTGAATTGGGATGATGACCTGATCCAAATAACATAACATCTGAACAAGGTTTCCCACGCACATCGAATTCATGTTGATCAATATGCCCATTCCTGTTATATCCTAACTTTCCCAAGTGTCTTTACTATCACTTGTCCGATGAGTAGCAAATTTTCTTGAACAAATATATATGGAGCGAGGTAATATGAGGGGGTTGTCCTCAAACCCTTGGAAGGCTTTATGGGTCACAATAGATTGAGAGAAACCATAGGAACTAGGTGCATCATACTCCAAAACCGACAAGAATTGATCGCAGTCCTTTAGATGTCACAATTGCTGTAAGTTGCTTCTTATGAATTTGTTCAATTTTCTTGCGGCAAGAACGAGGGTGCAATGTTCACATGTATGGTAGTAGCACTACTTGGGTCATGACTGATGGCAGGATGTTGCAAGTATGGTTTAAGAATTACAAAATCTAGCAACCTTGCACCCATCAAATGGACGTCCAGAGTCATCTTCATTGTTCTTTGTCAAGTTGGCCATAGGGACTGCTATATGCTGAGGACAAGCAAGAACTAGCCACATGTACACTATGGTGGCCATGCATGCACATGCGAAGGAGAGTGCACCTAGAACTCCCTAAGCATTTTGGATCTCTTGCAAGCTGAAGTCCGATGAAACATGCTGAAGAGAAGATCAGATGGTTGTATCATCTCAGACTCAAATGGGATGAAATATCGACTTGAAGGTGGTTTAAATAGTGAACTTCAGTTTACCAAAACTAAAAAAATATTTAAACCTAAACGCTCAAGGTTCCAAGAAAACCCCCAAACATAATTCATTTACGTTATACCTAGTTCTCCAATACAGACCCAGACGGGTAAGAGAGCTAAAACTTTAAAACCTAACCGAGAGATAATCTGGTTTAGGAAAAGCAACAAACAAGAAGAATTACTTGGACAAAAAAAAAAAAAAAAAATCCAAATTGAAGATGTTAGTGGTTTCTCTCGGCGGCAAGTGTTGCTTTGAAGTGGAGTCGAAGACCTTTGAGATCTCAGTCGACGAGGCCAAAGGGAAGGTGTTGGGAACAGTTTCTGAAAGGAGCCCTAACTTTTCTTCTTGGATTCGTTTCAGCAGCAAGGGCTTCTTCTTCCTCTTGGAAGGAGCTAAGACATGCTGCTTTCTCAAAGTGGGGAAGCGATTCAAAAAAGTTTGGATGGAGGGAGGAAGAAGATATTAGTTGGAGTTGCGCTCAAACAAAGCAGGTAGGTTTTTGTTTTGTTCGGTCTAGGACGTAGAAGGTAAGAAATTCTCATTGGCTTTCCCCGAAGGCAGAGGTGTGGTTGGAGGTTGGCAACTCTTGGCTGGGAAACTAAGAAGCTTGGGCTTCTCCTTAGCTCAAAGGGATGACGAGCTCTTAGCCACTCCCTTAGGAGGGAGGAGTCTCAACGAGACCAGTGTAGGAAAGAAGGACCTACTTCCTAAGACAGTTATTTCTGATTCTTCTGAATTCTGAAATGCTGTTTTGTTAGAAACAGAAAAGAAGGTGATTGACAGTAACAAGGAGGTTATGAGGAGGAGCTTGGTGGGGAGTTGGGGGGGGGGGGGGGGGGGGGGGTTCCGTTTAGCCCCCTTCCCTCAACTCCCTTAAGTCTTGGGCGCAGTCCAACTGGATGTTGAGAGGACATCTTCGCTTGGCTTTGTTAGGAGGGCCGTTTATACTCTTTGAATTCGAAGATGGCGTTGAAGTTGAGCGGGTGCTACACTCAGGGGTCAAGTGGTTTAAAGGTAAATGTATTCTCTAGGACTGGTGGAATCCTTCTGTTGGTTGCCTCTCAAAGAATAGGAAGAACCGAGAAGTGTGGGTAAGAATTTTAGGGCTTCCTCTGCATCTTTGGGGGATGAGTTTTTTTAAAAGTATAGGGGATGCCTGTGGCCGTTTTGTGAGTATTGATGAGGATACGAAGGAACGATGGAACTTGCAATAGGTCGGAATCCTCGTCGCAATAAGAGGATGGAATTTCCCGAGTTCATTACAGTTAGTATCAGGCTCCACTTGTTTCGCGGTCCAGCTATGGTGGGAGTCTGCCTCTCGGATCAGTGAGGTACAGCCTTCTTGGGGTTGCAGGGAAAGTGGAAGTGGAGGTAAGGTTGAGGGTGAGGTTGAGTCATGTGCCTTCTTGAGAGTTACTGAAGTCCATCCTGGGAAAGTGGTTGGCCAGGTGTCATCGTTTGACACGTTTCCCTCTGCAAAAGAGAGAAAGGACGATGGAGTGGTCGCTGCTCCCTATCTGACAGGTTTAGCGACAACTTCTGTTTGGAATGGACATCACAGCGGGGTGGGACTTCTTAGAGAGATGGGGGCTCGGTTGGGCCTTGAGTTAGAGGGCCCTGCCTTTGAGGCTTTGGGCTCTACTTGTGGTCAGGCCCAAGGTCAGGCCCAACTAGTTATGGATCAGGCTTGTCCTTCAAAAGGGGAGGAGACTCTTCTCTTCCCCAGAAGCCTTATTCCCACTTGGAGCCCTAGCCCTAACCTCCATACCTTAGCGATGAATCCTTCATTGTCGACGGGCCTTCTCTTTTCCCGGTGGGATCTACGCAAGAAGCTCCCTGTGGGTCTCTTCTCGCACGAAGCCCTAGGCTCCTTCCCGCGGTGAACAGGCCCTTCGCAAGTCTATGCTCTTTGCGCGTCTTGCCCAACGATCCCTGCGCGCCTCTTCCGACGGCTCCAACGATGACCGCGAAGCCCCTTGCCGACATCGCTATCTTAGAAGAAGTCCTCAAATTCCAAAAAGGTACGCTTCCTCCGTCTCATTCTTCTTGGGGGGAAGGGCCATCTTTTTCTTCTACTCTTTCTCGGGTGCTGCTTTCTTCTTCTTTGGGCAAAGGCCGTGGAGGGCCATCTCTGTGCTTAAAAATCTGGGGTGACTCCCCTGAGTGGGAAGCGGGTGTGTCGGAAGTAAGGGCCGACGTCATAAAAGGGCCTCTCTCCATGGTTCTGCAAGATGGATCAGAGGTGGTTTTCCCTGAGAATGCCTCCTCTGAAGAGGAGAAACCATCCGACAAAGAACTCTCCAATTTCAAAGACTTCAGCAGATATTTGGGAATGCCGGTTGAGGGGTACGAAGATAAAATAGTTCTGTTGCTAAAGAAGTTGAAGAAAATGACTGGTGGGGGGACACTATGTAAAAAAAGGAAAAAGAAAGTGGTATCTGCATCGTGCTCTGAAAGGGAACTGAAGAGGTTGGACTGTTCGGTTAGCTATGGAGAGCCTGCGAACAGAAGGAGTGGCAGGAGCAAATGGGAATTGATCCCTATAGATTGATGAAGATCAAAATTCTCGCTTGGAATGTTAGAGGGCTCAACGATAGGGAGAAAAGACGGATGATCAATTCAGTAGTTAGAGCCCAGAAGGTAGATTTAGTCTGTTGTTTAGAAACAAAGGTATCGGAGATGTCATTAAAGTTGGTTAAAAGCTTAGGCGCTGGAAGGTTCACGGATTGGGGGGCAGTTGATGTTGGGGGTGCCTCAGGAGGCATCGTGATTTTTTTGGGACAATAAGGTTCTAGAACTCTTGGAGCTGGAGCGAGGTGTTTATTCCATTTCAGGCCGCTTTAGGAATGTGGAAGACGACTTTATTTAGGTATTTACTGGTGTCTACGGACCAGTCATTTTGAGGGCAAAAGAGGAGTTTTGGGAAGAACTAGGCGCTATCAAAGGCCTGTGGGATGAGCCTTGGTGTGTTGGGGGGGATTTCAATTCCATTAGATTTCCAGGGGAAAGGAGGTATGGTCATAATCTAACTGCAGGGTGAGAAGGTTCTCTGAGGTGATTGAAGAATTGAATCTAAAGGATTTACCCTCTCCTGGTGGTCAATTCACTTGGTTTAGCGGTCTTAATTCACAAGCTGCTTCTAGATTGGATCGCTTTCTGATCAATAATGAGTGGGAAGATCACTTCTCGAGTGTATTTCAAAGTACCATCCCCAGAATAGCCTTCGATCATTGTCCCATTCTCTTGGAAGGCGGGGGGATAAAAAAAGGCAAGACTCCCTTCCGCTTCGAGAATATGTGGCTTCTGTCGGATGGGTTCAAAGAGCTGGTTCGAGCATGGTGGACTGGTTACTCAGTTGTAGGATCTACCAGTCACTGTCTTGCTGAAAAACTGAAATCCCTTAAAAGGGACCTAAGAAAGTGGAAAAAGGAAGTTTTTGGTAACGTTTATGCTAAAAAAGTTGAGGCTATTTCTCGAATACAATTCTGGGATTCAAAGGAGAGACTTAATCCCCTGTCCTCTGAGGAAGCAGAGGCTCGTTTAGGGGATTTGGAGGAGTATAAGAAGTGTGTTTTAATGGAAGAAACCTTTTGGAGGCAAAAATCCAGGGAGACATGGCTAAAGGAGGGGGGATAAGAATACCAAATTCTTTCATAAGATGGCCAATGCCAGGGCAAGAAAGAACGTCTTATCCAAGGTGAACATCAATGGAAACCCCCTCACTAGTGCGGAAGATATCAAGGATGGGGTGTGTAGGGCTTATAGGACTTTGTTAGCTGAAACTGAGGATTGGAGACCGAGGATGGGGAATCTACAGTTTCGGGTTTTGGGTTCAAAAAGGGCCAGAAGCTTAGAGGAGCCTTTTACAGAAAAAAAAAGTTTTTGAAGCCCTTTACAGCCTCTCTCGAGATAAAGCGCCAGGTCCGGATGGGTTCACCATGGCCTTTTGGCAGTTCTCCTGGGATTTTACCAAAGCTGAGATCTTGGCCTCTTTTGACGAGTTTTTCCGCCTTGGCACTTTCCAGAGGAGCTTAAATTCCACCTTTCTCGTCTTAATCCCAAAAAAGGGGGGTGCAGAAGAGTTGAAAGACTTCATACCAATAAGCTTGGTAGGGAGCCTTTACAAATTACTAGCCAAAGTCTTGGCTAATAGGATGAAACAAGCTATTGGGGAGGTGGTTTCAGAGTACCAGCATGCATTCATTCGGAATAGGTAGATTCTGGATGCCGCTCTCATTACAAACGAGGCAATAGACTCCAGGCAGAAGGTTAACATCCCTGGACTCCTCCTGAAACTAGACATTGAGAAGGCGTTTGATCATGTCAACTGGGATTGCCTTGTTTCAGTTATGTCCAAGATGGGGTTTGGGCAGAAGTGGATAAAGTGGATCAGTTGGTGCATTTCCACAACCAACTTTTCAATTTTAATCAACGGGACCCCTTCAGACTTTTTTCACTACTCTAGGGGCTTGAGACAAGGGGATCCTTTATCCCCTTATCTCTTCCTATTAGTCATGGAAGTTCTCAGCTAGCTGCTCTTCAGAGCCAGAAGTGGGGGCTTCATTGAGGGGTTTAAGGTGGGAAATAATAATGGAATAGAAAAGGATCTGATTCATCTTCTATTTGCTAACGACACCCTTTTATTCCGCAAGGCCGACAGTGGGCAGCTGCGTTACTTGAGTTGGGCGCCTTATGGTTCGAGGCGATCTCAGGATTAAAAGTGAATAGGGATAAAAGTGAGGTGATCCCTATAGGAAGGGTTGACTGTCTGGAGAATATCGTCTCTATTTTGGGGTGTAGAATTAGGAATCTTCCTTCCTCTTATTTGGAACTTCCCTTGGGTGCTCCTTTCAAATCTCCAAGGGTGTGGGACGTAGTGGAGGAGAGATTCAGAAAGCACTTGTCCTTGTGGAAGAGACAATACCTTTCCAAAGGGGGAAAACTTACCTTGATAAAAAGCACCCTTGCGAAGGGCCGATTTTCCTAATGTATCTCCTTGTTACTCCGCGGAAGGTGTGTGCAAGACTTGAAAAGATCCAAAGAGACTTCTTGTGGGGCGGTGGCGCTTTAGCCCTTATTATCTCTTTTATGCATTGACATTGATTTGAGCATTCAACCCATATCTCTTACATTGTATATAACTAAGGTGCATTAGGAGTTGCATAGAGGATACAAATCATGGGTTCCTTTTATGTAGATAAGTTGTCCATAGTTAGTTTATGAATTTGGACAATCTAGCAGAGATTATAGTGTACTACCTCTTAATTGAAGAAATGACTTGTCTTAACCATCGAGATGAGTTTCCCATGACGAGTGCACTAATGTATGTGATGCACACCAGATAGGACTTACGATGAATCATGACGTAAGACTATCAATTGTCATGATTCACAAAACTACTATACTGCATAGACTCTGAACCTTGAGAGGATATCAAGCCTATGTTGAAATCAATAAGAGGCTTTAACCTATGGTTGAAACCTTAAAGTGGTTATAAATCCTTATAGATTGGGTCATTATTGATCAAGGTTGGTGGCAACATGAATTCTTAATATAGGAACCATGATATCTCATGAGATTGAAAGTGTGTTCCCTTGGATGATCTAAAGGACATGTGATCATGAAAACTATGATTGTAGCAATTCCTTTAATGGAATTTGACATATGCTCATTGGAGTTAGAGTATGTTAGTTGATCATATAATAAGTGAGATATGTAACTTAAGGATTAGAGAGATAATATTGATAGATGGTAACACAACCTTGTTAGATTATGGACACTAGTTCATGGGAGGGGTCTACATGTAGTGGATAGTAGCTTACGGACCTGAGCTTTGTCTCGTTATTGTTTACATAGAGTACAAGAGTGCAATTAATTCTCTATAATGGGATGTTGAATCAACTTCAAAATTGAATTATGAGGATTCAATACTCTTATGGGTCATAGTGGTCCTCAGAATCCGTGTGAGTTCCAAAAAATGGTAGAATCCGGGCGAGTACTGGGAAAAGGTAGAATCCGTGGGAGTACCGAAAAACTGTCCGGGCTAGTACCAAAAAAGGGTAGAATCAGTGTGAGTACCGAAAAATGGTAGAATCCGGGCGAGTACTGGAAAAAGGTAGAATCCGTGCAAGTACCGAAAAATTGTCCGGGCTAGTACTGAAAAAGGGTAGAATCCGTGTGAGTTCCGAAAAATGGTAGAATCCGGGCGAGTACTGGAAAAAGGTAGAATCCGTGGGAGTACCGAAAAACTGTCTGGGCTAGTACCGAAAAAGGGTAGAATCAGTGTGAGAGTCGAAAAATGGTAGAAACCGGGTGAGTACTGGAAAAAGGTAGAATCCGTGCGTGTACCGAAAAATTGTCCGGGCGAGTAACAAAAAAGGGTAGAATCAGTGTGGATACAAGAAAATGGTAGAATCCGGGTGAGTATCGGGAAAAGGTAAAATCCGTGCGAGTTCCGAAAAATTATCCGAGCGAGTACCAAAAAAGGGTAGAATCTGTGTGAGTTCCGAAAAATGGTAGAATTTGGACTAGTACCGGGAAAAGGTAGAATATGTGCGAGTACTGAAAAATTGTCCGGGCGAGTACCAAAAAAGGGTAGAATCCGTGGGAGTACGTAAAAATGGTAGAATCCGGGCGAGTACCGGAAAAAGGTATAATCCGTGCGAGTACTGAAAAACTATCCCGACGAGTACCGGAAAAAGGTAGAGTCAGTGTGAGTACTGGAAAATGGTAGAATCCGGGAGAGTACCCGGATATGTAGAATTCGTACGAGTACCAAAAAACTGTCCGGGCAAGTACCGGAAAATGGTAGAATCCATGTGAGTACCTAAAAATGGTATAATCCGGGCGAGTACCGGAAAATGGTAGAATCCGTGCGAGTACCGAAAAACTGTTCAGGAGAGTACCGGAAAGGGTAGAGTAAGTGTGAGTACTGAAATTGGTAGAATCCGGGCGAGTACCCGGAAAAGGTAGAATCCGTGGGAGTACCGAAAAACTGTCTGGCGTGTACCGGAAAATGGTAGAATCAATGTGAGTACCGAAAAATGGTAGAATTCGGGCGAGTACCGGGAAAAGGTAGAATCCGTGCGAGCACCGTAAAACTGTCCAGGCGAGTACTGGAAAAGTGTAGAATCAGTGTTAGTACTAAAAAAGGGTAGAATTCGAGGGAGTACAAAAAAATCATAGAATCTGGACGAGTACCGGGAAAAGGTAGAATCCATGCGAATACTGAAAAACTGTCCGGGCGAGTACCGGAACAGAGTAGAATCAGTGTGAGTACTGGAAATTGATAGAATCCGGGCGAGTACCGGGAAATGGTAGAATCAGTGCAAGTACCGAAAAACTGTCCGAACAAGTACCGAAAAATGGTAGAATCAGTGTTAGTACCGGAAAATGGTAGAATCTGGGCGAGTACCGGGAAAAGGTAGAATCCGTGGGAGTATCGAAAAACTGTCCGGGCGAGTACCGGAAAAGGGTAAAATCAGTGTGAGTACCGAAAAATGGTAGAATCCGAGCGAGTATCGGGAAAAGGTAGAATCCATGCGAGTACCGAAAAACTGTCCGGGGGAGTACGGGAAAATGGTAGAATCCGTGTGAGTACATAAAATGGTAGAATCCGGGCGAGTACCGGAAAAAGGTAGAATCCGTGCGAGTACCGAAAAACTGTCCAGGCGAGTACCAGAAAAGGGTAGAGTCAGTGTGAGTACCGAAATTGGTAGAATCCGGGCGAGTACCCGGAAAAGGTAGAATCCGGGCGAGTACCCAGAAAAGGTAGAATCCGTGCGAGTACTGAAAAACTGTTCAAGTGAGTACCGGAACATGGTAGAATCAGTGTGAGTACCAGAAAATCGTAGAATACGGGCGAGTACCGGGAAAAGGTAGAATCCGTGCGAGTAATGTAAAAACTATCCAGGCGAGTACCGGAATAGGGTAGAATCAGTGTGAGTACCAAAAAATAGTAGAATTCGGGCGAGTACCAGGAAAAGTTAGAATCTGTGCGAGTACCGTAAAAACTGTCCGGGCGAGTACCAGAAAAGGGTAGAATTAGTGTGAGTACCGAAAAATGGTAGAATCCAGGCGAGTATCGGAAAATTGTAGAATCCGTATGAGTACCAAAAAACTGTCCAGGCGAGTACCGGAAAAGGGTAGAATCCGTGTGAGTACCGAAAAATAATAGAATCGGGCAAGTACCGGGTAAAGGTAGAATCCGTGCGAGTACCGAAAAACTGTCCGGCCGAAAACCGAAATAAGGTAGAATCCGGGCGAGTACCGGAAAAAGGTATAATCCGTGCGAGTACCGAAAAATTGTTCGGGCGAGTAACGAAAAATGGTAGAATCAGTGTGGGTATAAGAAAATGGTAGAATTCGGGTGAGTACCGAGAAAAGGTAAAATCCGTGCGAGTTCCGAAAAATTGTTCGGGCGAGTACCGGAAAATGGTAGAATCTGTGTGAGTTCCGAAAAATGGTAGAATCCAGACGAGTACCGGGAAAAGGTAGAATCCGTGCAAGTACCGTAAAAACTATTCGAGCGAGTACCAGAATAGGGTAGAATCAATGTGAGTACCAAAAAATAGTAGAATCTAGGCGAGTACCGGGAAAAGTTAGAATCCGTGCGAGTACTGTAAAAACTGTCCGGGCAAGTACCGGAAAAGGGTAGAATTAGTGTGAGTAATGAAAAATGGTAGAATCCAGGCGAGTATCGAAAAATTGTAGAATCCGTACGAGTACCAAAAAATTGTCCAGGCGAGTACCAGAAAAGGGTAGAATCCGTGTGAGTACTGAAAAATAATAGAATCGGGCGAGTACCGGGTAAAGGTAGAATCCGTGCGAGTACCAAAACAGTCCGGGCGAATACCGAAATAGGGTAGAATCCGGGCGAGCATTGGAAAAAGGTATAATCCGTGCGAGTACCGAAAAATTGATCGGGCGAGTAACGAAAAAGGGTAGAATTAGTGTGGGTACAAGAAAATGGTAGAATCCGGGTGAGTACCGGGAAAAGGTAAAATCCGTGCGAGTTCCGAAAAATTGTCCGGGCGAGTACCGAAAAATGGTAGAATTTGTGTGAGTTTCGAAAAATGGTAGAATCCGGACGAGTACCGGAAAAAGGTAGAATCCATGCGAGTACCGAAAAACTGTCTGGGCGAGTACCGAAAAGAGTAGAATCTGTGGGAGTACGTAAAAATGGTAGAATCCGGGCGAGTACCGAAAAACTGTCCCGGCGAGTACCGGTAAAAGGTAGAGTTAGTGTGAGTACCGAAATTGGTAGAATCCGGGCGAGTACCGGGATATGGTAGAATCCGTGCGAGTACCAAAAAAATTGTCCGGGCAAGTACCGGAAAAGGGTAGAATCCGTGTGAGTACCTAAAAATGGTAGAATCCGGGCGAGTACCGGAAAAAGGTAGAATCCGTGCGAGTACCGAAAAACTGTCCAGGCGAGTACCGGAAAAGGCTAGAGTCAGTGTGAGTACAGAAATTGGTAGAATCTGGGTGAGTACCCAAAAAAGGTAGAATCCGGGCGAGTATCGAGAAAAGGTAGAATCCGTGTGAGTACCGAAAAACTGTTCAGGCGAGTACCGAAACAGGATAGACACAGTGTGAGTACCAGAAAATCGTAGAATCCGGGTGAGTACCGGGAAAAGGTAGAATCCGTGCGAGTACTGTAAAAACTATCCGGACAAGTATCGGAATAGGGTAGAATGAGTGTGAGTATTGAAAAATATTAGAATCCGGGCGAGTACGGGGAAAAGTTAGAATCCGTGCTAGTACCGTAAAAACTGTCCGGGCGAGTATCGGAAAAGGGTAGAATCAGTGTGAGTAAAGAAAAATGGTAGAATCCAAACGAGTATCGAAAAATTGTAGAATCTGAACGAGTATCGAAAAATTGTAGAATCCGTACGAGTACCATAAAACTATCCGAGCGAGTACCGGAAAAAGATAGAATTCGTGTAAGTACCGAAAAGTAATAGAATCTGGGCGAATACCGGATAAAGGTAGAATCCGTGTGAGTACCGAAAAACTGTCCAAGCGAAGACCGAAATAGGGTAGAATCCGTGGGAGTACGTAAAAATGGTAGAATCCGGGCAAGTACCGAAAAAAGGTATAATCCGTGCGAGTACCGAAAAACTATCCGGTCGAATACCGAAATAGGGTAGAATTCGTGAGAGTACGTAAAAATGGAAGAATCCGGGCGAGTACAGGAAAAAGGTATAATCCGTGCGAGTATCGAAAAACTGTCAAGGCGAGTACCGGAAAAGGGTAGAGTCAATGTGAGTACCGAAATTGGTAAAATCCGGGCGAGTACCTGGAAAAGGAAGAATTCGGGCGAGTACCGGGAAAAGATACAATCCGTGCGAGTACCGAAAAACTGTTCGTGCGAGTACCGGAATAAGGTAGAATCCGTGTGAGTACCAGAGAATCGTAGAATCCGGGCGAGTACCGAGAAATGGTAGAATCCGTGCGAGTACCGTAAAAACTGTCCGAGCGAGCACCGGAATAGGGTATAATCAATGTGAGTACCGAAAAATAGTAGAATCCGGGTGAGTACTGCGAAAAGTTAGAATCCGTGCGAGTACCGTAAAAACTGTCCGGGTGAGTACCGGAAAATGGTAGAATCAGTGTCAGTACCAAAAAATGGTAGAATCTGGGCGAGTATCGGAAAATTGTAGAATCCGTACGACTATCGAAAAACTGTCCGAGCGAGTATCGAAAAAGGGTAGAATTCGTGTAAGTACCAAAAAATAATAGAATCCGGGCGAGTACCGGGTAAAGGTAGAATCTGTGCGAGTATCGAAAAATTGTCCGGGCGAATACTGAAATAGGGTAGAATCCGTGGGAGTACGTAAAAATGGTAGAATCCGGGCGAGTACCGGAAAAAGGTATAATCCGTGCGAGTACCGAAAAACTGTCCGATCGAATACCGAAATAGGGTAGAATCCGTGAGAGTACGTAAAAATGGTACACTTTGGGTGAGTACCGAAAAAAGGTATAATCCGTGCTAGTACCGAAAAACTGTCAAGGCGAGGACCGGAAACTGGTAGAGTCAGTGTGAGTACCGAAATTGGTAGAATCCGGGCGAGTATAGGGAAAAGGTAGAATCCGAGCGAGTACTGGGAAAAGATACAATCCGTGCGAGTATCGAAAAAATGTTCGTGCGAGTACTAAAATAGGGTAGAATCAGTGTGAGTACCAGAAAATCGTAGAATCCGGGCGAGTACCGAGAAAAGGTAGAATCCGTGCGAGTACCGTAAAAACTGTCCGGGCGAGTACCAGAATAGGGTAGAATCAGTGTTAGTACCGAAAAATAGTAGAATCCGGACGAGTACCGGAAAAGGGTAGAATCAGTGTGAGTACCGAAAAATGGTAGAATCCGGGCGAGTACCGGAAAAAGGTAGAATTCGTGCGAGTACCGAAAAACTGTTTGAGCGAGTAATGAAAAAGGGTCGAATCAGTGTGAGTACCGAAAAATGGTAGAATTCGGGCGAGTACCAAGAAAATGTAGAATCCGTGGGAGTATCGAAAAACTTCTGGTCGAGTACCCGAAAAAGGTAGAATCTGTGTGAGTTCCGCAAAATAGTAGAATTCGGGTGAGTACCGGGAAAAGGTAGAATCCGTGGGAGTATTGAAAAATTGTCCGAGCGAGTACTGAAAAATGGTAGAATTAGTCTGAGTACCGAAAAATGGTAGAATTCGGGCGAGTACCAGAAAAAGGCAGAATCCGTGGGAGTGTCGAATAATTGTCCAGGCGATTACCGGAAAGGGGTGGAATCTGTGTGAGTACCGAAAAATTCTACAATCAGGGCGAGTAGCGGGAAAAGGTAGAATCCGTGTGAGTATCGAAAAATAGTCCGGGCGAGAACCGGAAAAGGGTAAAATCTATGTGAGTACATAAAAATGATAGAATCCGGGCGAGTATCGGGAAAATGAAGAATACGTGGGAGTATCGAAAAACTGTCCGTGCGAGTACCGGAAAAGGGTAGAATAAGTGTGAGTACCGAAAAATGGTAGAATTCGGCGAGTACTGGGAAAAGGTAGAATCTGTGCGAGTACCATAAAAACTGTTCGGGCGAGTACTGGAAAAGGGTTGAATCAGTGTGAGTATCAAAAAATGGTAGAATCCGTGTGAGTATCGGAAAAGGTAGAATCCGTACAAGTACCAAAACACTGTCTGCACGAGTATCTGAAAAGGGTAGAATCCGTTTGAGTTCCGAAAATGGTAGAATCCGGGCGCGTACTGGGAAAAGGTAGAATCCGTGGGAGCACCGAAAAACTGTCCGGGCGAGTACCGAAATAGAGTAGAATCAGTGTGAGTATCGAAAACTAGAAGAATTTGCGCGAGTACACGGAAAAGGTAGAATCCATGCGAGTACTGTAAAACTGTTTGAGCGAGTACTGAAAAATGGTAGAATCCGAGCGAGTATCGGGAAAAGGTAAAATCAGTGTGGGTACCGGAAAATGGTAGAATCGGGCCGAGTATCGAAAAAATGTAGAATTCGTGCGGGTATCGGGAAAAGGTAGAATCCGTGAGAGTATCCTAAAAGCTGTGCGGGTGAGTACTGAAAAAGGGTAGAATTTGTGTGAGTACCGAAAAATGATAGAATCTGGGCGAGTACCGGGAAAAGGTAGAATCCGTGGGAGTATTGAAAAACTGTTCAGGCGAGTTCTGGAAAAGGGTAGAATCCGTGTGAGTACCGAAAAATGGTACAATCTGGGCGAGTACCGGGAAAAGGTAGAATCTGTTGGAGTATTGAAAAACTGTTCGGGCGAGTACTGGAAAGGGGTCGAATGAGTGTGAGTAACGAAAAATGGTAGAATCCGGGAGAGTACCGGGAAAAGGTAGAATCCGTTGGAGTATTGAAAAACTGTTCGGGCGATTACCGAAAAAGGGTAGAATCAGTTTGAGTACCGAAAAATGGTAGAATCCGGGCGAGTACCGGGGAAATGGTAGAATCTGTGCGGTACTGAAAAACTATTCGGGTGAGTACCGGAAAAGGGTAGAATCAGTCTGAGTACAAGAAAAAGGTAGAATCCGGGCGAGCACCAGGAAAAGGTAGAATTCGTGCGATTACCAAAAAACTGTCCGAACGAGTATCGAAATATGGTATAAGCAGTTTGAGTACCGAAAAATGGTAGAATCCGGGCGAGTACTGGGAAAAGGTAGAATCCGTGAGAGTATCGAAAAATTGTCCGAGCGAGTACCGGAAAAGGGTAGAATCTGTGTGAGTACCGAAAAACTGTCCGGGCGAGTACTGGAAAAGGGTATAATAGGTGTAAGTATCGAAAAATGGTAGAATCCAGGCAAGTACCAGAAAAAGGTAGAATCCGTTGGAGTATCGAAAAACTGTTCGGGTGAGTACCGGAAAAGGATCGAATCAGTGTGAGTACCGAAAAATGGAAGAATCCGGGCCAGTATCGGGAGAAGGTAGAATCCGTGCGAGTACGGAAAAATTGTTCGGGCGAGTACCAGAACAGGGTAGAATCAGTGTTAGTATCGAAAAATTGTAAAATCCGGGCGAGTACCGAAAAATGGTAGAATCCGGGCGAGTACCAAGAAAAGGTAGAATCCGTGTGAGTACCGAAAAATTGTCCGGGCAAGTACCGGAAAAGAGTAGAAACCGTTTGAGTATCGAAAAATGATAGAATCTGGGCATGTACCGGGAAAAGGTAGAATCCGAGCGAGTACCGAAAAACTGTCGGGCGAGTACGGAAAAAAAGTAGAATCAGTGTGAGTACCGAAAAATAGTAGAATCCGGGCGAGTATTCGAAAAAGGTAAAATCTGTGCGAGCACATAAAAACTGTCCGGTCGAGTACCAGAAAATGGTAGAATCAGTCTGAGTATCGGCAAATTGTAGAATCCGGGCGAATACCAAGAAAAGGTAGAATCCGTGGGAGTAAGAAAAACCTGTCCGGGCGAGTATCGAAAAATGGTAGAATCAGTGTGAGTACTGAAAAATGGTAGAATCAGTGTAAGTACCAAAAAATGGTAGAATCAATATGAGTGCCGAAAAATGGTAAAATAAAGGCGAGTACCGGGAAAAGGTAGAATTCATGCGAGCACCGAAAAACTGTATGGTAGAGTATCGGAAAATGGTAGAATCAGTGTGAGTACCGGAAAATAGTAGATTCTAAGCGAGTACAAGGAAAAGGTAGAATCCGTGCGAGTACCAAAAAACTGTTCGGGTGAGTACAGGAAAAGGGTAGAATCAATGTGAGTACCGGAAAATGGTAGAATCCGGGCGAGTACCGGAAAGCGGTAGAATCCGTGCGACTACCGGGAAAAGGTAGAATCCGTGCGAGTATCGAAAACCTGTCCGGGCGAGTATGGGAAAATGGTAGAATCAGTGTGACTACCGGAAAATGGTTAATTCCGGGCGAGAACCGGAAAATCGTAGAATCCGGGCGAGTACCCGGGAAAGTAGAATCCGTGCGAGTACCGAAAAACTTTTCGGGTGAGTACCGGAAAAGGGTAGAATCAGTGTGAGTACCGGAAAATGGTAGATTCCGGGTGAGTACTTGAAAAACGTAGAATCCGGGCGAGTACTAGAAAAGGTAGAATCGTTGCAAATACCGAAAGACTGTCAGGATGACTACCAAAAAATGGTAGAATCAATATGAGTACCGAAAAATGGTAGAATCAAGACGAGTACTGGGAAAAGGTAGAATCCGTGCGAGTACAGAAAAACTATTCGGGCGAGTACCAGAAAATGGTAGAATCAGTGTGAATATAAAAAAATTATAGAATCCGGGCGAGTACTAGGAAAAGGTAGAATTCGTGCAAGTACCGAAAAACTGTCCAGGCGAGTACCGGAAAAGGGTAGAATCAGTGTGAGTATCGAAAAATGGTAGATTTCGGGCGAGTACCGGAAAAACGTAAAATCCGGGCGAGTACCGGGAAAAGGTAGAATCTGTGCGAGTACCAAAAAACTGTCAGGACGACTAGCAAAAAATGGTAGAATCAATGTGAGTACCGAAAAATGGTAGAATCAGGGCGAGTATCGGGAAAAGGTAGAATCCGTGCGAGTACCGAAAAACTATCCGGGCGAGTACCAGAAAAGGGTAGAATTAGTGTGAGTATCGAAAAATTGTAGAATCCGAGCGAGTACCAGGAAAAGGTAGAATTCGTGCGAGTATCGGAAAAGGGTAGAATCCGTGTGAGTACCAAAAAATGGTTAAATCCAGGCGAGTACCGGAAATCGTAGAATCCGGGCTACTACAGGGAAAAGGTAGCATTCATTCGAGTACAGAAAAACTGTCCGGGCAAGTATCGAAAAAGGGTAGAATAAGTGTGAGTACCGAAAAATGGTACATTCCAGGCGAGTACCTAAAAATCGTAGAATCCGGGCGAGTATCGGGAAAAGGTATAATCCGTGCGAGTACCGAAAAACTGTCCGGACGACTACCAAAAAATGGTAGAATCAATGTGAGTACCGGAAAATGGTAGAATCAGGGCGAGTACCGGGAAAAGGTAGAATCCGTGCGAGTACCGAACAACTGTTCAGGTGAGTACCAGAAAAGGGTAGAATCAGTGTGAGTATCGAAAAATTGTAGAAGCCGGACGAGTACCAAGAAAAGGTAGAATTCGTGCGAGTACCGAAAAACTGTCCGGGGAGTACCGAAAAAGGGTAGAATCCCTGTGAGTACCGAGAAATGGTACAATCCGGGTGAGTACCGAAAAATCGTAGAATCCGGGCGACTACAGGGAAAAGGTAGAATTCGTGCGAGTACAGAAAAACTGTCCGGGCGAGTATCAAAAAAGGGTAGAATAAGTGTAAGTATTGGAAAATGGTTGATTCCGAGCGACTACCAAAAAATGGTAGATCCAAGCGAGTATAGGGAAATGGTAGAATCCGTGCGAGTACCGAAAAACTGTCTGGCATAGTACCGAAAAATGGTAGAATCAGTGTTAGTAGCGGAAAATAGTAGATTCCGGGCGAGTACTTGGAAAAGGTAGAACCCGTGCGAGTACCAAAAAATTGTCTGGGCGAGTACCAGACAAGGGTAGATTCAGTGTGAGTACCGGAAAATCGTAGAATCCGGGCGAGTACTAGAAAATCGTAGAATCCGAGCGAGTACCAGGAAAAGGTAGAATCCGTGCGAATACCGAAAAACTCTCCGGGTGAGTACAGAAAAAGGGTAGAATCCGTGTGAGTACCGAAAAAATGGTAGAATCCGGGAGAGTACCGGAAAAAGGTAGAATCCGTGCGAGTACCGAAAAATTGTCCGGTAAGTACCGAAAAAGTGTAGAATCAATGTGAGTACCGAAAAATGATAAAATCTGGGAGAGTACCGGGAAAAGGTAGAATCTGTGCGAGTACCAAAAAACTGTCCTGGCGAGTACCAAAAAATGGTAGAATCAGTGTGGGTATCGAAAAATTGTAGAATCTAGGTGAGTACCAGAAAATCGTAGAATCCGGGAGAGTACCGGGAAAAGGTAGAATCTGTGCCAGTACCGAAAATCTGATCGGGTGAGTACCGGAAAAGAGTAGAATAAGTGTGAGTTTTGGAAAATGATAGAATCCGGGCGAGTACCAAAAAATGGTAGAATCTGGGTGAGTACCAGGAAAAGGTAGAATCCGTGCGAGTATCGAAAAACTGTTCAGGCGAGTACAAGAAAAAGAAAGAATCAATGTGAGTATCGAAAAATTGTAGAATCCGGGCGAGTACCGGGAAAAGGTAAAATCCCTACGAGTATTAAAAAACTGTCCGGGCGAGTACCGAAAAAGGGTAGACTTAGTGTGAGTACCGAAAAATGGTAGAATCCGGGAGAGTATTGGAAAAAGGTAGAATCCGTGCGACTATTGAAAAACAATTTTGGCGAGTACCGAAAAAGGGTAAAATAAGTGTGAGTTCTGGAAAATGGTAAAATCCGGGCGAGTACCGGAAAATCGTATTATCTAAGCGAGTACCAGGAAAAGGTAGAATCCGAGCGAGTACCAGGAAAAGGTAGAATCCGTGCGAGTATCAAAAAACTATCCGGGCGAATACCAGAAAAGGGAAGAATCAGTGTGAGTATCGAAAAATTGTAAAATCCAGGCGAGTACCGGGAAAAGGTAGAATCCATGCGATTACTGAAAAACAGTCTGAGCGAGTATCGAAAAATTGTCTCGGTGAGTACCGAAAAAGGGTAGAATCAGTGTGAGTACTGAAAAATGGTAGAATCCGGGAAAGTACCGGGAAAAGGTTGAATCTGTGCGACTACCGAAAAACTGTCCGGGCGAGTACCGAAGAAGGGTAGAATCAGTGTGAGTTCCAGAAAATGGTAGAATCCGGGCGAGTACTGGAAAATCGTAGAATCCGGGCGAGTATAGAGAAAAGGTAGAATCCGTGTGAGTACCAAAAAATTGTCTGGACGAGTACCGAAAAAGGGTAGAATCAGAGTGAGTACCGGAAAATCGTAGAATCCGGGCGAGTAGCGAGAAAAGGTAGATTCCGTGTGAGTACCGACAAACTGTTGGGGCGGGTACAAGAAAAAAGTAGAATCATTGTGAGTATCAGAAAATTGTAGAATCTAGGTGAGTACCGAAAAGTCGTAAAACCGAGCGAATACTGAGAAAAGGTAGAATCAGTGCAAGTACCGAGAAACTGTCCAGGCGACTACCCGAAAAGGGTAGAATCATTGTGAGTATCGGAAATTTGTACAATCCAGGTGAGTACCGAAAAATCGTAGAATCCGGGCGAGTACCGGTAAAAGGTAGAATCCGTGCGAGTACCAAAAACTCGCTGGGCGAGTATTGAAAAATTGTAGAATCAGTGTGAGTACCGAAAAATGGTAGAATCAGGGTGAGTGCCGGGAAAAGATAGAATTTTTGCGAGTACAGTGAAACTGTCCGGGCCAGTACCAGAAAAGGGTAGAATCAATGTGAGTATTAGAAATTGTAGAATCCGAGCGAGTACCGAAAAATCGTAGAATCCAAGTGAGTACCGGGAAAAGGTAGAATTCGTGAGAGTACTGAAAAACTTTCCGGACGAGTACCGAAAAAGGGTAGATTTTGTGTGTGTGTAGAAAAATTGTAGAATCTGGGTGAGTACCGGAAAATTGTAGAATTCGGGCGAATACCGGGGAAAGGTAGAATTACTACGAGTACCGAAAAACTGTCTGGGCGAGTACTCTAAGATGGTAGAATCAGTGTGAGTATGGAAAAATTGTAGGATCTAGGTGAGTACCAGAAAATCGTAGAATTCAGGAGAGTACCGGGAAAAGGTAGAATCCGTGCGAGTACCGAAAAACTGTCCGAGTGAGTAACGAAAAATGGTAGAATCCGGGCGAGTACTGGGAAAAGGTAGAATCCATGCGATTACCAAAAAACTGTCCGGACGAGTACCGAAAAAGGGTAGAATCAGTGTGAGTACCGAAAAATCGTAGAATCCGGGCGAGTACCGGGAAAAGGTAGAATCCGTGTGACTACCGAAAAATTGTCAAGGTGAGTACCGAAAAAGAGTAGAATCAGTGTGAGTTCTGAAAAATGGTAGAATTCAGACGAGTACCCAAAAAAGTTAGAATCCGGGTGAGTACTGGGAAAAGGTAGAATCCGTGTGAGTATCGAAAAACTGTCCGGGCGAGTACCAGAAAAGGGTAGAATCTATGTGAGTATCAGAAAATTGTAGAATCTAGGCGAGTACCGAAAAATCGTAGAATCCGGGCGAGTACCGAGAAAAGGTAGAATCCGTGCAACTACCGAAAAACACTTTCCGGGCAAGTACCAGAAAAGGGTAAAATCTGTGTGAGTATCGAAAAATTATAGAATCCGGGCGAGTACCAGGAAAAGGTAGAATCCGTACGACTACTGAAAAACTATCCGGGCGAGTACCGGAAAAGATTAGAATCAGTGTGAGTTCCGGAAAATGGTAGAATTCGGGCGACTACCGGATAATCGTAGAATCCGGTCGAGTAACAGGAAAAGGTAGAATCCGTGCAGGTATCGAAAAACTGTCCGGGCGGGTACCGAAAAAGGGTAGAATCATTGTGAGTATCGAAAAATTGTAGAATCCAGGTGAGTATCGGAAAATCGTAGAATCTGGGCGAATACCGGGAAAAGGTAGAATTAGTGCGAGTACCGAAAAACTGTCCAGGCAAGTACCCGAAAAGGGTAGAATCAGTGTGAGTATCGAAAAATTGTAGAATTCGGGCGAGTACCGGAAAATCGTAGAATCCGAGTGAGTACCAGGAAAATGTAAAATTTGTGCGAGTTCCGAAAAAGTGTCCGGGCGAGTACTGAAAAAGGGTAGAATCCGTGTAAGTACCCAAAAATGTAGAATCAGTGTGAGTACCAGAAAATGGTAGAATCCGGGCGAGTACCGAAAAATGAATCTAGGCGAGTACCAGGAATAGGTAGAATCCGTGTGAGTACCGAAAAACTGTCCAGACAAGTACCGGAAAAAGGTAGAATCAGTGTGATTATCGAAAAATGGTAGAATCCGGGCAAGTACCGAAAAATAGTAGAATCCGGGCGAGTACCGGGAAAAGGTACAATCTGTGCTAGTATGGAAAAACTGTCCGGGTGACTACTGGAAAAGGGTAGAATCAATGTGAATACCGAAAAATGGTAGAATCCGGGCGAGTACTGGGAAAAGGTAGGATCCGTATGAGTATTGAAAAACTGTCCTGGCGTGTACTGGAAAATGGTAGAATTCGTGCGAGGACCGAAAAAGTGTACAATCCGGGCGAGTACCAAAAAAGGGTTTGGGTGAGTACCGGAAAAGGGTAGAATGCATGTGAGTACCGAAAAAAGATAAAGTCGGGGCGAGTACCGGGAAAAGGTAGAGTCTGTGCTAGTACCGTAAAACTGTCCGGACGAGTACCGAAAAATGGTAGAATCGGTGTGAGTACCGAAAAATAGTAGAATCCGGGCAAGTACCGGGAAAAGGTAGAATCTATGCGAGTACCGAAAAATTGTCTAGGCGAGTACCGGAAAAGGGTAGAATCCGTGTGAGTACCGAAAAATGGAAGAATCCGAGCGAGTATCGAGAAAAGGTAGAATCTATGTGAGTACCGAAAAACTATCTAGGCGAGTATCGGAAAATGGTAGAATCAGTGTGAGCACCGAAAAATGGTAGAATCCGAGTGAGTACCTGGAAAAGGTAGAATCTATTTGAGTACCAAAAAACTGTCCTAGCGTGTACTAGAAAAGAGTAGAATCCGTGCGAGGACCGAAAAAGTGTACAATCCAGGCGGGTATCGAAAAAGGGTTGAGGCAAGTACCGGAAAATGGTAGAATCCATGTGAGTATCGAAAAATTGTAGAATCCGTGCGAGTACTAGGAATAGGTAGAATCCGTGCGAGTACCGAAAAACTGTCCGGGCAAGTACCGAAAAAGGGCAGAATCCGGGCGAGTACCAGAAAAGTGTAGAATCAGGGCGAGTACCAAAAAAAGGTTCGGGCGAGTACCAAAAAAGGGTAGAATTCGTGGGAATACCGAAAAATGGTAAAATTCGGGCGAGTACCGGGAAAAGGTAGAATAAGTGTGAGTGTCGAAAAACTGTCCCAGCGTTAGCCGGAAAAGGGTAGAATCCGGGCGAGTACCGAAAAAGTATACAATCCGTGTGAGTACCGGGAATGGGTAGAATTTGTGCGATTACCGAAAAAACTGTTCGGGCGTGTACCGGAAAATGGTAGAATCCGTGTGAATGCCGGAAAAAGGTAGAATCCGTGTGAGTACTGGGAATAGGTAGAATCCATGTGAGTAACGAAAAAGGGTTCGAGAGAGTACCGAAAAAGGGTAGAATCCGTGGGAGTACCAAAAACTGGTAGAATCTATGCGAGTACCAGGAATAGGTAGAATCCGTGCGAGTACCGAAAAACTGTACCGGCGTGTACCGAAAAAGGGTAGAATCCGGGCGAGTACTGGGAATAGGTAGAGTCTGTGCCAATACCGAAAAACTGTCCGGGCTTACCGAAAAACGGTAGAATCCGGGCGAGTATCGGAAAAGTGTACAAATCGGGCGAACCGGAAAAGGGTTCAGGCGAGTACCGAACAAGGTAGAATCCGTGGAAGTACCGAAAACTGGTAGAATCTATGCGAGTACCGGGAATAGGTAGAATCTGTGCGAGTACCGAATAACTGTACAAGCGTGTACCGAAAAATGGTAGAATTTGGGCGAGTACCGGAAAAGTGTACAATCAGGGCGAGTACCGGAAAAGGGTTCTAGCGAGTTCCGAAAAAGGGTAGAATCCGTGTGACTACGGGAAAATGGTAGAATCCGTACGAGTACCAGGAATAGGTCAAATCCGTGCGAGTACCGAAAAACTGTCCGGGTGTGTACTGGAAAACGGTAGAATCCAGGCGAGTACCGAAAAAGTGTACAATCCGGGCGAGTACTGAAAAGGGGTTCGGGCGAGAATCGGATAAGGGTAGAATCCGTGTAAGTGTCGGAAAGTGGTAGAATCCATGCGAGTACCGGGAAAAGGTAGAATCCGGGCGAGTACAGGAAAAGGGTAGAATCCGTGTGAGTACGGGAAAATGGTAGAATCTGTGCGAGTACCAGGAATAGGTCAAATCCGTAAGATTACCGGAAAATTGTCCGGGCATGTATCGAAAAATGGTAGGATCCGGGAGAGTAGCGAAAAAGTGTGCAATTCCGGTGAGTACCGAAAAAGGGTTCGGGCGAGTACCGAAAAAGGGTAGAATCCGTACGAGTACCAGTAATAGGTAGAATCCATGCGATTACAAAAAAACTGTCTGGGCGTACATCGAAAAACGGTAAAATTCGGGCCAGTACCGAAAAAGGGTTCGGGCGAGTACCGAAAAAGGGTAGAATCCGGGAGAGTACCAAAAAACTGTCCCGGCGTGTATCGAAAAAGGGTAGAATCCGGGCGAGTACCGGAAAAGTGTAGAATCCGGGCGAGTACCGAAAAATGGTTTGGGCGAGTACCGGAAAAAGGTAGAATCCGTGTGAGAACCACAAAATGGTACAATCCATGCGAGTACCTGGAAAAGGTAGAATCCGTGAGAGTACCGAAAAACTGTCAGGGCGAGTAACGGAAAAGGGTAGAATCCTTGTGAGTACCGAAAAAGTGTAGAATCCGGGCGAGTACCAGAAAAAGGGTTCGGGCGAGTACCGAAAAAGAGTAGAATCTGTGGGAGTTCCAAAAAATGGTAGAATCTGGGCGAGTATAGGGAAAAGGTAGAATCTGTGTGAGTTTCGAAAAACTGTCCCGATGTGTATCGAAAAAGGGTAGAATCCGGGCGAGTACCGGAAAAGGGTAGAATCCGTTTGAGTATCGGAAAATGGGTAGAATCGGGGAGAGTACCGGGAGTAGGTAGAATCCGTGCAAGTAGCGAAAAACTGTCCAAGCGAGTACCGGAAAATGGAAGAATCCGGGCGAGTATCGGAAAAGTGTAGAATTCGGGTGAGTACCGAAAAAAGGGTACAATCCGTGGGAGTACCGAAAAATGGTAGAATCCGGGCGAGTACCGGGAAAAGGTAGAATCCGTACAAGTATCGAAAAACTGTGTGAGCGAGTGCCGGAAAAGGGTCAAAAAAATGTGAATACAAAAAATGGTAGAATCTGGGCGACTACCGAGAAAAGGTAGAATCCGTGCGAGTATCGAAAAACTATGCGGGCGAGTGCCGGAAAAGGGTCGAATCAGTGTGAGTACAAAAAAATGGTAGAATCCAAGTGAGTACCGGGAAAAGGTAGAATCCATGCGAGTATCAAAAAACTTTCCGGGCGACTACCGGAAAAGGGTCGAATATATGTGAGCACCGAAAAATGGTAGAATCAGGGCGAGTACTGGGAAAAGGTAGAATCCGTGTGAGTATCGAAAAACTGTCTAGGCGACTACCGGAAAAAGGTCGAATTAGTGTGAGTACCGAAAAATGGTAGAATCCGGGCGAGTATCGGGAAAAGGTACAATAAGTGCGAGTACCGAAAAACTGTCCGGGCGAGTACCGAAAAAGGGTTGAATCAGAGTGAGTAACAAAAATTGGTAGAATCTCGGTGAGTACCAGGAAAAGGTAGAATCCATGCGAGTATCGAAAAACTGTGCAGGTGAGTGCAAGAAAAGGGTCGAATTAGTGTGAGTACCAAAAAATGGTAAAATATGGGCGAGTACCGAGAAAAGGTAGAATCCGTGCGAGTATCGAAAAACTTTTTGGGCAAGTACCGAAAAAGGGCAGAAGCAGTGTGAGTACCAGAAAAGGGTAGAATCTGGACGAGTACCGGGAAAAGGTAGAATTCGTGCGAGTATTAAAAAACTGTCCGGGCGACTACCGAAAAAGGATTGAATCAGTGTGAGTACCGAAAATTGTAGAGTCCGTGTAAGTACCGGAAAAGGGTAGAATCAGTGTGAGTTCCGGAAAAGGGTAAAATCCAAGCGAGTACCGGGAAAAGGTAGAATCCGTGCGAGTATCGAAAACTGTCCGGGCGACTACCGGAAAAGGGTCGAATCAGTGTGAGTACCGAAAAATGGTAGAATCCGGGCCAGTACCGGGAAAAGGTAGAATAAGTGCGAATACCAAAAAACTGTCCGGGCGAGTACCGAAAGAGGGTCGAATCAGAGTAAGTAACGAAAAATGGTAGAATCCCTGCGAGTACCGGGAAAAGTTAGAATCCGTGCGACTATCAAAAAACTGTGCTGGCGAGTACCGAAAAAGGGTCTAATCAGTGTAAGTACCAAAAAATGGTAGAATCCGGGTAAGTATCGGAAAATCGTAGAATCCGTGCGAGTATCGAAAAACATTTCAGGCGAGTACCGAAAAATGGTAGAAGTAGTGTGAGTACCGAAAAATGGTTGAATTCGGACGAGTACCGGGAAAAGGTAGAATCCGTGCGAGTATCGAAAAACTGTCCGGACAACTAGCAGAAAAGGGTCGAATCAATGTAAGTACCGGAAAATGGTAGAATCCGTGCGAGTATCGAAAAAGGGCAGAATCAGTGTGAGTGCCGGAAAAGGGTCGAATCACTGTGAGTACCGAAAAAGGGTAGAATCCGGGCGAGTACCGGGAAAAGGTAGAATCCATGCGAGTGTCGAAAAATTGTCCGGGCGACTACCGGAGAAGGGTCGAATCAGTGTGAGTACCGAAAAACGGTAGAATCTGGGCGAGTACCGAGAAAAGGTAGAATAAGTGCGAGTATCGAAAAACTATCTGAGCTAGTACTGAAAAAGGACAGACTCGTTGAGATGACCCAAAAATGGTAGAATCCGGGCGAGTTTCGGGAAAAGGTACAATCCGTGCGAGTACCGAAAAACTGTCTGGATGAGTTTCGAAAAAGGGTCGAAGTAGTGTGAGTACCGAAAAATGGTAGAATCTGGACGAATACCAGGAAATGGTAGAATCCGTGCGAGTTCCGAAAAAGGGCTGACTGAGTGCGAGGACCGAAAAATGGTAGAATCTGGGCGAGTATCGAAAAACTGTCCGGGCGAGTACTGGAAAAGGGTCGAATCAGTGTGAGTACTGAAAAATAGTCGAATTCGGGTGAGTACCGAGAAAAAGTAGAATAAGTGCGAGTAACGAAAAACTATCCCGGTCAGTATCGAAGAAGGGCAGACTCGGTGAGAGGACTGAAAAATGGTAGAATCCGGCCGAGTATCAGGAAAAGGTAGAATTAGTGCAAGTACCGAGAAACTGTCCGGGCGAGTATCGAGAAAGGTCAAAAGCAGTGCGAGTACCGAAAAATGGTAAAATCCATAAGAGTACCGAGAAAAACTAGAATCCGTGCGAGTATTTAAAAACTGTCCAGGCGAGTACCGAAAAAGGGTGGAATCAGTGTATGTACCGAAAAATGGTAGAATCCGGGCGAGTACCGGGAAAAGGTAGAATCCATGCGAGTACCGAAAAATTGTCCGGGCGAGTACCGAAGAAGGCCAGAAGCAGTGTGAGTACCGAAAAATGGTAGAATTCGGACGAGTAGTGGAAAAAGGTAATATATGTGCGAGTATCGAAAAACTGCCCGGGCGAGTATCGGAAAAAGGACGAATCAGTGTGAGTAACGAAAAATGGTAGATTCTGGGCAAGTACTGGGAAAAGGTAGAATCCGTGCGAGTACCGAAAAAGGGCCAATCAGTGTGAGTACCAAAAAATAGTAGAATCCTGGCGAGTACCGGGAAAAGTTAGAATAAGTGCGAGTATCGAAAAACTGTTCGGGCGAGTACCGAAAAAGGGCTGACTAGGCGAGAGTACCGAAAAACCTTCCACGCAAGTACCGGGAAAGGGTCGAAGCATTGTGAGTACCGAAAAATGGTAGAATCCGGACGAGTGCCGGGAAAAGGTAGAATTCGTGCGAGTATGGAAAAACTATGCGGGCGAGTACCGGAAAAGGGTCGAATTAGTGTGAGTACCAAAATGGTAGAATTTGGGCGAGGACCGTGAAAAGGGAGAATCCGTGCGATTACAGAAAACCTGTCCGGACGAGTACCGGAAAAGGTAGAATCCGTGCGACTATCGAAAAACTGTTTGAGCGAGTAGCGGAAAAGGGTCGAATCAGTGTGAGTAACGAAAAATGGTAGAATACGGACGAGTACCGGGAAAAGGTAGAATCCATGTGAGTATTGAAAAACTGTCCGGGCGAGTACCGGAAAAGGGTCAAATCAGTGTCAGTACTGAAAAATAGTAAAATCCGAGCGAGTACCGGGAAAACGTAGAATAAGTGCGAGTACTGAAAAACTGTCCGTGGGAGAACCGAAAAAGGGCAGACTCGGCGAGAGGACCGAAAAATGGTACAATCCGGGCGAGAATTGGGAAAAGGTAGAATCCGTGCGAGCATTGAAAAACTGTCCCGATGAGTACCGGAAAAGGTCAAATTAGTGCGAATATCGAAAAACTGTCCAGACGAGTATTGGAAAATGGTAGAATCCGAACGAGTGCCGGGAAAAGGTAGAATCCGTGCGACTATCGAAAAACTGTCCGAGCGAGTACCAGAAGAGGGTCGAATCAGTGTGAATACCAAAAAAATGGAAGAATCTGGTTGAGTACCAGGAAAAGGTAGAATCCGTGCGAGTATTGAAAAATTGTCCGGGCGAGTACCGAAAAAGGGTAGAAGCAGTGTGATTACTGGAAAATGGTAGAATCCGAACGAGTACATGGAAAAGGTAGAATCCGTGCGAGTACGGAAAAATTGTCCGAACGAGTACCGAAAAGGGCAAAATCAGTTTGAGTACCAGAAAATTTTAGAATCCGGGCGAGTACCGGGAAAATGTAGAATCCATGCGAGTATCAAAAAACTGTACAGGCAAGTACCGAAAAAGGGTCGAATCAGTGTGAGTACCGAAAAATAGTAGAATCTGGGCGAGTATCGGGAAAAGGAAGAATACGTGCAAGTATCGAAAAACTGTCCGGGCGAATACCGAAAAATTGTGTAATTATTGTGACTGTCCAGGTGAGTACCGAGAAAGGGTCGAAGTAGTGTGAGTGCCGGAAAATGGTAGAATCCGGACGAGTACTTGGAAAAGGTAGAATCCGTGCGAGTATCGAAAATTTGTCCGGGCGAGTATCGGAAAATGGTCGAATCAGTGTGAGTAATGAAAAATGGTGGAATCCGGGCGATTACCGGGAAAAGGTAAAATAAGTGCGAGTACCGAAAAATTGTGCGTTCGAATACCGGAAAAGTGTCGAATCAGTGTAAGCAACAAAAAATGGTAGAATCCGAGCGAGTACCGAAAAACCTTCTGGGCCAGTACCGAAAAAGGGCAGACTCAGTGAGAGAACCGAAAAATAGTAGAATTCGGGTGAGTATCGGGAAAAGGTAGAATCCGTGCAAGTACCGAAAAACTGTCTGGGTGAGTATCGAAAAAGGGTCAAAGCAGCGTGAGTTTTGGAAATTGGTAAAATCCGATCGAGTACTGGGAAAAAGTAGAATATGTGCGAGTATTGAAAAACTGTCTGGGCGAGTAGTAGAAAAGGGTCGAATCAGTGTGAGTAACAAAAAATGGTAGAATCTGGGTGAGTACCTGGAAAAGGTAGAATCCATGCGAGTATCGAAAAACATTGCGGGCCAGTACCGAAAAAGGGTCGAATCAATGTGAGTACCGAAAAATGGTAGAATCCGGACGCATACCCGGAAAAGGTAGAATCCGTGCGAGTATAAAAAAACTGTCTAGGCGAGTACCGAAAAAAGGTGGAATCAGTGTGAGTATCTAAAAATGGTAGAATCCGGGCGAGTATTGGGAAAAGGTAGAATCCGTGCGAGTACCGAAAAACTGTCCGGGCGAGTACTAGAAAAGGGTCGAGGTAGTGTGAGTACTGAAAAATTGTAAAATCCGGACGAGTATCGGGAAAAGGTAGAATTCGTGCGAATATCGAAAAACTGTCCGGGCAAGTAGCGGAAAAAGGTCGAATCAGTGTGAGTAACGAAAAATAGTAGAATCCGGGCGAGTAGCGGGAAAAGTTAAAATCCATGCGAGTATCGAAAAACATTGCGGGCGAGTACCGAAAAAGGGCAGAAGCAATGTGAGTACCGGAAAATGGTTGAATTCGGACGAGTACCGGGAAAAGGTAGAATCCGTGCGAGCATCGAAAAACTGTCCAGGCAATTACTAGAAAAGGGTTGAGTCAGTGTAAGTACCGAAAAATGGTAGAATCCGTGCGAGTACCGAAAAAGGGCAGAATCAGTGTGAGTGCCAAAAAAGGGTGTAATCAGTGAGTACCGAAAAATGGTAGAATCCAGGCAAGTACCGGGAAAAGGTAGAATCTGTGCTAGTATCGAAAAACTGTTTGGACGAGTACCGAAAAAGAGCAGAATCAGTTTGAGTACCGAAAAATGGTAGAATCCGGATGAGTACCGGGAAAATGTAGAATCCGTGCGAGTATCGAAAAACTGTGTGGGCGAGTACCAGAAAAGGGTCGAATCAGTGTGAGTATCGAAAAATTGTCCGAGCAAGTATCGAGAAAGGGCAGAAGCAGTGCGAGTACTGAAAAATGGTAGAATCTGGGCGAGTACTGGGAAAAGGTAGAATAAGTGCGAGTATCGAAAAACTGTGCGAGCGAGAACCGGAAAAGTGTTGAATCACCGTGAGTACTGAAAAATAGTAGAATCCGGGCGAGTATCGGGAAAAGTTAGAATCCGTGCGAGTATCGAAAAACCGTCCGGGCGAGTACTGGAAAAGAGTCAAATAAGTGTGAGTACCAAAAAATGGTAGAATCCGGGCGAGTACCAGGACAAGGTAGAATCCATGCGAGTATCGAAAAATGTTAGAATCTGGGCGAGAATCGGGAAAAGGTAGAATAAGTGCGAGTACCGAAAAACTGTGCGGGCGAGTACCGGAAATGGGTCGAATTAGTATGAGTACCGAAAAATGGTAAAATCCGGACGAGTATCGGGAAAAGGTAGAATAAGTGCGAGTACCGAAAAACTGTGCGGGCGAGTACCGGAAAAGGGTCGAATTAGTATGAGTACCGAAAAATGGTAAAATCCGGACGAGTATCGGGAAAAGGTAGAATAAGTGCGAGTACCGAAAAACTGTGCGGGCGAGTACCGGAAAATGGTCGAATTAGTATGAGTACCGGAAAATGGTAAAATCCGGACGAGTATCGGGAAAAGGTAGAATCCGTGCAAGTATCTAAAAAGTGTCTGGGCTAGTTTCGTGAAGAGCTAGAATAAGTGCAAGTACCGAAAAACTTGTCGGGCGAGTATCGAAAAAGGGAAGACTCGGTGAGAGTACCGAAAAATGGTAAAATCCGGGCGAGAATCGGGAAAAGGTAGAATCCGTGCGAGTACCGAAAAACTGTCCGGGACGAGTACCGGAAAAGGGTCGAAGAATTGTAAGTACCTAAAAATGGTAAAATCCGGACGACTACCGGGAAAAGGTAGAATCCGTGCGAGTAACGAAAAATTGTTCGGGCGAGTACCGGAAAATGGTCGAATCAGTGTGAGTAACGAAAAATGCTAGAATCCAAGCGAGTACAGGGAAAAGGTAGAATAAGTGCGAGTACCAAAATAGGGCAGATTCGGTGAGAGGACCGAAAAATGGTAAAATCCGGGCAAGTATCAGGAAAAGGTAGAATCCGTGCGAGTATCGAAAAATTGTCCGAGTGAGTACCGAAAAATGGTAGAATCAGTGTGAGTAACGGAAAATGTTAGAACCCGGGCGAGTACCAGGAAAAGGTAGAATAAGTGCGAGTACCGAAATTGTTTTTGGGCGAATACCGAAAAAGGGCAAACTTGGTGAGAGGACCGAAAAATGGTAGAATCCTGGCGAGTATCGGGAAAAGGTAGAATCCTTGCGAGTATAGAAAAACTGTCTAGGCGAGTACCGAAAAAAGGTCGAATCAGTCTGAGTAATGAAAAATGTTAGAATTGGCGCGAGTACCGGGAAAAGGTAGAATAAGTGCGAGTACCGAAAAAGGGCAGATTCGGTGAGAGGATTGAAAAATGGTAGAATCCATGCGAGTATCGAGAAAAGGTAGAATCTGTGCGAGTATCGAAAAACTGTCTGGGCGAATACCGAAAAAGGGTCGAATCATTAAGAGTACCGAAAAATGGTAGAATCCGGGCGAGTACCGGGAAAACGTAGAATAAGTGCGAGTACCGAAAAACTTTCTGGGCCAGTACCGAAAAAGGGTAGACTCGATGAGATGACCGAAAATGGTAGAATCCGGGCGAGTATCGGGAAAAGGTAGAATCCGTGCGAGTACCAAAAAACTGTCCAACCGAGTACCGGAAAAGGGTCGAAGCAGTGTGAGTACCGGAAAATGGTAAAATCCGGACGAGTACCGAGAAAATGTGGAATCCGTGCGAATATCGAAAAACAGTCCGGATGAGTACCGAAAGAAAGCAGAATCAGTTTGAGTGCCGAAAAATTGTAGAATCTAAGTGAGTGCCGGGAAAAGGTAGAATAAGTGCAAGTTCCGAAAAACATTTCGGGCGAGTACCGAAAAAGGGTCGACTCGGTGAGAGGACCGAAAAATGCTAGAATCCGAGCGAGTATCGAGAAAAGGTAGAATCCGTGCGAGTACCGAAAAACTGTCCAGCCGAGTACCGGAAAAGGGTCGAAGGAGTGTGAGTACCGGAAAATGGTAAAATCTGGACGAGTACCGGGAAAAGGTAGAATCCGTGCGAGTATCGAAAAACTCTCCGAACGAGTACCGAAACAGGGCAGAATCAGTTTGAGTACCGAAAAATTGTAGAATCCGGGTGAGTACCGGGAAAACGTAGAATCCGTGCGAGTATCGAAAAATTGTCCGGACGAGTATCGAAAGAAGGTAGAATCAATTTGGGTATCGAAAAATTGTAGAAGCTGAGTGAGTGCCGGAAAAATGTAGAATAAGTGCAAGTACCGAAAAACTTTCCGTGCGAGTGCCGAAAAAGGGTCGACTCGGTGAGAGGACTGAAAAATGCTAGAATCTGAGCGAGTATCGAGAAAAGGTAGAATCCGTGCGAGTACCGAAAAACTGTCCAACCGAGTACTGGAAAATGGTCGAAGGAGTGTGAGTATCGAAAAATGGTAAAATCCGAACGAGTACCGGGAAAAGGTAGAATCCGTGCGAGTATCGAAAAACTCTCCGAACGAGTACCGAAACAGGGCAGAATCAGTTTGAGTACCGAAAAATTGTAGAATCCGGGTGAGTACCGGGAAAACGTAGAATCCGTGCGAGTATCGAAAAACTGTCCGGGCGAGTACCGGAAAACGGTCGAATCACTGTGAGTACCGAAAAATAGTAGAATCCGGGCATTACCGGGAAAAGGAAGAATCCGTGAGAGCATCGAAAAATTTTTCGGGCGAATACCGAAAAAGGGTCGAATCGTTAAGAGTACCAAAAAATGGTAGAATCCGGGCGAGTACCGGGAAAAGGTAGAATAAGTGCGAATACCCAATAAGGGCAGACTCGATGAGAGGACCGAAAAATGGTAGAATCCGGGCAAGTACCGGGAAAAGGTAGAATCTATGTGAGTATCTAAAAATTGTGCGGGCGAGTACCGAAAAGGGGTCGACTCAGCGTGAGTACCGAACAACGGTAGAATCCGGGCGAGTATCGGCAAAAGGTAGAATCCGTGCGAGTACCGAAAAACTGTCCAGTCGAGTATCGAAAAAGGGTCGAAGCAGTGTGAGTACCTTAAAATGGTAAAATCCGGATGAGTACCGGGAAAAGGTAGAATCCATGCGAATATCGAAAAATAGTCTGGATGAGTACCGAAAAGGTAGAATAAGTGCAAGTACCGAAAAACTTTCCGGGCGAGTTCCGAAAAAGGGTCGACTCGATGAGAGGACCGAAAAATGGTAGAATTTGGGCGAGTACCGGGAAAAGGTAGAATCCGTGTGAGTATCAAAAAACTGTGCAGGCGAGTACCGAAAAAGGGTTGACTCAGTGTGACTACCAAAAAATGGTAAAATCCGGACGAGTACCGAAAAACTGTCCGGGCGAGTACTGGAAAATTGTCCGGGCGAGTAGCGAGTATCGGAAAATAGTCGAATCAGTGTGAGAAACGGAAAATGTTAGAATTCGCACGAGTACCGGGAAAAGGTAAAATAAGTGCGAGTACCGAAAAACTTTCCGAGCGAGTACCGAAAAAGGGCAGATTCGGTGAGAGGATCGAAAAATGGTAGAATCCAGGCGAGTATCGAGAAAAGGTAGAATCCGTGCGAGTATCGAAAAACTGTCCGGGCGAATACCGAAAAAGGGTCGAATCATTAAGAGTACCGAAAAATGGTAGAATCCGGGTGACTACCGGGAAAAGGTAAAATAAATGCGAGTACCAAAAAACATTCCGGGCTAGTACCGAAAAAGGGCAGACTCGGTGAGAGGACCGAAAAATGGTAGAATCCGGGCGAGTATCAGGAAAAGGTAGAATCCGTGCGAGTACCGAAAAACTGTCCAGCCGAGTACCGGAAAAGGGTCGAAGCAGTGTGAGTACCAGAAAATTGTAAAATCCAGACGAGTACCGGGAAAAGGTAGAATCCGTGCGAATATCGAAAAACTGTCTGGACGAGTATCGAAAGAAGGTAGAATCAGTTTGAGTACCGAAAAATTGTAGAAGCTGAGTGAGTGCCGGAAAAATGTAGAATAACTGCAAGTACCGAAAAACTTTTCGGGCAAGTACCAAAAAAGGGTCAACTTGGTGAGAGGACCGAAAAATGGTAGAATCCGAGCGAGTGTCGGGAAAAGGTAGAATTCGTGCGAGTACCGAAAAACTGTACAGCTGACTACCGGAAAAGGGTCGAAGGAGTGTGAGTACCGAAAAATGGTAAAATTCGGACGAGTACTAGGAAAAGGTAGAATCGGTGCGAGTATCGAAAAACTCTCCGGACGAGTACCGAAACAGGTCAGAATCAGTTTGAGTACCGAAAAATTGTAGAGTCCGAGTGAGTATCAGGGAAAACATAGAATCTATGCGAGTATCGAAAAACTATACGGGCGAGTACCGAAAAACGGTCGAATCACTGTGAATACCGAAAAATATGCTAGTATCGAAAAACTGTTCGGGCAAGTACCGGAAAAGTGTCGAATCAGTGTGAGTAACGAAAAATGGTAGAATCCTGATGAGTACAGGGAAAAGTTAGAATCCGTGCAAATATCGAAAAACTGTCCGGGCAAGTACCGGAAAAAGGTCGAATAAGAGTGAGTAACGAAAAATGGTAGAATCCGGGGGAGTACCGGAAAAAGGTCGAATTACTGTGAATACCGAAAAATATGCGAGTATCAAAAAACTGTCGCGGTGAGTACCGAAAAAGGGTCGAATCGATGTGAGTACCGAAAAATGGTAGAATCCGGGCGAGTACCCGAAAAAAAATAGAATCCGTGCGAGTATCGAAAAACTATCTCGGTGAGCACCGAAAAAGGGTCGAATCAGTGTGAGTACTGAAAAATGGTAGAATCCGGTTAAGTACCCGAAAAACAAAGAATCCGTGCGAGTATCGAAAAACTGTCGCGGTGAGTACCGAAAAAGGGTCGAATCAGTGTGAGTACCGAAAAATGGTAGAATCCGGGCGAGTACCCGAAAAGAGTAGAATCCGTGCGTGTATCGAAAAACTGTCTCGGTGAGTATCGAAAAATGGTCGAATCAGTGTGACTACCGAAAAATGGTGGAATCTGGGCAAGTACTCGAAAAACATAGAATCCGTGCGAGTATCGAAAAACTATCTCGGTGAGTACCGAAAAAGGGTCAAATCAGTATGACTACCGAAAAATGGTAAAATCCGAGCGAGTGTCGAGAAAAGGTAGAATCCGTTCGACTATCGAAAAACTATCTCGGTGAGTACCGAAAAAGGGTCGAATCAGTGTGAGTACCGAAAAATGGTAGAATACGGGCAAGTACCCGAAAAGAGTAGAATCCGTGTGTGTATCGAAAAACTGTCCCGATGGGTACCGACAAAAGGTCGAATCAGTGTGAGTACCGAAAAAGGGTCGAATCAGTGTGAGTATCGAAAAATGGTAGAATTCGGGCGAGTACCTGAAAAGGTAGAATCCGTGCGAGTATCGAAAAACTGTCGCGGTGAGTACCAAAAAAGGGTCGAATCAGTGTGAGTACCGAAAAATGGTAGAATCCAGGCAAGTACTGGGAAAAGGTAGAATTCGTGCGAGTATCGAAAAACTATTGCGGTGAGTACCGAAAAATAAGCGAATCAGTGTAAATACCGAAAAATGATAGAATCTGGGCAAGTACCGTTAAAAAGTAGAATCCGTGTAAGTACCCGAAAAAATTAGAATCCGTGCGAGTATCGAAAAAACAGTCGCGATGAGTAACAAAAAAGGGCCGAATTAGTGGGAGTACCGAAAAATTGTAGAATCTGGGTGAGTACAGGGAAAAGGTAGAATTCGTGCGAGTATCGAAAAACATTCTCGATGAGTACCGAAAAATGGTCGAATCAGTGTGAGTACGGAAAAATGGTAGAATCCTTACCAGTACCCGAAAAACATAGAATCCTTGCGAGTATTGAAAAACTGTCGCTGTGAGTACCGACAAAGGTTCGAATCAGTGTGAGTACTGAAAAATGGTAGAATCCATGCGAGTATCGAAAAACTGTCGCGGTGAGTAATGAAAATGAGTAAAATCAGTGTGAGTACCGAAAAATGGTAGAATCCGGGCGAGTACCAGGAAAACGTAGAATGCGTGCGAGTATCGAAAAACTGTCGCGGTGAGTACCGAAAAAGGGACAAACCAGTGTGAGTACCGAAAAATGGTAGAATCCAGGCGAGTATCGGGAAAAGGTAGAATCTTTGCAAATATCGAAAAACTGTCACGATGAGTACCGAAAAAGGGTCCAATCAGTGTGAGTACCGAAAAATGGTAGAATCCGGACGAGTACTGGGAAAAGGTAGAATCCGAGCGACAATCGAAAAATTGTCGCGGTGAGTACCGAAAAAGGGTCGAATCAGTGTGAGTACCGAAATATGGTAGAATCCGGGCGAGTACCAGGAAAAGGTAGAATCCGTGTGAGTATCGAAAAACTGTCGCGGTGAGTACCGAAAAATGGTCGAATCAGTGTAAGTACCGAAAAATGGTAGAATCCGGGCGAGTACCGGGAAAAGGTAAAATTCGTGTGAGTATCAAAAAACTGTCGCGGTGAGCACGGAAAAAGGGTCGAATTAGTGTAAGTACCGAAAAATGGTAGAATCCGGGCGAGTACCGGGAAAAGGTAGAATTCGTGCGAGTATCCAAAAACTATCTCGGTGAGTACCGAAAAAGGGTCGAATCAGTGTGAGTACCGAAATATGGTAGAATCCGGGCGAGTACCGGGTAAAGGTAAAATTCGTGCGAGTATCGAAAAACTGTCGTGGTGAGTACTGAAAAAGAGTCGAACCAATGTTAGTACCGAAAAATGGTAGAATACGGACGAGTACCGGGAAAAGCTAGAATTTGTGCGAGTATCCAAAAACTGTCGAGGTGAGTACCGAAAAAGGGTCAAATCAGTGTGAGTATCGAAATATGTTAGAATCCGGGCAAGTACCCGAAAAAGGTAGAATCTGTGCGAGTATTGAAAAACTGTCGCGGTGAGTACTGAAAATGGGTCGAATCAGTGTGAGTATCGAAATACGGTAGAATTCGGGCGAGTACTCGAAAAAAGTAGAATCCGTGCGAGTATCCAAAAACTATCGCGGTGAGTGCCGAAAAAGGGTCGAATCAGTGCGAGTACCGAAATATGGTAGAATCCGAGCGAGTATGGGGAAAAGGTAAAATTCATGCAAATATCGAAAAACTGTCGCGGTGAGTACTGAAAAAGGGTCGAATATGTGTAAGTACGGAAAAATGGTAGACTCCGGGCGAGTTCCCGAAAAAAGTAGAATCCGTACCAGTATCGAATCAATGTGAGTATCGAAAAATGGAAGAATCCGGGCGAGTACCGGGAAAAGGTAGACTTCGTGCAAGTATCCAAAAACTATCGCGGTGAGTACCGAAAAAGGATCGAATTAGTGTGAGTACCGAAAAATGGTAGAATCTGGGCGAGTATCCGAAAAAGGTAGAATCCGTGTGAATATCGAAAAACTATCGCGATGAGTAATGAAAAAGGGTCGAATCAGTGTGAGTACCGAAATATGGTAGAATCCGGGCGAGTACCCGAAAAAAGTAGAATCTGTGCGAGTATCGAAAAACTCTCTCTGTGGGTACCGAAAAAGGGTCGAATCAGTGTGAGTACCGAAATATGGTAGAATATAGGCGAGTACCCGAAAAAAGGAGAATCCGTGCGAGTATCGAAAAACTGTCGCGGTGAGTACCGAAAAGGGTTGAATCAGTGTGAGTACCGAAAAATTATAGAATCCGGGCGAGTACCAGAAAAAAGTAGAATCCATACGAGTATCGAAAAACTGTCGCGATGAGTGCGAAAAAAGGGTCGAATCGGTGTAAGTACCGAAAAAAGGTAGAATCCGGGCGAGTTCTCAAAAAAAGTAGAATCCATACGAGTATCAAAAAACTGTCGCGGTGAGTGCCGAAAAAGGGTCAAATCAGTGTGAGTACCGAAATATGGTAGAATCCGGGCGAGAACCCGAAAAAAGTAGAATCTGTGCGAGTATCGAAAAACTATCGCGATGAGTAACGAAAAAGGGTCGAATAAGTGTGAGTACGGAAAAATGGTAGAATCCGGGCGAGTACCGGGAAAAGGTAAAATTCGAGCGAGTATCGAAAAATTGTTGCGGTGAGTACTGAAAAAGGGTCGAATCAATGTCAGTACCGAAAAATGGTTGAATCCGTGCGAGTTCCCGAAAAAAGTAGAATTCGTACGAGTATCGAAAAGCTGTTGCGGTCAGTAACGAAAAAGGGCCGAATCAGTGTGAGTACCGAAAAATGGTAGAATCGGGGGTGAGTATTGGGAAAAGGTAGAATTCGTGCGAGTATCCAAAAACTATCGCTGTGAGTACCGAAAAGGGTCAAATCAGTGTGAGTACCGAAAAATTGTAGAATCCGGGCGAGTACCCGAAAAAAGTAGAATCCGTGCGAGTAACGAAAAACTCTCTCTGTGGGTACCGGAAATGGGTCGAATCAGTGAGAGTACCGAAAAATGGTAGAATCCGGGCGAGTACCCGAAAAAAGTAGAATCCGTGCGAGGATCGAAAAACTCCCTCTGTGGGTACCGAAAAAGGGTCGAATCAGTATTAGTACCGAAATATGGTAGAATCCAGGCGAGTACCCGAAAAAAGTAGAATCTGTGCGAGTATCGAAAAACTCTCTCTGTGGGTACCGAAAAAGGGTCGAATCAGTGTGAGTACCGAAATATGGTAGAATGCGGGCGAGTATCGGAAAACTGTCGCGGTGAGTACCGAAAAATTGTAGAAACCGGGCGAGTACCCGAAAAAAGTAGAATCCGTGCGAGTATCGAAAAACTCTCTCTGTGGGTACTGAAAAAGGGTCGAATCAGCGTGAGTACTGAAATATGGTAGAATACGGGCGAGCACCCAAAAAAAAGAGAATCCGTGCGAGTATCGAAAAACTGTCTCAATGCATACCGAAAAAGAGTCGAATCAGTGTGAGTACCGAAAAATCGTAGCATCCGGGCGAGTACCCAAAAGAGTAGAATCCGTGCGAGTATCCAAAAAAATATCGCGGTGAGTACCGAAAAGGGTCGAATCAGTGTGAGTACCAAAAAATAGTAGAATCCTGGCGAGTACCCGAAAAAAGTAGAATCCGTGCGAGTATCGAAAAACTGTCTCGGTGAGTACTGAAAAAGGGTCGAATCAGTGTGAGTACCGAAAAATGGTAGAATCCGGGCGAGTATCGGGAAACGGTAGAATCCGGGCGAGTATCGAAAAACAGTTGCGATGAGTACCGAAAAACTGTCGAATCAGTGTGACCTCCGAAAAATGTTGGAATCCGGGCGAATACCGAGAAATGGTAGAATCCGTGCAAGTATTGAAATGCTGTCGCGGTGAGTGCCGATGAAGGGTCGAATAAGTGTGACTACCGAAAAGTGGTAGAATTCGGGCGAGTACCCGAAAAAAGTAGAATCCGTGCGAGTATCGAAAAACTGTCTTGGTGAGTACGTAAAAAGGGTCGAATCAGTGTGACTACCGAAAAATGGCAGAATCCGGGTGAGTACCGGGAAAAGGTAGAATCTGTGCGAGTATCGATAAACTGCCGCGGTGAGTACCGAAAAAATGTCGAATCACTGTGAGTACCAAAAAATGGTAGAATCCGGGCGTGTACAGGGAAAAGGTAGAATCCGTGCAAGTATCAAAAAACTATCGCGGCGAGTATCAAAAAACGGTCATATTAGTGTGACTACCGAAAAATGGAAAAATCCGGGTGAGTACTGGGAAAAGGTAGAATCCGGGTGAGTACCGAAAAAGAGTCAAATCAGTGTGAGTACCAAAAAATGGTAGAATTCGGGCGAGTACCCGAAAAAAGTAGAATCCGTGCGAGTATCGAAAAACTGTCTCGGTGTGTACCGAAAAAGGGTCGAATTAGTGTGAGTACGGAAAAATGGTAGAATCCGGCCGTGTACCGGGAAAAGGTAGAATCCGTGCGAGTATCGAAAAACTGTCGCGGCGAGTATCGGAAAACGGTCATATCAGTGTGACTACGGAAAATTGGAAGAATCCGGGCGAGTACTAGGAAAAGGTAGAATCCATGCGAGAATCGAAAAACTATCTCGGTGTGTACCGTAAAACGGTCGAATGAGTGTGAGTACCGAAAAATAGTAGAATCCGGGCGAGTACACGAAAAAAGGAGAATCTGTGTGAGTATCAAAAAACTGTCTCGGTCAGTACTGAAAAAGGGTCAAATCAGTGTGAGTACCGAAAAATGGTAGAATCCGGGTCAGTACCGAAATAAGTAGAATCCGTGCGACTATCAAAAAACTGTCGCGGTGAGTACCGAAAAACTGTGGAATCAGTGTGACTACCGAAATATGGTAGAATCCGTACGAGTATCGAAAAACTATCTCGGTGAGTACCAAAAAACGCTCGAATAAGTGTGACTACCGAAAAATGGTAGAATCGGGGCGAGTACCGGGAAAAGGTAGAATCCGTACGAGTATCGAAAAACTATGTCGGTGAGTACCAAAAAACGCTCGAATAAGTGTGACTACCGAAAAATGGTAGAATCGGGCCGAGTATCGGGAAAAGGTAGAATCCATGCGAATATCGAAAAGCTATCTCGGTGAGTACCGAAAAACCGTCGACTCGGTGTGATTATCGAAAAATGGTAGAATCCGGGTGAGTACCGAGAAAAGGTAGAATCCGTGCGAGGATCGAAAAGCTGTCGCGGTGTGTACCGAAAATGGTACAGTTTTTCGATACTCGCACGGATTCTACCTTTTTCCCGGTACTCTCCCGGATTGTACCATTTTTCGGGACTCACACTGATTCAACCCCATTTCGGTACTCGTCGAGACAGTTTTTCGATACCCGCACGGATCCTACCTTTTTCCCGGTACTCACTCGGATTCTACCATTTTTCAGGACTCACTCTGATTTGACCCCTTTTCGGTACTCGTCGAGACAGTTTTTCGATACTCGCACGGATTCTACCTTTTTCCCGGTACTCGCCCCGATTCTACCATTTTTCGGGACTCACACTGATTCGACCCCCATTTCGGTACTCGTCGAGACAGTTTTTCGATACCCGCACGGATCTTACCTTTTTCCCGGTACTCGCTCGGATTCTACCATTTTTCAGGAATCACTCTGATTTGACCCCATTTCGGTACTCGTCGAAACAGTTTTTCGATACTCGCACAGATTCTACCTTTTACCCGGTACTCGCCCGGATTCTACCATTTTTCGGCACTCACACATATTCGACACCTTCTTGATACTCATCGAGACAGTTTTTGGACACTGGCATGTATTCTTCCTTTTTCCCGGTACTCGCTCGGATTCTACCATTTTTCAGGACTCACTCTGATTTGACCCCATTTCGGTACTCGTCGAAACAATTTTTCGATACTCGCACAGATTCTACCTTTTTCCCGGTACTCGCCCGAATTCTACCATTTTTCGGGACTCACAGTGATTCGTCCCGATTTCGGGACTTGTCGAAACAGTTTTTCGATACTCTCACGGATTCTACCTTTTTCCCGATACTCGCCCGGAGTCTACCATTTTTCGGCACTCACACTTATTCGACCCCTTCTTGATACTCGTCGAGAGAGTTTTTGGACACTGGCACGGATTCTAGCTTTTTCCCGGTACTCGCCCGGATGCTACCATTTTTCGGCACTTACACTGATTCGACCCCTTTTCGGTACTCGTCGAGACAGTTTTTCGATTCTCGCACGGATTCTACCTTTTTCCCGGTACTCGCCCGGATTCTACCATTTTTCGGCACTCACACTTATTCGACACCTTCTTGATACTCGTCGAGACAGTTTTTGGACACTGGCGCGTATTCTACCTTTTTCCCGGTACTCGCTCGGATTCTACCATTTTTCAGGACTCACTCTGATTTGACCCCATTTCGGTACTTGTCGAAACAGTTTTTCGATACTCGCACGCATTCTACCTTTTTCCCGGTACTCGCCCGGATTCTACCATTTTTCGGGACTCACGGTGATTCGTCCCGGTTTCGGGACTCGTTGAAACAGTTTTTCGATACTCGCACGGATTCTACCTTTTTCCCGGTACTCGCCCGGATTCTATCATTTTTCGGCACTGACACTTATTCAACACCTTCTTGATACTCGTCGAGACAGTTTTTGGACACTGGCGCGTATTCTACCTTTTTCCCGGTACTCGCCCGGATTCTACCATTTTTCGGGACTCACACTGATTCGACCCCATTTCGATACTCGTCGAGACAGTTTTTCGATACCCGCACGGATCCTACCTTTTTCCCGGTACTCGCTCGGATTCTATCATTTTTCAGGACTCACTCTGATTTGACCCCATTTCGGTACTCGTCGAAACAGTTTTTCGATACTCGCACGGATTCTACCTTTTTCCCGGTACTCGCCCGGATTCTACCATTTTTCGGCACTCACACATATTCGACACCTTCTTGATACTCGTCGAGACAGTTTTTGGACACTGGCACGTATTCTTCCTTTTTCCCGGTACTCGCTCGGATTCTACCATTTTTCAGGACTCACTCTGATTTGACCCCATTTCGGTACTCGTCGAAACAGTTTTTCGATACTCGCACATATTCTACCTTTTTCCCGGTACTCGCCCGGATTCTACCATTTTTCGGCACTCACACTTATTCGACACCTTCTTGATACTCGTCGAGACAGTTTTTGGACACTGGCGCGTATTCTACCTTTTTCCCGGTACTCGCTCGGATTCTACCATTTTTCAGGACTCACTCTGATTTGACCCCATTTCGGTACTCGTCGAAACAGTTTTTCGATACTCGCACGGATTCTACCTTTTTCCCGATACTCGCCCGGATTCTACCATTTTTCGGCACTCACACATATTCGACACCTTCTTGATACTCGTCGAGACTGTTTTTGGACACTGGCGCGTATTCTACCTTTTTCCCGGTACTCGCTCGGATTCTACCATTTTTCAGGACTCACTTTGATTTGACCCCATTTCGGTACTCGTCGAGACAGTTTTTCGATACCCGCACGGATCCTACCTTTTTCCCGGTACTCGCTCGGATTCTACCATTTTTCAGGACTCACTCTGATTTGACCCCATTTCGGTACTCGTCGAAACAGTTTTTCGATACTCGCACGGATTCTACCTTTTTCCCGGTACTCGCCCGGATTCTACCATTTTTCGGGACTCACACTGATTCGACCCCTTTTCGGTACTCGTCGAGACAGTTTTTCGATACCTGCACGGATCCTACCTTTTTCCCGGTACTCGCTCGGATTCTACCATTTTTCAGGACTCACTCTGATTTCACCCCATTTCGGTACTCGTCGAAACAGTTTTTCGGTACTCGCACGGATTCTACCTTTTTCTCGGTACTCGCCCGGATTCTACCATTTTTCGGGACTCACACTCATTCGACCCCATTTCGGTTCTCGTCGAGACAGTTTTTCGATACCCGCACGGATTCTACCTTTTTCCCGGTACTCGCTCGGATTCTACCATTTTTCAGGACTCACTCTGATTTGATCCCATTTCGGTACTCGTCGAAACAGTTTTTCGATACTCGCACGGATTCTACCTTTTTCCCGGTACTCGCCCGGATTCTACCATTTTTCGGGACTCACACTGATTCGACCCCATTTCGATACTCGTCGAGACAGTTTTTCGATACCCGCACGGATCCTACCTTTTTCCCGGTACTCGCTCGCATTCTACCATTTTTCACGACTCACTCTGATTTGATCCCATTTCGGTACTCGTCGAAACAGTTTTTCGATACTCGCACGGATTCTACCTTTTTCCCGGTACTCGCCCCGGATTCTACCATTTTTCGGGACTCACACTGATTCGACCCCATTTCGATACTCGTCGAGACAGTTTTTCGATACCCGCACGGATCCTACGTTTTTCCCGGTACTCGCTCGCATTCTACCATTTTTCACGACTCACTCTGATTTGATCCCATTTCGGTACTCGTCGAAACAGTTTTTCGATACTCGCACGGATTCTACCTTTTTCCTGGTACTCGCCCGGATTCTACCATTTTTCGGGACTCACACTGATTCGACCCCATTTCGATACTCGTCGAGACAGTTTTTCGATACCCGCACGGATCCTACCTTTTTCCTGGTACTCGCTCGCATTCTACCATTTTTCAGGACTCACTCTGATTTGACCCCATTTCGGTACTCGTCGAAACAGTTTTTCGATACTCGCACGCATTCTACCTTTTTCCCGGTACTCGCCCGGATGCTCCCATTTTTCGGCACTCACACTTATTCGACACCTTCTTGATACTCGTCGAGACAGTTTTTGGACACTGGCGCGTATTCTACCTTTTTCCCGGTACTCGCTCGGATTCTACCATTTTTCAGGACTCACTCTGATTTGATCCCATTTCGGTACTCGTCGAAACAGTTTTTCGATACTCGCACGGATTCTACCTTTTTCCCGGTACTCGCCCGGATTCTACCATTTTTCGGGACTCACACTGATTCGACCCCATTTCGATACTCGTCGAGACAGTTTTTCGATACCCGCACGGATCCTACCTTTTTCCCGGTACTCGCTCGCATTCTACCATTTTTCACGACTCACTCTGATTTGATCCCATTTCGGTACTCGTCGAAACAGTTTTTCGATACTCGCACGGATTCTACCTTTTTCCCGGTACTCGCCCGGATTCTACCATTTTTCGGGACTCACACTGATTCGACCCCATTTCGATACTCGTCGAGACAGTTTTTCGATACCCGCACGGATCCTACGTTTTTCCCGGTACTCGCTCGCATTCTACCATTTTTCACGACTCACTCTGATTTGATCCCATTTCGGTACTCGTCGAAACAGTTTTTCGATACTCGCACGGATTCTACCTTTTTCCTGGTACTCGCCCGGATTCTACCATTTTTCGGGACTCACACTGATTCGACCCCATTTCGATACTCGTCGAGACAGTTTTTCGATACCCGCACGGATCCTACCTTTTTCCCGGTACTCGCTCGCATTCTACCATTTTTCAGGACTCACTCTGATTTGACCCCATTTCGGTACTCGTCGAAACAGTTTTTCGATACTCGCACGCATTCTACCTTTTTCCCGGTACTCGCCCGGATGCTCCCATTTTTCGGCACTCACACTTATTCGACACCTTCTTGATACTCGTCGAGACAGTTTTTGGACACTGGCGCGTATTCTACCTTTTTCCCGGTACTCGCTCGGATTCTACCATTTTTCAGGACTCACTCTGATTTGACCCCATTTCGGTACTCGTCGAAACAGTTTTTCGATACTCGCACGCATTCTACCTTTTTCCCGGTACTCGCCCGGATTCTATCATTTTTCGGCACTGACACTTATTCAACACCTTCTTGATACTCGTCGAGACAGTTTTTGGACACTGGCGCGTATTCTACCTTTTTCCCGGTACTCGCTCGTATTCTACCATTTTTCAGGACTCACTCTGATTTGACCCCATTTCGGTACTCGTCGAAACAGTTTTTCGATACTCGCACGGATTCTACCTTTTTCCCGGTACTCGCTCCGATTCTACCATTTTTCAGGACTCACTCTGATTTGACCCCATTTCGGTACTCGTCGAAACAGTTTTTCGATACTCGCACGGATTCTACCTTTTTCCCGGTACTCGCCCGGATTCTACCATTTTTCGGCACTCACACTTATTCGACACCTTCTTGATACTCGTCGAGACAGTTTTTTGGACACTGGCGCGTATTCTACCTTTTTCCCGGTAGTCGCTCGGATTCTACCATTTTTCAGGACTCACTCTGATTTGACCCCATTTCGGTACTCGTCGAAACATTTTTTCGATACTCGCACGGATTCTACCTTTTTCCCGGTACTCGCCCGGATTCTACCCTTTTTCGGGACTCACGGTGATTCGTCCCGGTTTCGGGACTCGTCGAAACAGTTTTTCGATACTCGCACGGATTCTACCTTTTTCCCGGTACTCGCCCGGATTCTACCATTTTTCGGCACTCACACTTATTCGACACCTTCTTGATACTCGTCGAGATAGTTTTTGGACACTGGCACGTATTCTACCTTTTTCCCGGTACTCGCCCGGATTCTACCATTTTTCGAGACTCACTCTGATTTGACCCCATTTCGGTACTCGCTTGGACAGTTCTTCGATACTCGCACGGATTGTACCTTTTTCCCGCTACTCGCCCAGATTCTACCATTTTTCGGCACTCACACTGATTCGACCCCTTTTCGGTATTAGTCGAGACAGTTTTTTGATACTCCCACGGATTCTACTTTTTTCCCGGTACTAGCTCGGATTCTACCATTTTTCGAGACTCACTCTGATTTGACCCCATTATGGTACTCGTCGAAACAGTTTTTCGATACTCGCACGGATTCTACCTTTTTCCCGGTACTCGCCCGGATTCTACCATTTTTCGGCACTAACACTTATTCGACACCTTCTTGGTACTCGTCGAGATAGCTTTTGGACACTGGCACGTATTCTACCTTTTTCCCGGTATTCACCCGGACTCTACCATTTTTCGGCAATCACACTAATTCGACCCCTTTTCAGTACTCGCGGAGACAGTTTTTCCATACTCGCACGGATTCTACCTTTTTCCCGGTACTCTCCCGGACTCTACCATTTTTCGGCACTCACACTGATTCGACCCGTTTTCGGTACTCGTCGAGACAGTTTTTCGATATTCGCACGGATTCTACCTTTTTCCCGGTACTCACCCGGATTCTACCAATTTTCGGCACTCACGCTGATTCGACCTCTTTTCGGTACTCGTCGAGACAGTTTTTCGATACTCGCACAGATTCTACCTTTTTCCCGGTACTCACCCGGATTCTACCATTTTTCGGGACACACACTGATTCGACCCCATTTCGGTACTCGTCGAGACAGTTTTTCGATACTCGCATGGATTCTACCTTTTTCCCGATACTGGCCCGGATTCTACCATTTTTCGGCACTCACACTTATTCAACCCCTTTTCGGTACTCGTCGAGACAGTTGTTCCATACTCGCACGGATTCTACCTTTTTCCCGGTAGTCGCCCGGATTCTACCATTTTTCGGGACTCAAACTGATTCGACCCTATTTTGGTACTCGTTGAGACAGTTTTTCGATACTCACACGGATTCTACCTTTTTCCTCGTACTCGCCTGGATTCTACCATTTTTCGGCACTCACACTAATTCGACCCCTTTTCGGTACTCGTCGAGACAGTTTTTCGATACCCGCACGGATTCTACCTTTTTCCCGATACTCGCCCGGATTCTACCATTTTTCGGCACTCACACTGATTCGACCCCTTTTCGGTACTCGTCGAGACAGTTTTTCGATACTCGCACGGATTCTTCCTTTTTCACTATACTCGCCCGGATTCTACCATTTTTCGGGACTCACACTGATTCGACCCCATTTCGGTACTAGTCGAGACAGTTTTTCGATCCTCGCACGGATTCTACTTTTTTCCCGGTACTCGCCCGGATTCAACCATTTTTCGGGACTCACACTGACTCGACCCCATTTCGGTACTCATCGATACAGTTTTTCGATACTTGCATGGATTCTACCTTTTTCCCGGTACTCGCCCGGATTCTACCGTTTTTCGGGACTCACACTGATTCGACCCCATTTCGGTACTCGTCGATACAGTTGTTCGATACTCGCACGGATTCTACCTTTTTCATGGTACTCGCCCGGATTCTACCATTTTTCGGGACTCACACTGATTCGATACAATTTCGGGACTCGCCTGGACAATTCTTCGATAGTCGCACGGATTCTACTTTTTTCCCGTTACTCGCCCGGATTATACCATTTTTCGGTCCTCACACGGATTCGACCCTTTTTCGGTACTCGTCGAGACAGTTTTTCGATACTCGCACGGATTCTACTTTTTCCCGGTACTCGCCCGGATTCTACCATTTTTTGGGACTCACACTGATTCGACCCCATTTCGGTACTCGGCGGTACAATTTTTCGATACTCGCACGGATTCTACCTTTTCCCGGTAGTCGCCCGGATTCTACCATTTTTTGGTACTCACACTGATTCGACACGATTTCGGGACTCGCCTAGACAGTGCTTCGACACTCTCACGAATTCTACCTTTTTACCGGTACTCGCACGGATTCTACTTTTTCCCGGTACGCGCCCAGATTCTACCGTTTTTCGGGACTCACACTGATTCGACCCCATTTCGGTACTCGTCGATACAGTTGTTTGATACTCGCACGGATTCTACCTTTTTCATGGTACTCGCCCGGATTCTACCATTTTTCGGGACTCACACTGATTCGATACGATTTCGGGACTCGCCTGGACAATTCTTCGATAGTCGCACGGATTCTACTTTTTTCCCGTTACTCGCCCGGATTATACCATTTTTCGGTCCTCACACGGATTCGACCCTTTTTCGGTACTCGTCGAGACAGTTTTTCGATACTCGCACGGATTCTACTTTTTCCCGGTACTCGCCCGGATTCTACCATTTTTTGGGACTCACACTGATTCGACCCCATTTCGGTACTCGGCGGTACAATTTTTCGATACTCGCACGGATTCTACCTTTTCCCGGTAGTCGCCCGGATTCTACCATTTTTTGGTACTCACACTGATTCGACACGATTTCGGGACTCGCCTAGACAGTACTTCGACACTCTCACGAATTCTACCTTTTTACCGGTACTCGCACGGATTCTACTTTTTCCCGGTACTCGCCCAGATTCTACCGTTTTTCGGGACTCACACTGATTCGACCCCATTTCGGTACTCGTCGATACAGTTGTTCGATACTCGCACGGATTCTACCTTTTTCATGGTACTCGCCCGGATTCTACCATATTTCGGGACTCACACTGATTCGATACGATTTCGGGACTCGCCTGGACAATTCTTCGATAGTCGCACGGATTCTACTTTTTTCCCGTTAGTCGCCCGGATTATACCATTTTTCGGTACTCACACTGATTCGACCCTTTTTCGGTACTCGTCGAGACAGTTTTTCGATACTCGCACGGATTCTACCTTTTTCCCGGTACACGTCCGGATTCTACCATTTTTCGAGACTCACACTGATTCGAAGCCATTTGGGTACTCGTCGAGACAGTTTTTCCACACTGGCACAGATTCTACCATTTTCCCGGTACTCGCCCGGATTCTACCATATTTCGGGACTCACACTGATTCGACCCCATTTCGGTACTCCTGGAGACAGTTTTTCGGTACTCAAACGGATTCTACCTTTTTCCCGTTACTCGCCCGTATTCTACCATTTCTCGGTACGCACGCTGATTCCACCCCCATTTCGGTACTCGGCGATACAGTTTTTCGATACTCGCACGGATTCCACCTTTTCCCGGTACTCGCCCGTATTCTACCATTTTTCGGGACTCACACTGATTTGACCCCATTTCGGTACTCGGCGATACAATTTTTGATACTCGCACGGATTCTACCTTTTTCCCGGTACTCGCCCGGATTCTACCATTTTTCGGCACTCACACTGATTCGACCCCTTTTCGGTAGTCGTCGAGACAGTTTTTCGATACCCGCACGGATTCTACCTTTTTCCCGGTACTCGCCCGGATTCTACCATTTTTCGGCACTCACACTGATTCGACCCCTTTTCGGTAGTCGTCGAGACAGTTTTTCGATACTCGCACGGATTCTACCTTTTTCCCGATACTCGCCCGGATTCTACCATTTTCCGGCACTCACACTAATTCGACCCCTTTTCGGTATTCGTCGAGATAGTTTTTCGAGACTCGTACGAATTCTACCTTTTTTCCGGTACTCGCCCAGATTCTACCATTTTTCGGGACTCACACTGATTCGACCCCAATTCGGTACTCGTCGAGACAGTTTTTCGATACTCACACGGATTCTACGTTTTTCCCAATACTCGCTCGGATTCTACCATTTTTCGGGACTCACACTGATTCGACCCCATTTCGGTACTCGTCGAGAAAGTTTTTCGATACTCGCACGGATTCTACCTTTTTCCCTATACTGATCCGGATTCTACCATTTTTCGGTCCTCACACTGATTCGACCCCTTTTCGGTACTCGTCGATACAGTTTTTCAATACTCGCATGGATTCTACCTTTTCCCTGTACTCGCCCGGATTCTACCATTTCTCGGCACTCACACTGATTCGACCCCTTTTCGGTACTCGTCGAGACAGTTTTTCGATACTCGCACGAATTCTACCTTTTTCCCGGTACTCACCCGGATTCTACCATTTTTCGGGACTCACACTAATTCGACCCCATTTCGATACTCGACGATACAGTTTTGCGATACTCGCAAGGATTCCACCTTTTTCCCGGTACTCGCCCGGATTCTACCATTTTTCGGCACTCACACTTATTCGACCCCATTTCGGTACTCGACGATACAATTTTTCGATACTCGCCCGGACTCTACCATTTTTCGGCACTCACACTAATTCGACCCCTTTTCAGTACTCGTCGAGACAGTTTTTCGATATTCACACTCATTCCACCCCCATTTCGGTACTCGGCTATACAGTTTTTCGATACTCGCACGGATTCTACCTTTTTCCTGGTGCTCGCCCGGATTCTACCATTTGTCGGCACTCACACTGATTCCACCCCTTTTCGGTACTCGTCGAGACAGTTTTTCGATACTCGCACGGATTCTACCTTTTCCCGGTAGTCGCCCGGATTCTACCATTTTTCGGTACTCACACTGATTCGACACGATTTCGGGACTCGCCTGGACAGTTCTTCGATTCTCGCACGGATTCTACATTTTTCTCGGTACTCGCCCGGATTTTACCATTTTTCGGCACTCACACTGATTCCACCCCCATTTCGGTACTCGGCGATACAGTTTTTCAATACTCGTACGGATTCTACCTTTTTCCCGGTACTCGCCCGGATTCTACCATATTTCGGTACTCACACTGATTCGACCCCATTTCGGTACTCGGCGATACAGTTTTTCGATACTCGCACGGATTCTACCTTTTTCCCGGTACTCGCCCGGATTCTCCCATTTTTCGGGACTCACACTGATTCGACCCCATTTCGATACTCGCCGATACAGTTTTGCGATACTCGCAAGGATTCCACCTTTTTCCCGGTACTCGCCCGGATTCTACCATTTTTCGGCACTCACACTGATTCGACCCCATTTCGGTACTCAACGATACAATTTTTCGATACTCGCCCGGACTCTACCATTTTTCGGCACTCACACTAATTCGACCCATTTTCAGTACTCGTCGAGACAGTTTTTCGATACTCGCACGGATTCTACCTTTTCCCGGTAGTCGCCTGGATTCTACCATTTTTCGGTACTCACACTGATTCAACACGATTTCGGGACTCGCCTGGACATTGCTTCGATACTCTCACGGATTCTACCTTTTACCCGGTACTCGCCCGGATTCTACCATTTTTCGGCACTCACACAGATCCGACCCCTTTTCGGTACTCGTCGAGACAGTTTTTCGATACTCGCACGGTTTCTACCTTTTCCCGGTAGTCGCCCGGATTCTACCATTATTCGGTACTCACACTGATTCGACACGATTTCGGGACACGCCTAGACAGTTCTTCGATACTCGCACGGATTCTACCTTTTTCCCGGTAGTCGCCCGGATTCTACCATTTTTCGACACGCACACTGATTCCACCCCCATTTCGGTACTCGTCTAGACAGTTCGTCGATACTCGCCCGGATTCTACCTTTTTTCCCTGTACTCGCCCGGATTCTAACATTTTTCGACACTCACACTGATTCGACCCCTTTTCGGTACTCGTCGAGACAGTTTTTCGATACTCGCACGGATTCTACCTTTTCCCGGTGCTCGCCCGGATTGTACCATTTTTCGGGACTCACACTGATTCGACCCCATTTCGGTACTCGGCGATACAATTTTTCGATACTCGCACGGATTTTACCTTTTTCCCGATACTCGCACGGATTCTACCATTTTTCGGTCCTCACACTGATTCGACCCCTTTTCGGTACTCGTCGATACAGTTTTTCAATACTCGCATGGATTCTACCTTTTCCCTGTACTCGCCCGGATTCTACCATTTTTCGGCACTCACACTGATTCGACCCCTTTTCGGTACTCGTCGAGACAGTTTTTCGATACTCGCACGAATTCTACCTTTTTCCCGGTACTCACCCGGATTCTACCATTTTTCGGGACTCACACTGATTCGACCTCATTTCGGTACTCGTCGAGACAATTTTTCGATACTCCCACGGATTCTACCTTTTTCCCGGTATTTTCCCGGATTCTACCATTTTTCGGCACTCACACTGATTCGACCCCTTTTCGATACTTGCTCGGATTCTACTTTTTCCCGGTACTCGTCCGGATTCTACCATTTTTCGGCACTCACACTGATTCGTCCCCTTTTCGGTACTCGTTGAAACAATGTTTCGATACTCGCACGGATTCTACCTTTTTTCCGGTACTTGCCCGGATTCTACCATTTTTCGGGACTCACACTGACTCGACCCCATTTCGGTACTCGTGGAGACTGTTTTTCGGTACTCGCCCAGATTCTACCATTTTTCGGAACTCACACTCATTCGACCCCTTTTCGGAACTCGTTGAGACAGTTTTTCGATACTCGCACGGATTCTACCCTTTCCTGCTACTTGCCCGGATTCTACCATTTTTCGGGACTGACACTGATTCGACCCCATTTCGGTACTCGGTGATACAATTTTTCGATACTCGCACAGATTATACCTTTTTCCCGATACTCGCCCGGATTCTACCATTTTTCGGCACTCAAACTGATTCCACCCCCATTTCGGTACTCGGTGATACAGTTTTTCGATACTCGCACGGTTTCTACCTTTTCCCGGCAGTCGCCCGGACTCTACCATTTTTCGGCACGCACGCTGATTCCACCCCCATTTCGGTACTCGACGATACAGTTTTTCGATACTCGCACGGATTCGACCTTTTCCCGATAGTCGCCCGGATTCTACCATTTTTCGGCACGCACGCTGATTCCACCCCCATTTCGGTACTCGGCGATACAGTTTTTCGATACTCGCACGGATTCCACCTTTTCCCGGTACTCGCCCGTATTCTACCATTTTTCGGGACTCACACTGATTTGACCCCATTTCGGTACTCGGCGATACAATTTTTGATACTCGCACGGATTCTACCATTTTCCCGGTACTCGCCCGGATTCTATCATTTTTCGGCACTCACACTGATTCGACCCCATTTCGGTACTCGGCGATACAATTTTTCGATACTCGCACGGATTCCACCTTTTTCCCGGTACTCGCCTGGATTCTATCATTTTTCGGCACTCACACTGATTCAACCCCATTTCGGTACTCGGCGATACAATTTTCCGATACTCGCACGGATTCCACCTTTTTCCCGGTACTCGCCCGGATTCTACCATTTTTCGGTACTCACACTGATTTGATACGATTTCGGGACTCGCCTGGAGAGTTCTTTGATACTCGCACGGATTCTACCTTTTTCCCGATACTCGCCCGAATTTTACCATTTTTCGGGACTCATACTGATTCGACCCCATTTCGGTACTCGGCGATACAATTTTTCGATACTCGCACGATTTCTACCTTTTTCCCGGTACTCGCCCGGATTCTACCATTTTTCGGCACTCACACTGATTCGACCCCTTTTCGGTACTCGTCGAAATAGTTTTTCGATACTCGCACGGATTCTACCTTTTCCCGGTAGACGCCCGGATTCTACCATTTTTCGGTACTAACACTGATTCGACCCCATTTCGGTACTCGGCGATACAATTTTTCGATACTCGCACGATTTCTACCTTTTTCCCAGTACTGGCCCTGATTCTACCATTTTTCGGCACTCACACTGATTCGACCCCTCTTCGGTACTCGTCGAAACAGTTTGTCGATACTCGCACGGATTCTACCTTTTCCCGGTAGTTGCCCCGATTCTACCATTTTTCATGACTCACACTGATTCGACCCCATTTCGGTACTCGGCGATACAATTTTTCGATACTCGCCCGATTTCTACCTTTTTCCCGGTACTCGCCCGGATTCTACCATTTTTCGGCACTCACACTGATTCGACCCCTTTTCGGTACTCGTCGAGACAGTTTTTCGATACTCGCACGGATTCTACCTTTTCACGATAGTCGCCCGAATTCTACCATTTTTCGGTACTCACACTGATTCGATACGATTTCGGGACTCGCCTGGAGAGTTCTTCGATACTTGCACGGATTCTACCATTTTCCCGATACTCACCCGAATTCTACCATTTTTCGGGACTCACACTGATTCGACCCCATTTCGGTACTCGGCGATACAATTTTTCGATACTCGCACGATTTCTACCTTTTTCCCGGTACTCGCCCGGATTCTACCATTTTTCGGCACTCACATTGATTCGACCCCTTTTCGGTACTCGTCGAGACAGTTTTTCGATACACGCACGGATTCTGCCTTTTCCCGGTAGACGCCCGGATTCTACCATTTTTCGGTAGTAACACTGATTCGACCCCATTTCGGTACTCGACGATACAATTTTTCGATACTCGCACGATTTCTACCTTTTTCCCGGTACTCGCCCGAATTCTACCATTTTTCGGCACTCACACTGATTCGACCCCTCTTCGGTACTAGTCGATACAGTTTGTCGATACTCGCACGGATTCTACCTTTTCCCGGTAGTCGCCCGGATTCTACCATTTTTCGGTACTCACACTGATTCGACACGATTTCGGGACTCGCCTGGACAGTCCTTCGATACTCGCACGGAATATACCTGTTTCCCCGTAGTCGCCCGGATTCTACCATTTTTCAGCACTCACACTGATTCCACCCCCATTTCGGTACTCGGCGATACAGTTTTTCGGTACTCGCACGGATTCTACCTTTTTCCCGGTACTCGCCCGGATTCTACCATTTTTCAGCACTCACACTGATTCGACCCCTTTTCGGTACTCGTCAAAACAGTTTTTCGATACTCGCACGGATTCTACCTTTTCTCGGTAGACGCCCGGATTCTACCATTTTTCGGTACTAACACTGATTCGACCCCATTTCAGTACTCGGCGATACAATTTTTCGATACTCGCACGATTTCTACCTTTTTCCCGATACTCGCCCGGATTCTACCATTTTTCGGCACTCACTGATTCGACCCCTTTTCGGTACTCGTCGAGACAGTTTTTCGATACTCGCACGGATTCTACCTTTTCACGATAGTCGCCCGGATTCTACCATTTTTCGGTACTCACACTGATTCGATACGATTTCGGGACTCGCCTGGAGAGTTCTTCGATACTTGCACGGATTCTACCTTTTTCCCGATACTCACCCGAATTCTACCATTTTTCGGGACTCACACTGATTCGACCCCATTTCGGTACTCGGCGATACAATTTTTCGATACTCGCACGATTTCTACCTTTTTCCCGGTACTCGCCCGGATTCTACCATTTTTCGGCACTCACATTGATTCGACCCCTTTTCGGTACTCGTCGAGACAGTTTTTCGATACACGCACGGATTCTGCCTTTTCCCGGTAGACGCCCGGATTCTACCATTTTTCGGTAGTAACACTGATTCGACCCCATTTCGGTACTCGACGATACAATTTTTCGATACTCGCACGATTTCTACCTTTTTCCCGGTACTCGCCCGAATTCTACCATTTTTCGGCACTCACACTGATTCGACCCCTCTTCGGTACTAGTCGATACAGTTTGTCGATACTCGCACGGATTCTACCTTTTCCCGGTAGTCGCCCGGATTCTACCATTTTTCGGTACTCACACTGATTCGACACGATTTCGGGACTCGCCTGGACAGTCCTTCGATACTCGCACGGAATATACCTGTTTCCCCTCAGTCGCCCGGATTCTACCATTTTTCAGCACTCACACTGATTCCACCCCCATTTCGGTACTCGGCGATACAGTTTTCCGGTACTCGCAAGGATTCTACCTTTTTCCCGGTACTCGCCCGGATTCTACCATTTTTCAGCACTCACACTGATTCGACCCCTTTTCGGTACTTGTGGAGACAGTTTTTAGATACTCGCACGGATTCTACCTTTTCCCGGTACTCGCCCGGATTCTAGCATTTTTCGGTACTCACACTGATTCGACACGATTTCGGGACTCGCCTGGACAGTTCTTCGATACTCGCACGGATTCTACCTTTTTCCCGGTACTCGCCCGGATTCTACCATTTTTCGGCACTCACACTGATTCGACCCCTTTTCGGTACTCGTCAAAACAGTTTTTCGATACTCGCACGGATTCTACCTTTTCTCGATAGACGCCCGGATTCTACCATTTTTCAGCACTCACACTGATTCGACCCCTTTTCGGTACTTGTGGAGACAGTTTTTAGATACTCGCACGGATTCTACCTTTTCCCGGTACTCGCCCGGATTCTAGCATTTTTCGGTACTCACACTGATTCGACACGATTTCGGGACTCGCCTGGACAGTTCTTCGATACTCGCACGGATTCTACCTTTTTCCCGGTACTCGCCCGGATTCTACCATTTTTCGGCACTCACACTGATTCGACCCCTTTTCGGTACTCGTCAAAACAGTTTTTCGATACTCGCACGGATTCTACCTTTTCACGATAGTCGCCCGGATTCTACCATTTTTCGGTACTCACACTGATTCGATACGATTTCGGGACTCGCCTGGAGAGTTCTTCGATACTCGCACGGATTCTACCTTTTTCCCGATACTCGCCTAAATTCTACCATTTTTCGGGACTCACACTGATTCGACCCCATTTCGGTACTTGGCGATACAATTTTTCGATACTCGCACGATTTCTACCTTTTTCCCGGTACTCGCCCGAATTCTACCATTTTTCGGCACTCACACTGATTCGATCCCTCCTCGGTACTAGTCGATACAGTTTGTCAATACTCGCACGGATTCTACCTTTTCCCGGTAGTCGCCCGGATTCTACCATTTTTCGGTACTCACACTGATTCGACACGATTTCGGGACTCGCCTGGACAGTCCTTCGATGCTCGCACGGAATATACCTGTTTCCCGGTAGTCGCCCGAATTCTACCATTTTTCGGCACTCACACTGATTCCACCCCCATTTCGGTACTCGGCGATACAGTTTTTCGGTACTCGCACGGATTCTACCTTTTTCCCGATACTCGCCCGAATTCTACCATTTTTCGGGACTCACACTGATTCGACCCCATTTCGGTACTCGGCGATACAATTTTTCGATACTCGCACGATTTCTACCTTTTTCTCGGTACTCGCCCGGATTCTACCATTTTTCGGCACTCACATTGATTCGACCCCTTTTCGGTACTCGTCGAGACAGTTTTTCGATACTCACACGGATTCTACCTTTTCCCGGTAGACGCCCGGATTCTACCATTTTTCGGTAGTAACACTGATTCGACCCCATTTCGGTACTCAACGATACAATTTTTCGATACTCGCACGATTTCTACCTTTTTCCCGGTACTCGCCCGAATTCTACCATTTTTCGGCACTCACACTGATTCGACCCCTCTTCGGTACTAGTCGATACAGTTTGTCGATACTCGCACGGATTCTACCTTTTCCCGGTAGTCTCCCGGATTCTACCATTTTTCGGTACTCACACTGATTCGACACGATTTCGGGACTCGCCTGGACAGTCCTTCGATACTCGCACGGAATATACCTGTTTCCCGGTAGTCGCCCGGATTCTACCATTTTTCAGCACTCACAATGATTCCACCCCCATTTCGGTACTCGGCGATACAGTTTTTCAGTACTCGCACGGATTCTACCTTTTTCCCGGTACTCGCCCGGATTCTACCATTTTTCAGCACTCACACTGATTCGACTCCTTTTCGGTACTCGTCGAGACAGTTTTTCGATACTCGCACGGATTCTACCTTTTCCCGGTACTCGCCCGGATTCTAGCATTTTTCGGTACTCACACTGATTCGACACGATTTCGGGACTCGCCTGGACAGTTCTTCGATACTCGCACGGATTCTACCTTTTTCCCGGTACTCGCCCGGATTCTACCATTTTTCGGCACTCACACTGATTCGACCCCTTTTCGGTACTCGTCGAAAAAGTTTTTCGATACTCGCACGGATTCTACCTTTTCTCGATAGACGCCCGGATTCTACCATTTTTCGGTACTAACACTGATTCGACCCCATTTCGGAACTCGGCGATACAATTTTTCGATACTCGTACGGATTCTACCTTTTTCCCGGTACTTGCCAGGATTCTACTATTTTTCGGCACTCACACTGATTCGACCCCTTTTCGGTACTGGTCGAGACAGTTTTTCGATACTCGCATGGATTCTCCCTTTTTCCCGGTACTCGCCCGGATTCTATCATTTTTCGGCACTCACACTGATTCGACCCGTTTTCGGTACTCGTCGATACAGTTTTTCGATACTCGAACGGATTCTACCTTTTTCCCGGTACTCGCCCGGATTCTACCATTTTTTGGGACTCACACTGATTCGACCCCATTTCGGAACTCGGCGATACAATTTTTCGATACTCGCACGATTTCTACCTTTTTCCCGGTACTTGCCAGGATTCTACTATTTTTCGGCACTCACACTGATTCGACCCCTTTTCGGTACTCGTCGAGACAGTTTTTCGATACTCACACGGATTCTACATTTTCACGATAGTCGCCCGGATTCTACCATTTTTCGGCACTCACACTGATTCTACCCCTTTTCGGTACTAGTCGATACAGTTTTTCGATACTCGCACGGATTCTACCTTTTTCCCAGTACTCGCCCGGATTCTACGATTTTTTGGGACTTACACTGATTCGACCCCATTTCGCTACTCGGCGATACAATTTTTCGATACTCGCACGGATTCCACCTTTTTCCCGGTACTCGCCCAAATTCTACCATTTTTCGGCACTCACAATGATTCGACCCTTTTTGGTACTCGTCGAGACAGTTTTTCGATACTCGCACGGATTCTACCTTTTCCCAGTAGTCTCCCGGATTCTACCATTTTTCGGTACTGACACTGATTCGACCCCATTTCGGTACTCGGCGATACAATTTTTCGATACTCGCACGGATTCTACCTTTTCCCGGTAGTCGCCCGTATTCTACCATTTTTCGGGACTCACACTAATTCGACCCCATTTCTGTACTCGGCGATACAATTTTTTGATACTCGCACGGATTCTACCTTTTCCTGGTAGTCGCCCGGATTCTACCATTTTTTGGTACTCACACTGATTCGACACGATTTCGGGACTCGCCTGGACAGTTTTTCGATACTCGCACGGATTCCACCTTTTCCCGGTAGTCGCCCGGATTCTACCATTTTTCGGTACTCACACTGATTCGACACGATTTCGGGACTCGACTGGACAGTTTATCGATACTCGCACGGATTCCACCTTTTCCCGGTATTCGCCCGGATTCTACTATTTTTCGGGACTCACACTGATTTGACCCCATTTCGGTACTCGGCGATACATTTTTTCGATACTCGCACGGATTCTACCTTTTTCCCGGTACTCGCCCGAATTTTACCATTTTTCGGCACTCACACTGATTCGACCCCTTTTCGGTACTCGTCGAGACAGTTTTTTGATACTCGCACGGATTCTACTTTTTCCCGGTACTCGCCCGGATTCTACCATTTTTTGGGACTCACACTGATTCGACACCATTTCGGTACTCGGCGATACAATTTTTCGATACTCGCACGGATTCTACCTTTTCCCGGCAGTCGCCCGGATTCTACCATTTTTTGGTACTCACACTGATTCGACACGATTTCGGGACTCGCCTGGACAGTTTTTCGATACTCTCACGAATTCTACCTTTTTACCGGTACTCGCCCGGATTCTACCATTTTTCGGCACTCACACTGATTCGACCCCTTTTCGGTACTCGACGATACAATTTTTCGATACTCGCACGAATTCTACCTTTTTTCCCGGTACTCGCCCGGATTCTACCATTTTTCGGCACTCACACTGATTCGACACGATTTCGGGACTCGCCTGGACAGTTTTTTGATACTCGCACGGATTCCACTTTTTCTCGGTAGTCGCCCGGATTCTACCATTTTTCGGCACTCACACTGATTCGACCGATTTTCGGTACTCGTCGAGACTGTTTTTCGATACTCGCATGGATTCTACCTTTTTCCCGGTACTTGCCCGGATTCTACCATTTTTCGGCACGCACATTGATTCCACCCCCATTTCGGTACTCGGCGATACAGTTTTTCGATACTCGCACGAATTCTACCTTTTTCCCGGTACTCGCCCGGATTCTACCATTTTTCGGCACTCACACTGATTCGACACTATTTCGGGACTCGCCTGGACAGTTTTTCGATAATCGTACGGATTCCACCTTTTCCCGGTAGTCGCCCGGATTCTACCATTTTTTGGTACTCACACTGATTCGACACGATTTCGGGACTCGCCTGGACAGTTCTTCGATACTCGCACGGAATATACCCTTTTCCCGGTAGTCGCCCGGATTCTACCATTTTTTGGCACTCACACTGATTCCACCCCCATTTCGGTACTCGGCGATACAGTTTTTCGATACTCGCACGAATCCTACCTTTTTCCCGGTACTCGCCCGGATTCTACCATTTTTCGGCACTCACACTGATTCGACACGATTTCGGGACTCGCCTGGACAGTTTTTCGATACTCGTACGGATTCCACCTTTTCCCGGTAGTCGCCCGGATTCTACCATTTTTCGGTACTCACACTGATTCGACACGATTTCGGGACTCGCTTGGACAGTTATTCGATACTCGCCCGAATTCTACCTTTTTCCCGATAGTCGCCCGAATTTTACCATTTTTCGGCACTCACACTGATTCGACCCCTTTTCGGTACTCGTCGAGACAGTTTTTCGATACTCGCACGGATTCTACTTTTTCCCGGTACTCGCCCGGATTCTACCATTTTTTGGGACTCACACTGATTCGACCCCATTTCGGTACTCGGCGATACAATTTTTCGATACTCGCACGGATTCTACCTTTTCCCGGTAGTCGCCCGGATTCTACCATTTTTTGGTACTCACACTGATTCGACACGATTTCGGGACTCGCCTGGACAGTTTTTCGATACTCGCACGGATTCCACTTTTTCCCGGTAGTCGCCCGGATTCTACCATTTTTCGGCACTCACACTGATTCGACCGCTTTTCAGTACTCGTCGAGACTGTTTTTCGAGACTCGCATGGATTCTACCTTTTTCCCGATACTCGCCCGAATTCTACCATTTTTCGGGACTCACACTGATTCGACCCCTTTTCGGTACTCGTCGAGACAGTTTTTCGATACTCGCACGGATTCTACTTTTTCCCGGTACTCGCCCGGATTCTACCATTTTTCGGCACGCACATTGATTCCACCCCCATTTCGGTACTCGGCGATATAGTTTTTTGATACTCGCACGGATTCTACCTTTTTCCCGGTACTCTCCCGGATTCTACCATTTTTCGGCACTCACACTGATTCGACACAATTTCGGGACTCGCCTGGACAGTTCTTCGATACTCGTACGGATTCTACCTTTTCCCGGTAGTCGCCCGGATTCTACCATTTTTTGGTACTCACACTGATTCGACACGATTTCGGGACTCGCTTGGACAGTTATTCGGTACTCGCCCGTATTCCACCTTTTTCCCGGTACTCGCCCGAATGTTACCATTTTTCGGCACTCACACTGATTCGACCCCTTTTCGGTACTCGTCGAGACAGTTTTTCGATACTCGCACGAATTCTACTTTTTCCCGGTACTCGCCCGGATTCTACCATTTTTTCGGACTCACACTGATTCGACCCCATTTCGGTACTCGGCGATACAATTTTTCGATACTCGCACGGATTCTACCTTTTCCCGGTAGTCGCCCGGATTCTACCATTTTTTTGTACTCACACTGATTCGATACGATTTCGGGACTCGCCTAGACAGTGCTTCGATACTCTCACGAATTCTACCTTTTTACCGGTACTCGCCCGGATTCTACCATTTTTCGGCACTCACACTGATTCGACCCCTTTTCGGTACTCGTCGAGACAGTTTTTCGATACTTGCACGGATTCTACCTTTTCCTGGTACTCGCCCGGATTCTACCATTTTTCGGGACTCACACTGATTTGACCCTATTTCGGTACTCGACGATACAATTTTTCGATACTCGCACGAATTCTACCTTTTTTCCCGGTACTCGCCCGGATTCTACCATTTTTCGGCACTCACACTGATTCGACACGATTTCGGGACTCGCCTGGACAGTTTTTCGATACTCGCACGGATTCCACTTTTTCCCGGTAGTCGCCCGGATTCTACCATTTTTCGGCACTCACACTGATTCGACCGCTTTTCGGTACTCGTCGAGACTGTTTTTCGATACTCGCATGGATTCTACCTTTTTCCCGGTACTTGCCCGGATTCTACCATTTTTCGGCACGCACATTGATTCCACCCCCATTTCGGTACTCGGCGATACAGTTTTTCGATACTCGCACGAATTCTACCTTTTTCCCGGTACTCGCCCGGATTCTACCATTTTTCGGCACTCACACTGATTCGACACGATTTCGGGACTCGCCTCGACAGTTTTTCGATAATCGTACGGATTCCACCTTTTCCCGGTAGTCGCCCGGATTCTACCATTTTTTGGTACTCACACTGATTCGACACGATTTCGGGACTCGCCTGGACAGTTCTTCGATACTCGCACGGAATATACCTTTTTCCCGGTAGTCGCCCGGATTCTACCATTTTTTGGCACTCACACTGATTCCACCCCCATTTCGGTACTCGACGATACAGTTTTTCGATACTCGCACGAATCCTACCTTTTTCCCGGTACTCGCCCGGATTCTACCATTTTTCGGCACTCACACTGATTCGACACGATTTCGGGACTCGCCTGGACAGTTTTTCGATACTCGTACGGATTCCACCTTTTCCCGGTAGTCGCCCGGATTCTACCATTTTTTGGTACTCACACTGATTCGACACGATTTCGGGACTCGCCTGGACAGTTCTTCGATACTCGCACGGAATATACCTTTTTCCCAGTAGTCGCCCGGATTCTACCATTTTTCGGCACTCACACTGATTCCACCCCCATTTCGGTACTCGGCGATACAGTTTTTCGATACTCGCACGGATTCTACATTTTTCCCGGTACTCGCCCGGATTCTACCATTTTTCGGCACTCACACTGATTCGACACGATTTCGGGACTCGCCTGGACAGTTCTTCGATACTCGTACGGATTCTACCTTTTCCCGGTAGTCGCCCGGATTCTACCATTTTTTGGTACTCACACTGATTCGACACGATTTCGGGACTCGCTTGGACAGTTATTCGATACTCGCCCGGATTCTACCTTTTTCCCGGTACTCGCCCGAATTTTACCATTTTTCGGCACTCACACTGATTCGACCCCTTTTCGGTACTCGTCGAGACAGTTTTTCGATACTCGCACGGATTCTACTTTTTCCCGGTACTCGCCCGGAATCTACCATTTTTTGGGACTCACACTGATTCGACCCCATTTCGGTACTCGGCGATACAATTTTTCGATACTCGCACGGATTCTACCTTTTCCCGGTAGTCGCCCGGATTCTACCATTTTTTGGTACTCACACTGATTCGAGACGATTTCGGGACTCGCCTAGACAGTGCTTCGACACTCTCACGAATTCTACCTTTTTACCGGTACTCGCCCGGATTCTACCATTTTTCGGCACTCACACTGATTCGACCCCTTTTCGGTACTCGTCGAGACAGTTTTTCGATACTTGCACGGATTCTACCTTTTCCCGGTACTCGCCCGGATTCTACCATTTTTCGGGACTCACACAGATTGGACCCCATTTCGGTACTCGACGATACAATTTTTCGATACTCGCACGAATTCTACCTTTTTTCCCGATACTCGCCCGGATTCTACCATTTTTCGGCACTCACACTGATTCCACACGATTTCGGGACTGGCCTGGACAGTTTTTCGATACTCGCACGGATTCCACCTTTTCCTGGTAGTCGCCTGGATACTACCATTTTTCGGTACTCACACTGATTCGACACGATTTCGGGACTCGCCTGGACAGTTCTTCGATACTTGCACGGATTCTACCTTTTTCCCGGTATTCGCCAGGATTCTACCAATTTTCGGCACTCACATTGATTCGACCCCTTTTCGGTACTCGTCGAGACAGTTTTTCGACACTCGCACGGATTCTACCTTTTCCCGATACTCGCCCGGATTCTAGCATTTTTCGGTACTCACACTGATTCGACACGATTTCAGGACTCGCCTGGACAGTTCTTCGATACTCGCACGGATTCTACTTTTTCCCGGTACTCGCCCGGATTCTACCATTTTTTGGGACTCACACTGATTCGACCCCATTTCGGTACTCGGCGATACAATTTTTCGATACTCGCACGGATTCTACCTTTTCCCGGTAGTCGCCCGGATTCTACCATTTTTTGGTACTCACACTGATTCGACACGATTTCGGGACTCGCCTAGACAGTGCTTCGATACTCTCACGAATTCTACCTTTTTACCGGTACTCGCCCGGATTCTACCATTTTTCGGCACTCACACTGATTCGACCCCTTTACGGTACTCGTCGAGACAGTTTTTCGATACTTGCACGGATTCTACCTTTTCCCGGTACTCGCCCGGATTCTACCATTTTTCGGGACTCACACAGATTGGACCCCATTTCGGTACTCGACGATACAATTTTTCGATACTCGCACAAATTCTACCTTTTTTCCCGATACTCGCCCGGATTCTACCATTTTTCGGCACTCACACTGATTCGACACGATTTCGGGACTCGCCTGGACAGTTTTTCGATAATCGTACGGATTCCACCTTTTCCCGGTAGTCGCCCGGATTCTACCATTTTTTGGTACTCACACTGATTCGACACGATTTCGGGACTCGCCTGGACAGTTCTTCGATACTCGCACGGAATATACCTTTTTCCCGGTAGTCGCCCGGATTCTACCATTATTTGGCACTCACATTGATTCCACCCCCATTTCGGTACTCGGCGATACAGTTTTTCGATACTCGCACGAATCCTACCTTTTTCCCGGTACTCGCCCGGATTCTACCATTTTTCGGCACTCACACTGATTCGACACGATTTCGGGACTCGCCTGGACAGTTTTTCGATACTCGTACGGATTCCACCTTTTCCCGGTAGTCGCCCGGATTCTACCATTTTTTGGTACTCACACTGATTCGACACGATTTCGGGACTCGCCTGGACAGTTCTTCGATACTCGCACGGAATATACCTTTTTCCCAGTAGTCGCCCGGATTCTACCATTTTTCGGCACTCACACTGATTCCACCCCCATTTCGGTACTCGGCGATACAGTTTTTCGATACTCGCACGGATTCTACATTTTTCCCGGTACTCGCCCGGATTCTACCATTTTTCGGCACTCACACTGATTCGACACGATTTCGGGACTCGCCTGGACAGTTCTTCGATACTCGTACGGATTCTACCTTTTCCCGGTAGTCGCCCGGATTCTACCATTTTTTGGTACTCACACTGATTCGACACGATTTCGGGACTCGCTTGGACAGTTATTCGATACTCGCCCGGATTCTACCTTTTTCCCGGTACTCGCCCGAATTTTACCATTTGTCGGCACTCACACTGATTCGACCCCTTTTCGGTACTCGTCGAGACAGTTTTTCGATACTCGCACGGATTCTACTTTTTCCCGGTACTCGCCCGGAATCTACCATTTTTTGGGACTCACACTGATTCGACCCCATTTCGGTACTCGGCGATACAATTTTTCGATACTCGCACGGATTCTACCTTTTCCCGGTAGTCGCCCGGATTCTACCATTTTTTGGTACTCACACTGATTCGACACGATTTCGGGACTCGCCTAGACAGTGCTTCGACACTCTCACGAATTCTACCTTTTTACCGGTACTCGCCCGGATTCTACCATTTTTCGGCACTCACACTGATTCGACCCCTTTTCGGTACTCGTCGAGACAGTTTTTCGATACTTGCACGGATTCTACCTTTTCCCGGTACTCGCCCGGATTCTACCATTTTTCGGGACTCACACAGATTGGACCCCATTTCGGTACTCGACGATACAATTTTTCGATACTCGCACGAATTCTACCTTTTTTCCCGATACTCGCCCGGATTCTACCATTTTTCGGCACTCACACTGATTCCACACGATTTCGGGACTGGCCTGGACAGTTTTTCGATACTCGCACGGATTCCACCTTTTCCCGGTAGTCGCCTGGATACTACCATTTTTCGGTACTCACACTGATTCGACACGATTTCGGGACTCGCCTGGACAGTTCTTCGATACTTGCACGGATTCTACCTTTTTCCCGGTATTCGCCAGGATTCTACCAATTTTCGGCACTCACATTGATTCGACCCCTTTTCGGTACTCGTCGAGACAGTTTTTCGACACTCGCACGGATTCTACCTTTTCCCGATACTCGCCCGGATTCTAGCATTTTTCGGTACTCACACTGATTCGACACGATTTCAGGACTCGCCTGGACAGTTCTTCGATACTCGCACGGATTCTACTTTTTCCCGGTACTCGCCCGGATTCTACCATTTTTTGGGACTCACACTGATTCGACCCCATTTCGGTACTCGGCGATACAATTTTTCGATACTCGCACGGATTCTACCTTTTCCCGGTAGTCGCCCGGATTCTACCATTTTTTGGTACTCACACTGATTCGACACGATTTCGGGACTCGCCTAGACAGTGCTTCGATACTCTCACGAATTCTACCTTTTTACCGGTACTCGCCCGGATTCTACCATTTTTCGGCACTCACACTGATTCGACCCCTTTACGGTACTCGTCGAGACAGTTTTTCGATACTTGCACGGATTCTACCTTTTCCCGGTACTCGCCCGGATTCTACCATTTTTCGGGACTCACACAGATTGGACCCCATTTCGGTACTCGACGATACAATTTTTCGATACTCGCACAAATTCTACCTTTTTTCCCGATACTCGCCCGGATTCTACCATTTTTCGGCACTCACACTGATTCGACACGATTTCGGGACTCGCCTGGACAGTTTTTCGATAATCGTACGGATTCCACCTTTTCCCGGTAGTCGCCCGGATTCTACCATTTTTTGGTACTCACACTGATTCGACACGATTTCGGGACTCGCCTGGACAGTTCTTCGATACTCGCACGGAATATACCTTTTTCCCGGTAGTTGCCCGGATTCTACCATTATTTGGCACTCACATTGATTCCACCCCCATTTCGGTACTCGGCGATACAGTTTTTCGATACTCGCACGAATCCTACCTTTTTCCCGGTACTCGCCCGGATTCTACCATTTTTCGGCACTCACACTGATTCGACACGATTTCGGGACTCGCCTGGACAGTTTTTCGATACTCGTACGGATTCCACCTTTTCCCGGTAGTCGCCCGGATTCTACCATTTTTTGGTACTCACACTGATTCGACACGATTTCGGGACTCGCCTGGACAGTTCTTCGATACTCGCACGGAATATACCTTTTTCCCAGTAGTCGCCCGGATTCTACCATTTTTCGGCACTCACACTGATTCCACCCCCATTTCGGTACTCGGCGATACAGTTTTTCGATACTCGCACGGATTCTACATTTTTCCCGGTACTCGCCCGGATTCTACCATTTTTCGGCACTCACACTGATTCGACACGATTTTGGGACTCGCCTGGACAGTTCTTCGATACTCGTACGGATTCTACCTTTTCCCGGTAGTCGCCCGGATTCTACCATTTTTTGGTACTCACACTGATTCGACACGATTTCGGGACTCGCTTGGACAGTTATTCGATACTCGCCCGGATTCTACCTTTTTCCCGGTACTCGCCCGAATTTTACCATTTTTCGGCACTCACACTGATTCGACCCCTTTTCGGTACTCGTCGAGACAGTTTTTCGATACTAGCACGGATTCTACTTTTTCCCGGTACTCGCCCGGATTCTACCATTTTTTGGGACTCACACTGATTCGACCCCATTTCGGTACTCGGCGATACAATTTTTCGATACTCGCACGGATTCTACCTTTTCCCGGTAGTCGCCCGGATTCTACCATTTTTTGGTACTCACACTGATTCGACACGATTTCGGGACTCGCCTAGACAGTGCTTCGACACTCTCACGAATTCTACCTTTTTACCGGTACTCGCCCGGATTCTACCATTTTTCGGCACTCACACTGATTCGACCCCTTTTCGGTACTCGTCGAGACAGTTTTTCGATACTTGCACGGATTCTACCTTTTCCCGGTACTCGCCCGGATTCTACCATTTTTCGGGACTCACACAGATTGGACCCCATTTCGGTACTCGACGATACAATTTTTCGATACTCGCACGAATTCTACCTTTTTTCCCGATACTCGCCCGGATTCTACCATTTTTCGGCACTCACACTGATTCCACACGATTTCGGGACTGGCCTGGACAGTTTTTCGATAGTCGCACGGATTCCACCTTTTCCCGGTAGTCGCCTGGATACTACCATTTTTCGGTACTCACACTGATTCGACACGATTTCGGGACTCGCCTGGACAGTTCTTCGATACTTGCACGGATTCTACCTTTTTCCCGGTATTCGCCAGGATTCTACCAATTTTCGGCACTCACATTGATTCGACCCCTTTTCGGTACTCGTCGAGACAGTTTTTCGACACTCGCACGGATTCTACCTTTTCCCGATACTCGCCCGGATTCTAGCATTTTTCGGTACTCACACTGATTCGACACGATTTCAGGACTCGCCTGGACAGTTCTTCGATACTCGCACGGATTCTACTTTTTCCCGGTACTCGCCCGGATTCTACCATTTTTTGGGACTCACACTGATTCGACCCCATTTCGGTACTCGGCGATACAATTTTTCGATACTCGCACGGATTCTACCTTTTCCCGGTAGTCGCCCGGATTCTACCATTTTTTGGTACTCACACTGATTCGACACGATTTCGGGACTCGCCTAGACAGTGCTTCGATACTCTCACGAATTCTACCTTTTTACCGGTACTCGCCCGGATTCTACCATTTTTCGGCACTCACACTGATTCGACCCCTTTACGGTACTCGTCGAGACAGTTTTTCGATACTTGCACGGATTCTACCTTTTCCCGGTACTCGCCCGGATTCTACCATTTTTCGGGACTCACACAGATTGGACCCCATTTCGGTACTCGACGATACAATTTTTCGATACTCGCACAAATTCTACCTTTTTTCCCGATACTCGCCCGGATTCTACCATTTTTCGGCACTCACACTGATTCGACACGATTTCGGGACTCGCCTGGACAGTTTTTCGATAATCGTACGGATTCCACCTTTTCCCGGTAGTCGCCCGGATTCTACCATTTTTTGGTACTCACACTGATTCGACACGATTTCGGGACTCGCCTGGACAGTTCTTCGATACTCGCACGGAATATACCTTTTTCCCGGTAGTCGCCCGGATTCTACCATTATTTGGCACTCACATTGATTCCACCCCCATTTCGGTACTCGGCGATACAGTTTTTCGATACTCGCACGAATCCTACCTTTTTCCCGGTACTCGCCCGGATTCTACCATTTTTCGGCACTCACACTGATTCGACACGATTTCGGGACTCGCCTGGACAGTTTTTCGATACTCGTACGGATTCCACCTTTTCCCGGTAGTCGCCCGGATTCTACCATTTTTTGGTACTCACACTGATTCGACACGATTTCGGGACTCGCCTGGACAGTTCTTCGATACTCGCACGGAATATACCTTTTTCCCAGTAGTCGCCCGGATTCTACCATTTTTCGGCACTCACACTGATTCCACCCCCATTTCGGTACTCGGCGATACAGTTTTTCGATACTCGCACGGATTCTACATTTTTCCCGGTACTCGCCCGGATTCTACCATTTTTTGGCACTCACACTGATTCGACACGATTTCGGGACTCGCCTGGACAGTTCTTCGATACTCGTACGGATTCTACCTTTTCCCGGTAGTTGCCCGGATTCTACCATTTTTTGGTACTCACACTGATTCGACACGATTTCGGGACTCGCTTGGACAGTTATTCGATACTCGCCCGGATTCTACCTTTTTCCCGGTACTCGCCCGAATTTTACCATTTTTCGGCACTCACACTGATTCGACCCCTTTTCGGTACTCGTCGAGACAGTTTTTCGATACTCGCACGGATTCTACTTTTTCCCGGTACTCGCCCGGATTCTACCATTTTTTGGGACTCACACTGATTCGACCCCATTTCGGTACTCGGCGATACAATTTTTCGATACTCGCACGGATTCTACCTTTTCCCGGTAGTCGCCCGGATTCTACCATTTTTTGGTACTCACACTGATTCGACACGATTTCGGGACTCGCCTAGACAGTGCTTCGACACTCTCACGAATTCTACCTTTTTACCGGTACTCGCCCGGATTCTACCATTTTTCGGCACTCACACTGATTCGACCCCTTTTCGGTACTCGTCGAGACAGTTTTTCGATACTTGCACGGATTCTACCTTTTCCCGGTACTCGCCCGGATTCTACCATTTTTCGGGACTCACACAGATTGGACCCCATTTCGGTACTCGACGATACAATTTTTCGATACTCGCACGAATTCTACCTTTTTTCCCGATACTCGCCCGGATTCTACCATTTTTCGGCACTCACACTGATTCGACACGATTTCGGGACTCGCCTGGACAGTTTTTCGATACTCGCACGGATTCCACCTTTTCCCGGTAGTCGCCTGGATACTACCATTTTTCGGTACTCACACTGATTCGACATGATTTCGGGACTCGCCTGGACAGTTCTTCGATACTTGCACGGATTCTACCTTTTTCCCGGTATTCGCCAGGATTCTACCAATTTTCGGCACTCACACTGATTCGACCCCTTTTCGGTACTCGTCGAGACAGTTTTTCGAAACTCGCACGGATTCTACCTTTTCCCGGTAGTCGCCCGGATTCTAGCATTTTTCGGTACTCACACTGATTCGACACGATTTCAGGACTCGCCTGGACAGTTCTTCGATACTCGCACGGATTCTACTTTTTCCCGGTACTCGCCCGGATTCTACCATTTTTTGGTACTCACACTGATTCGACACGATTTCGGGACTCGCTTGGACAGTTATTCGATAGTCGCCCGGATTCTACCTTTTTCCCGGTACTCGCCCGAATTTTACCATTTTTCGGCACTCACACTGATTCGACCCCTTTTCGGTACTCGTCGAGACCGTTTTTCGATACTCGCACGGATTCTACTTTTTCCCGGTACTCGCCCGGATTCTACCAGTTTTTGGGACTCACACTGATTCGACCCCATTTCGGTACTCGGCGATACAATTTTTCGATACTCGCACGGATTCTACCTTTTCCCGGTAGTCGCCCGGATTCTACCATTTTTTGGTACTCACACTGATTCGACACGATTTCGGGACTCGCCTAGACAGTGCTTCGACACTCTCACGAATTCTACCTTTTTACCGGTACTCGCCCGGATTCTACCATTTTTCGGCATTCACACTGATTCGACCCCTTTTCGGTACTCGTCGAGACAGTTTTTCGATACTTGCACGGATTCTACCTTTTCCCGGTACTCGCTCGGATTCTACCATTTTTCGGGACTCACACAGATTGGACCCCATTTCGGTACTCGACGATACAATTTTTCGATACTCGCACGAATTCTACCTTTTTTCCCGATACTCGCCCGGATTCTACCATTTTTCGGCACTCACACTGATTCCACACGATTTCGGGACTGGCCTGGACAGTTTTTCGATACTCGCACGGATTCCACCTTTTCCCGGTAGTCGCCTGGATACTACCATTTTTCGGTACTCACACTGATTCGACACGATTTCGGGACTCGCCTGGACAGTTCTTCGATACTTGCACGGATTCTACCTTTTTCCCGGTATTCGCCAGGATTCTACCAATTTTCGGCACTCACACTGATTCGACCCCTTTTCGGTACTCGTCGAGACAGTTTTTCGACACTCGCACGGATTCTACCTTTTCCCGATACTCGCCCGGATTCTAGCATTTTTCGGTACTCACACTGATTCGACACGATTTCAGGACTCGCCTGGACAGTTCTTCGATACTCGCACGGATTCTACTTTTTCCCGGTACTCGCCCGGATTCTACCATTTTTTGGGACTCACACTGATTCGACCCCATTTCGGTACTCGGCAATACAATTTTTCGATACTCGAACGGATTCTACCTTTTCCCGGTAGTCGCCCGGATTCTACCATTTTTTGGTACTCACACTGATTCGACACGATTTCGGGACTCGCCTAGACAGTGCTTCGATACTCTCACGAATTCTACCTTTTTACCGGTACTCGCCCAGATTCTACCATTTTTCGGCACTCACACTAATTCGACCCCTTTACGGTACTCGTCGAGACAGTTTTTCGATACTTGCACGGATTCTACCTTTTCCCGGTACTCGCCCGGATTCTACCATTTTTCGTGACTCACACAGATTGGACCCCATTTCGGTACTCGACGATACAATTTTTCGATACTCGCACAAATTCTACCTTTTTCCCGATACTCGCCCGGATTCTACCATTTTTCGGCACTCACTCTGATTCGACACGATTTCGGGACTCGCCTGGACAGTTTTTCGATACTCGCACGGATTCCACCTTTTCCCGGTAGTCGCCTGGATACTACCATTTTTCGGTACTCACACTGATTCGACACGATTTCGGGACTCGCCTGGACAGTTCTTCGATACTCGCACGGATTCTACCTTTTTCCCGGTACTCGCCCGGATTCGAGCATTTTTCGGTACCCACACTGATTCGACACGATTTCGGGACTTGCCTGGACAGTTCTTCGATACTCGCACGGAATATACCTTTTTCCCGGTAGTCGCCTGGGTTCTACCATTTTTCGGTACTCACACTGATTCGACACGATTTCGGTACTCGCCTGGATAGTTCTTCGATACTTGCACGGAATCTACCTTTTTCCCGGTACTCGCCCGGATTCTACCAATTTTCGGCACTCACACTGATTCGACCCCTTTTCGGTACTCGTCGAGATAGTTTTTCGATACTCACACGGATTCTACCTTTTCCCGGTACTCGCCCGGATTCTAGCATTTTTCGGTATTGACACTAATTTGACACGATTTCGGGACTCGCCTGGACAGTTCTTCGATACTCGCACGGATTCTACCTTTTTCCCGGTACTCGCCCGGATTCAATCATTTTTCGGCACTCACACTGATTCGACCCCTTTTCGGTACATGTCGAGACAGTTTTTCGATACTCGCACGGAATATACCTTTTTCCCGGTAGTCGCCCGGGTTCTACCATTTTTCGGTACTCACACTGATTCGACACGATTTCGGGACTCGCCTGGACAGTTTTTCGATACTCGCACGAATTCCACCTTTTCCCGGTAGTCGCCTGGATACTACCATTTTTCGGTACTCACACTGATTCGACACGATTTCGGGACTCGCTTGGACAGTTCTTCGATACTCGCACGGATTCTACCTTTTTCCCGGTACTCGCCCGAATTCTACCATTTTTCGGCACTCACACAGATTCGACCCCTTTTCGGTACTCGTCGAGACAGTTTTTCGATACTCACACGGATTCCACCTTTTCCCGGTAGTCGCCTGGATACTACCATTTTTCGGTACTCACACTGATTCGACACGATTTCGGGACTCGCCTGGACAGTTCTTCGATACTCGCACGGATTCTACCTTTTTCCCGGTACTCGCCCGGATTCAATCATTTTTCGGCACTCACACTGATTCGACCCCTTTTCGGTACACGTCGACACAGTTTTTCGATACTCGCACGGATTCTACCTTTTTCCCGGTACTCGCCCGGATTCAATCATTTTTCGGCACTCACACTGATTCGACCCCTTTTCGGTACACGTTGACACAGTTTTTCGATACTTGCACGGATTCTACCTTTTCCCGATAGTCGCCTGGATTCTAGCATTTTTCGGTACTCACACTCATTCGACACGATTTCCGGACTCGCATGGACAGTTCTTCGATACTCGCACGAATTCTACCTTTTTCCCGGTACTCGCCCGGATTCAATCATTTTTCGGCACTCACACTGATTCGACCCCTTTTCGGTACATGTCGAGACAGTTTTTCGATACTCGCACGGAATATACCTTTTTCCCGGTAGTCGCCCGGGTTCTACCATTTTTCGGTACTCACACTGATTCGACACGATTTCGGGACTCGCCTGGACAGTTTTTCGATACTCGCACGAATTCCACCTTTTCCCGGTAGTCGCCTGGATACTACCTTTTTTCGGTACTCACACTGATTCGACACGATTTCGGGACTCGCTTGGACAGTTCTTCGATACTCGCACGGATTCTACCTTTTTCCCGGTACTCGCCCGAATTCTACCATTTTTCGACACTCACACAGATTCGACCCCTTTTCGGTACTCGTCGAGACAGTTTTTCGATACTCACACGGATTCCACCTTTTCTCGGTAGTCGCCTGGATACTACCATTTTTCGGTACTCACACTGATTCGACACGATTTCGGGACTTGCCTGGACAGTTCTTCGATACTCGCACGGAATATACCTTTTTCCCGGTAGTCGCCTGGGTTCTACCATTTTTCGGTACTCACTCTGATTCGACACGATTTCGGGTCTCGCCTGGACAGTTTTTTGATACTCGCACGGATTCCACCTTTTCCCGGTAGTCGACTGGATACTACCATTTTTCGGTACTCACACTGATTCGACACGATTTCGGTACTCGCCTGGATAGTTCTTCGATACTTGCACGGAATCTACCTTTTTCCCGGTACTCGCCCGGATTCTACCAATTTTCGGCACTCACACTGATTCGACCCCTTTTCGGTACTCGTCGAGATAGTTTTTCGATACTCACACGGATTCTACCTTTTCCCGGTACTCGCCCGGATTCTAGCATTTTTCGGTATTGACACTAATTTGACACGATTTCGGGACTCGCCTGGACAGTTCTTCGATACTCGCACGGATTCTACCTTTTTCCCGGTACTCGCCCGGATTCAATCATTTTTCGGCACTCACACTGATTCAACCCCTTTTCGGTACATGTCGAGACAGTTTTTCGATACTCGCACGGAATATACCTTTTTCCCGGTAGTCGCCCGGGTTCTACCATTTTTCGGTACTCACACTGATTCGACACGATTTCGGGACTCGCCTGGACAGTTTTTCGATACTCGCACGAATTCCACCTTTTCCCGGTAGTCGCCTGGATACTACCATTTTTCGGTACTCACACTGATTCGACACGATTTCGGGACACGCTTGGACAGTTCTTCGATACTCGCACGGATTCTACCTTTTTCCCGGTACTCGCCCGAATTCTACCATTTTACGGCACTCACACAGATTCTACCCCTTTTCGGTACTCGTCGAGACAGTTTTTCGATACTCACACGGATTCCACCTTTTCCCGGTAGTCGCCTGGATACTACCATTTTTCGGTACTCACACTGATTCGACACGATTTCGGGACTCGCCTGGACAGTTCTTCGATACTCGCACGGATTCTACCTTTTTCCCGGTACTCGCCCGGATTCAATCATTTTTCGGCACTCACACTGATTCGACCCCTTTTCGGTACACGTCGACACAGTTTTTCGATACTCGCACGGATTCTACCTTTTTCCCGGTACTCGCCCGGATTCAATCATTTTTCGGCACTCACACTGATTCGACCCCTTTTCGGTACACGTTGACACAGTTTTTCGATACTTGCACGGATTCTACCTTTTCCCGATAGTCGCCTGGATTCTAGCATTTTTCGGTACTCACACTCATTCGACACGATTTCCGGACTCGCATGGACAGTTCTTCGATACTCGCACGGATTCTACCTTTTTCCCGGTACTCGCCCGGATTCAATCATTTTTCGGCACTCACACTGATTCGACCCCTTTTCGGTACATGTCGAGACAGTTTTTCGATACTCGCACGGAATATACCTTTTTCCCGGTAGTCGCCCGGGTTCTACCATTTTTCGGTACTCACACTGATTCGACACGATTTCGGGACTCGCCTGGACAGTTTTTCGATACTCGCACGAATTCCACCTTTTCCCGGTAGTCGCCTGGATACTACCATTTTTCGGTACTCACACTGATTCGACACGATTTCGGGACTCGCTTGGACAGTTCTTCGATACTCGCACGGATTCTACCTTTTTCCCGGTACTCGCCCGAATTCTACCATTTTTCGGCACTCACACAGATTCGACCCCTTTTCGGTACTCGTCGAGACAGTTTTTCGATACTCACACGGATTCCACCTTTTCTCGGTAGTCGCCTGGATACTACCATTTTTCGGTACTCACACTGATTCGACACGATTTCGGGACTCGCCTGGACAGTTCTTCGATACTCGCACGGATTCTACCTTTTTCCTGGTACTCGCCCGGATTCAATCATTTTTCGGCACTCACACTGATTCGACCCCTTTTCGGTACACGTCGACACAGTTTTTCGATACTCGCACGGATTCTACCTTTTTCCCGGTACTCGCCCGGATTCAATCATTTTCGGCACTCACACTGATTCGACCCCTTTTCGGTACACGTCGACACAGTTTTTCGATACTTGCACGGATTCTACCTTTTCCCGATAGTCGCCTGGATTCTAGCATTTTTCGGTACTCACACTCATTCGACACGATTTCCGGAGTCGCATGGACAGTTCTTCGATACTCGCACGGATTCTACCTTTTTCCCGGTACTCGCCCGAATTCTACCATTTTTCGGCACTCACACAGATTCGACCCCTTTTCGGTACTCGTCGAGATAGTTTTTCGATACTCGCAGGGATTCTACCTTTTCCCGGTGCTCGTCCGGATACTACCATTTTTCGGTACTCACACTGATTCGACACGATTTCGGGACTCGCCTGGACAGTTCTTCGATACTCGCACGGATTCTACCTTTTTCCCGGTACTCGCCCTGATTCAATCATTTTTCGGCACTCACACTGATTCGACCCCTTTTCGGTACACGTCGACACAGTTTTTCGATACTCGCACGGATTCTACCTTTTTCCCGGTACTCGCCCGGATTCAATCATTTTCGGCACTCACACAGATTCGACCCCTTTTCGGTACTCGTCGAGATAGTTTTTCGATACTCGCACGGATTCTACCTTTTCCCGGTACTCGCCCGGATACTACCATTTTTCGGTACAGACACTGATTCGACACGATTTCGGGACTCGCCTGGACAGTTCTTCGATACTCGCACGGATTCTACCTTTTTCCCGGTACTCGCCCGGATTCAATCATTTTTCGGCGCTCACACTGATTCGACCCCTCTTCGGTACACGTCGAGAGAGTTTTTCGATACTCGCACGGATTCTACATTTTTCCCGGTACTCGCCCGATTTCAATCATTTTTCGGCACTCACACAGATTCGACCCCTTTTCGGTACACGTCGACACAGTTTTTCGACACTCGCACGGATTCTACCTTTTCCCGATAGTCGCCCGGATTCTAGCATTTTTCGGTACTCACACTGATTCGACACGATTTCCGGACTCGCATGGACAGTTCTTCGATACACGCACGGATTCTACCTTTTTCCCGGTACTCGCCCGAATTCTACCATTTTTCGGCACTCACACAGATTCGACCCCTTTTCGGTACTCGTCGAGATAGTTTTTCGATACTCGCAGGGATTCTACCTTTTCCCGGTGCTCGTCCGGATACTACCATTTTTCGGTACTCACACTGATTCGACACGATTTCGGGACTCGCCTGGACAGTTCTTCGATACTCGCACGGATTCTACCTTTTTCCCGGTACTCGCCCTGATTCAATCATTTTTCGGCACTCACACTGATTCGACCCCTTTTCGGTACACGTCGACACAGTTTTTCGATACTCGCACGGATTCTACCTTTTTCCCGGTACTCGCCCGGATTCAATCATTTTCGGCACTCACACAGATTCGACCCCTTTTCGGTACTCGTCGAGATAGTTTTTCGATACTCGCACGGATTCTACCTTTTCCCGGTACTCGCCCGGATACTACCATTTTTCGGTACAGACACTGATTCGACACGATTTCGGGACTCGCCTGGACAGTTCTTCGATACTCGCACGGATTCTACCTTTTTCCCGGTACTCGCCCGGATTCAATCATTTTTCGGCGCTCACACTGATTCGACCCCTCTTCGGTACACGTCGAGAGAGTTTTTCGATACTCGCACGGATTCTACATTTTTCCCGGTACTCGCCCGATTTCAATCATTTTTCGGCACTCACACAGATTCGACCCCTTTTCGGTACACGTCGACACAGTTTTTCGACACTCGCACGGATTCTACCTTTTCCCGATAGTCGCCCGGATTCTAGCATTTTTCGGTACTCACACTGATTCGACACGATTTCCGGACTCGCATGGACAGTTCTTCGATACACGCACGGATTCTACCTTTTTCCCGGTACTCGCCCGAATTCTACCATTTTTCGGCACTCACACAGATTCGACCCCTTTTCGGTACTCGTCGAGATAGTTTTTCGATACTCGCACGGATTCTACCTTTTCCCGGTACTCGCCCGGATACTACCATTTTTCGGTACTCACACTGATTCGACACGATTTCGGGACTCGCCTGGACAGTTCTTCGATACTCGCACGGATTCTACCTTTTTCCCGGTACTCGCCCGGATTCAATCATTTTTCGGCACTCACACTGATTCGACCCCTTTTCGGTACATGTCGAGACAGTTTTTCGATACTCGCACGGAATATACCTTTTTCCCGGTAGTCGCCCGGGTTCTACCATTTTTCGGTACTCACACTGATTCGACACGATTTCGGGACTCGCCTGGACAGTTTTTCGATACTCGCACGAATTCCACCTTTTCCCGGTAGTCGCCTGGATACTACCATTTTTCGGTACTCACACTGATTCGACACGATTTCGGGACTCGCTTGGACAGTTCTTCGATACTCGCACGGATTCTACCTTTTTCCCGGTACTCGCCCGAATTCTACCATTTTTCGGCACTCACACAGATTCGACCCCTTTTCGGTACTCGTCGAGACAGTTTTTCGATACTCACACGGATTCCACCTTTTCTCGGTAGTCGCCTGGATACTACCATTTTTCGGTACTCACACTGATTCGACACGATTTCGGGACTCGCCTGGACAGTTCTTCGATACTCGCACGGATTCTACCTTTTTCCCGGTACTCGCCCGGATTCAATCATTTTTCGGCACTCATACTGATTCGACCCCTTTTCGGTACACGTCGACACAGTTTTTCGATACTCGCACGGATTCTACCTTTTTCCCGGTACTCGCCCGGATTCAATCATTTTCGGCACTCACACTGATTCGACCCCTTTTCGGTACACGTCGACACAGTTTTTCGATACTTGCACGGATTCTACCTTTTCCCGATAGTCGCCTGGATTCTAGCATTTTTCGGTACTCACACTCATTCGACACGATTTCCGGACTCGCATGGACAGTTCTTCGATACTCGCACGGATTCTACCTTTTTCCCGGTACTCGCCCGAATTCTACCATTTTTCGGCACTCACACAGATTCGACCCCTTTTCGGTACTCGTCGAGATAGTTTTTCGATACTCGCAGGGATTCTACCTTTTCCCGGTGCTCGTCCGGATACTACCATTTTTCGGTACTCACACTGATTCGACACGATTTCGGGACTCGCCTGGACAGTTCTTCGATACTCGCACGGATTCTACCTTTTTCCCGGTACTCGCCCTGATTCAATCATTTTTCGGCACTCACACTGATTCGACCCCTTTTCGGTACACGTCGACACAGTTTTTCGATACTCGCACGGATTCTACCTTTTTCCCGGTACTCGCCCGGATTCAATCATTTTCGGCACTCACACAGATTCGACCCCTTTTCGGTACTCATCGAGATAGTTTTTCGATACTCGCACGGATTCTACCTTTTCCCGGTACTCGCCCGGATACTACCATTTTTCGGTACTCACACTGATTCGACACGATTTCGGGACTCGCCTGGACAGTTCTTCGATACTCGCACGGATTCTACCTTTTTCCCGGTACTCGCCCGGATTCAATCATTTTTCGGCGCTCACACTGATTCGACCCCTTTTCGGTACACGTCGAGAGAGTTTTTCGATACTCGCACGGATTCTACATTTTTCCCGGTACTCGCCCGATTTCAATCATTTTTCGGCACTCACACAGATTCGACCCCTTTTCGGTACACGTCGACACAGTTTTTCGACACTCGCACGGATTCTACCTTTTCCCGATAGTCGCCCGGATTCTAGCATTTTTCGGTACTCACACTGATTCGACACGATTTCCGGACTCGCATGGACAGTTCTTCGATACACGCACGGATTCTACCTTTTTCCCGGTACTCGCCCGAATTCTACCATTTTTCGGCACTCACACAGATTCGACCCCTTTTCGGTACTCGTCGACATAGTTTTTCGATACTCGCACGGATTCTACCTTTTCCCGGTACTCGCCCGGATACTACCATTTTTCGGTACTCACACTGATTCGACACGATTTCGGGACTCGCCTGGACAGTTCTTCGATACTCGCACGGATTCTACCTTTTTCCCGGTACTCGCCCGGATTCAATCATTTTTCGGCACTCACACTGATTCGACCCCTTTTCGGTACACGTCGACACAGTTTTTCGATACTCGCACGGATTCTACCTTTTTCCCGCTACTCGCCCGGATTCAATCATTTTCGGCACTCACATAGATTCGACCCATTTTCGGTACTCGTCGAGATAGTTTTTCGATACTCGCACGGATTCTACCTTTTCCCGGTACTCGCCCGGATACTACCATTTTTCGGTACTCACACTGATTCGACACGATTTCGGGACTCGCCCGGACAGTTCTTCGATACTCGCACGGATTCTACCTTTTTCCCGGTACTCGCCCGGATTCAATCATTTTTCGGCACTCACACTGATTCGACCCCTTTTCGGTACACGTCGACACAGTTTTTCGATACTCGCACGGATTCTACCTTTTTCCCGGTACTCGCCCGAATTCAATCATTTTCGGCACTCACACAGATTCGACCCCTTTTCGGTACTCGTCGAGATAGTTTTTCGATACTCGCACGGATTCTACCTTTTCCCGGTACTCGCCCGGATACTACCATTTTTCGGTACTCACATTGATTCGACACGATTTCGGGACTCGCCTGGACAGTTCTTCGATACTCGCACGGATTCTACCTTTTTCCCGGTACTCGCCCGGATTCAATCATTTTTCGGCACTCACACTGATTCGACCCCTTTTCGGTACACGTCGACACAGTTTTTCGATACTCGCACGGATTCTACCTTTTTCCCGGTACTCGCCCGGATTCAATCATTTTTCGGCACTCACACTGATTCGACCCCTTTTCGGTACACGTCGACACAGTTTTTCGATACTCGCACGGATTCTACCTTTTCCCGATAGTCGCCCGGATTCTAGCATTTTTCGGTACTCACACTGATTCGACACGATTTGCGGACTCGCAAGGACAGTTCTTCGATACTCGCACGGATTCTACCTTTTTCCCGGTACTCGCCCGAATTCTACCATTTTTCGGCACTCACACAGATTCGACCCCTTTTTGGTACTCGTCGAGATAGTTTTTCGATACTCGCAGGGATTCTACCTTTTCCCGGTGCTCGCCCGGATACTACCGTTTTTCGGTACTCACACTAATTCGACACGATTTCGGGACTCGCCTGGACAGTTCTTCGATACTCGCACGGATTCTACCTTTTTCCCGGTACTCGCCCGGATACAATCATTTTTCGGCACTCACACTGATTCGACCCCTTTTCGGTACACGTCGACACAGTTTTTCGATACTCGCACGGATTCTACCTTTTTCCCGGTACTCGCCCGAATTCAATCATTTTCGGCACTCACACAGATTCGACCCCTTTTCGGTACTCGTCGAGATAGTTTTTCGATACTCGCACGGATTCTACCTTTTCCCGGTACTCGCCCGGATACTACCATTTTTCGGTACTCACATTGATTCGACACGATTTCGGGACTCGCCTGGACAGTTCTTCGATACTCGCACGGATTCTACCTTTTTCCCGGTACTCGCCCGGATTCAATCATTTTTCGGTACTCACACAGATTCGACACGATTTCGGGACTCGCCTGGACAGTTCTTCGATACTCGCACGGATTCTACCTTTTTCCCGGTACTCGCCCGGATACAATCATTTTTCGGCACTCACACTGATTCGACCCCTTTTCGGTACACGTCGACACAGTTTTTCGATACTCGCACGAATTCTACCTTTTTCCCGGTGCTCGCCCGAATTCAATCATTTTCGGCACCCACACAGATTCGACCCCTTTTCGGTACTCGTCGAGATAGTTTTTCGATACTCGCACGGATTCTACCTTTTCCCGGTACTCGCCCGGATACTACCATTTTTCGGTACTCACATTGATTCGACACGATTTCGGGACTCGCCTGGACAGTTCTTCGATACTCGCACGGATTCTACCTTTTTCCCGGTACTCGCCCGGATTCAATCATTTTTCGGTACTCACACAGATTCGACACGATTTCGGGACTCGCTTGGACAGTTCTTCGATACTCGCACGGATTCTACCTTTTCCCGATAGTCGCCCGGATTCTAGCATTTTTCGGTACTCACACTAATTCGACACGATTTCCGGACTCGCATGGACAGTTCTTCGATACTCGCACGGATTCTACCTTTTTCCCGGTACTCGCCCGGATTCAATCATTTTTCGGCACTCACACTGATTCGACCCCTTTTCGGTACACGTCGACACAGTTTTTCGATACTCGCAGGGATTCTACCTTTTTCCCGGTACTCGCCCGGATTCAATCATTTTTCGGCACTCACACTGGTTCGACCCCTTTTCGGTACACGTCGACACAGTTTTTCGATACTCGCACGGATTCTACCTTTTCCCGATAGTCGCCCGGATTCTAGCATTTTTCGGTACTCACACTGATTCGACACGATTTGCGGACTCGCAAGGACAGTTCTTCGATACTCGCACGGATTCTACCTTTTTCCCGGTACTCGCCCGAATTCTACCATTTTTCGGCACTCACACAGATTCGACCCCTTTTTGGTACTCGTCGAGATAGTTTTTCGATACTCGCAGGGATTCTACCTTTTCCCGGTGCTAGCCCGGATACTACCATTTCTCGGTACTCACACTGATTCGACACGATTTCGGGACTCGCCTGGACAGTTCTTCGATACTCGCACGGATTCTACCTTTTTCCCGGTACTCGCCCGGATACAATCATTTTTCGGCACTCACACTGATTCGACCCCTTTTCGGTACACGTCGACACAGTTTTTCGATACTCGCACGGATTCTACCTTTTTCCCGGTACTCGCCCGAATTCAATCATTTTCGGCACTCACACAGATTCGACCCCTTTTCGGTACTCGTCGAGATAGTTTTTCGATACTCGCACGGATTCTACCTTTTCCCGGTACTCGCCCGGATACTACCATTTTTCGGTACTCACATTGATTCGACACGATTTCGGGACTCGCCTGGACAGTTCTTCGATACTCGCACGGATTCTACCTTTTTCCCGGTACTCGCCCGGATTCAATCATTTTTCGGTACTCACACAGATTCGACACGATTTCGGGACTCGCCTGGACAGTTCTTCGATACTCGCACGGATTCTACCTTTTTCCCGGTACTCGCCCGGATACAATCATTTTTCGGCACTCACACTGATTCGACCCCTTTTCGGTACACGTCGACACAGTTTTTCGATACTCGCACGGATTCTACCTTTTTCCCGGTACTCGCCCGAATTCAATCATTTTCGGCACTCACACAGATTCGACCCCTTTTCGGTACTCGTCGAGATAGTTTTTCGATACTCGCACGGATTCTACCTTTTCCCGGTACTTGCCCGGATACTACCATTTTTCGGTACTCACATTGATTCGACACGATTTCGGGACTCGCCTGGACAGTTCTTCGATACTCGCACGGATTCTACCTTTTTCCCGGTACTCGCCCGGATTCAATCATTTTTCGGTACTCACACAGATTCGACACGATTTCGGGACTCGCCTGGACAGTTCTTCGATACTCGCACGGATTCTACCTTTTCCCGATAGTCGCCCGGATTCTAGCATTTTTCGGTACTCACACTAATTCGACACGATTTCCGGACTCGCATAGACAGTTCTTCGATACTCGCACGGATTCTACCTTTTTCCCGGTACTCGCCTGGATTCAATCATTTTTCGGCACTCACACTGATTCGACCCCTTTTCGGTACACGACGATACAGTTTTTCGATACTCGCACGTATTCTACCTTTTCCCGATAGTCGCCCGGATTCTAGCATTTTTCGGTACTCACACTAATTCGACACGATTTTCGGACTCGCATGGACAGTTCTTCGATACTCGCACGGATTCTACCTTTTTCCCAGTACTCGCTCGGATACTACCATTTTTCGGTACTCACACTGATTCGACACGATTTCGGGACTCGCCTGGACAGTTCTTCGTTACTCGCACGGATTCTACCTTTTTCCCGGTACTCGCCTGGATTCAATCATTTTTCGGCACTCACACTGATTCGACCCCTCTTCGGTACACGTCGACACAGTTTTTCGATACTCGCATGGATTCTACCTTTTTCCCGGTACTCGCCCGGATTCAATCATTTTTCGGCACTCACACTAATTCGACCCCTTTTCGGTACACGTCGACACAGTTTTTCGATACTCGCACGGATTCTACCTTTTTCCCGGTACTCGCCCGGATTCAATCATTTTCGGCACTCACACAGATTCGACCCCTTTTCGGTACTCGTCGAGATAGTTTTTCGATACTCGCACGGATTCTACCTTTTCCCGGTACTCGCCCGGATACTACCATTTTTCGGTACTCACACTGATTCGACACGATTTCGGGACTCGCCTGGACAGTTCTTCGATACTCGCACAGATTCTACCTTTTTCCCGGTACTCGCCCGAATTGTACCATTTTTCGGCACTCACACAGATTCGACCCCTTTTCGGTACTCGTCGAGATAGTTTTTCGATACTCGCAGGGATTCTACCTTTTCCCGATAGTCGCCCGGATTCTAGCATTTTTCGGTACTCACACTGATTCGACACGATTTCTGGACTCGCATGGACAGTTCTTCGATACTCGCACGGATTCTACCTTTTTCCCGGTACTCACCCGAATTGTACCATTTTTCGGCACTCACACAGATTCGACCCCTTTTCGGTACTCGTCGAGATAGTTTTTCGATACTCGCACGGATTCTACCTTTTGCCGGTACTCGCCCGGATACTACCATTTTTTGGTACTCACACTGATTCGACACGATTTCGGGACTCGCCTGGACAGTTCTTCGATACTCGCACGGATTCTACCTTTTTCCCGGTACTCGCCCGGATTCAATCATTTTTCGGCACTCACACTGATTCGACCCCTTTTCGGTACACGTCGACACAGTTTTTCGATACTCGCAGGGATTCTACCTTTTTCCCGGTACTCGCCCGGATTCAATCATTTTCGGCACTCACACAGATTCGACCCCTTTTCGGTACTCGTCGAGATAGTTTTTCGATACTCGCACGGATTCTACCTTTTCCCGGTACTCGCCCGGATACTACCATTTTTCGGTACTCACACTGATTCGACACGATTTCGGGACTCGCCCGGACAGTTCTTCGATACTCGCATGGATTCTAGCTTTTTCCCGGTACTCGCCCGGATTCAATCATTTTTCAGCACTCACACTGATTCGACCCCTTTTCGGTACACGTCGACACAGTTTTTCGATACTCGCACAGATTCTACCTTTTTCCCGGTACTCGCCCGGATTCAATCATTTTTCGGCACTCACACTGATTCGACCCCATTTCGGTACACGTCGACACAGTTTTTCGATACTCGCACGGATTCTACCTTTTCCCGATAGTCGCCCGGATTCTAGCATTTTTCGGTACTCACACTGATTCGACACGATTTCCGGACTCGCATGGACAGTTCTTCGATACTCGCACGGATTCTACCTTTTTCCCGGTACTCGCCCGAATTGTACCATTTTTCGGCACTCACACAGATTCGACCCCTTTTCGGTACACGTCGAGATAGTTTTTCGATACTCGCACGGATTCCACCTTTTCCCGGTAGTCGACTGGATACTACCATTTTTCGGTACTCACACTGATTCGACACGATTTCGGTACTCGCCTAGAAAGTTCTTCGATACTTGCACGGATTCTACCTTTTTCCCGGTACTCGCCCGGATTCTACTAATTTTCGGCACTCACACTGATTCGACCCCTTTTCGGTACTCGTCGAGATAGTTTTTCGATACTCGCACGGATTCTACCTTTTCCCGGTACTCGGCCGGATTCTAGCATTTTTCGGTACTGACACTAATTTGACACGATTTCGGGACTCGCCTGGACAGTTCTTCGATACTCGCACGGATTCTACCTTTTTCCCGGTACTCGCCCGGATTCAATCATTTTTCGGCACTCACACTGATTCGACCCCTTTTCGGTACATGTCGAGACAGTTTTTCGATACTCGCACGGAATATACCTTTTTCCCGGTAGTCACCCGGGTTCTACCATTTTTCGGTACTCACACTGATTCGACACGATTTCGGGACTCGCCTGGACAGTTTTTCGACACTCGCACGATTTCCACCTTTTCCCGTTAGTCGCCTGGATACTACCATTTTTCGGTACTCACACTGATTCGACACGATTTCGGGACTCGCTTGGACAGTTCTTCGATACTCGCACGGATTCTACCTTTTTCCCGGTACTCGCCCGGATTCAATCATTTTTCGGCACTCACACTGATTCTACCCCTTTTCGGTACACGTCGAGACAGTTTTTCGATACTCGCACGGATTCTACCTTTTCCTGGTAGTCGCCCGGATTCTAGCATTTTTCGGTACTCACACTGATTCGACACGATTTCCGGACTCGTATGGACAGTTCTTTGATACTCGCACGGATTCTACCTTTTTCCCGGTACTCGCCCGAATTCTACCATTTTTCGGCACTCACACAGATTCGACCCCTTTTCGGTACTCGTCGAGACAGTTTTTCGATACTCACACGGATTCCACCTTTTCCCGGTAGTCGCCTGGATACTACCATTTTTCGGTACTCACACTGATTCGACACGATTTCGGGACTCGCCTGGACAGTTCTTCGATACTCGCACGGATTCTACCTTTTTCCCGGTACTCGCCCGGATTCAATCATTTTTCGGCACTCACACTGATTCGACCCCTTTTCGGTACACGTCGACACAGTTTTTCGATACTCGCACGGATTCTACCTTTTCCCGATAGTCGCCCGGATTCTAGCATTTTTCGGTACTCACACTCATTCGACACGATTTCCGGACTCGCATGGACAGTTCTTCGATACTCGCACGGATTCTACCTTTTTCCCGGTACTCGCCCGAATTCTACCATTTTTCGGCACTCACACAGATTCGACCCCTTTTCGGTACTCGTCGAGATAGTTTTTCGATACTCGCACGGATTCTACCTTTTCCCGGTACTCGCCCGGATACTACCATTTTTCGGTACTCACACTGATTCGACACGATTTCGGGACTCGCCTGGACAGTTCTTCGATACTCGCACGGATTCTACCTTTTTCCCGGTACTCGCCCGAATTGTACCATTTTTCGGCACTCACACAGATTCGACCCCTTTTCGGTACTCGTCGAGATAGTTTTTCGATACTCGCTGGGATTCTACCTTTTCCCGGTGCTCGTCCGGATACTACCATTTTTCGGTACTCACACTGATTCGACACGATTTCGGGACTCGCCTGGACAGTTCTTCGATACTCGCACGGATTCTAACTTTTTCCCGGTACTCGCCCGGATTCAATCATTTTTCGGCACTCACACTGATTCGACCCCTTTTCGGTACACGTCGACACAGTTTTTCGATACTCGCACGGATTCTACCTTTTCCCGATAGTCGCCCGGATTCTAGCATTTTTCGGTACTCACACTGATTCGACACGATTTCCGGACTCGCATGGACAGTTCTTCGATACTCGCACGGATTCTACCTTTTTCCCGGTACTCGCCCGAATTCTACCATTTTTCGGCACTCACACAGATTCGACCCCTTTTCGGTACTCGTCGAGATAGTTTTTCGATACTCGCACGGATTCTACCTTTTCTCGGTACTCGCCCGGATACTACCATTTTTCGGTACTCACACTGATTCGACACGATTTCGGGACTCGCCTGGACAGTTCTTGGATACTCGCACGGATTCTACCTTTTTCCCGGTACTTGCCCGGATTCAAACATTTTTCGGCACTCACACTGATTCAACCCCATTTCGGTACACGTCGACACAGTTTTTCGATACACGCACGGATTCTACCTTTTTCCCGGTACTCGCCCGGATTCAATCATTTTTCGGCACTCACACTGATTCGACCCCTTTTCGGCACTCGTCGACACAGTTTTTTCGATACTCGCACGGATTCTACCTTTTTCCCGGTGCTCGCCCGGATTCAATCATTTTTCGGCACTCACACTGATTCGACCCCTTTTCGGTACACGTCGACACAGTTTTTCTATACTCGCACGGATTCTACCTTTTCCCGATAGTCGCCCGGATTCTAGCATTTTTCGGTACTCACACTGATTCGACACGATTTGCGGACTCGCATGGACAGTTCTTCGATACTCGCACGGATTCTACCTTTTTCCCGGTACTCGCCCGAATTCTACCATTTTTCGGCACTCACACAGATTCGACCCCTTTTCGGTACTCGTCGAGATAGTTTTTCGATACTCGCACGGATTCTACCTTTTCCCGGTACTCGCCCGGATACTACCATTTTTCGGTACTCACATTGATTCGACACGATTTCGGGACTCGCCTGGACAGTTCTTCGATACTCGCACGGATTCTACCTTTTTCCCGGTACTCGCCCGGATTCAATCATTTTTCGGCACTCACACTGATTCGACCCCTTTTCGGTACACGTCGACACAGTTTTTCGATACTCGCACGGATTCTACCTTTTCCCGATAGTCGCCCGGATTCTAGCATTTTTCGGTACTCACACTGATTCGACACGATTTCCGGACTCGCATGGACAGTTCTTCGATACTCGCACGGATTCTACCTTTTTCCCGGTACTCGCCCGAATTGTACCATTTTTCGGCACTCACACAGATTCGACCCCTTTTCGGTACTCGTCGAGATAGTTTTTTGATACTCGCACGGATTCTACCTTTTCCCGGTACTCGCCCGGATACTACCATTTTTCGGTACTCACACTGATTCGACACGATTTCGGGACTCGCCCGGACAGTTCTTCGATACTCGCATGGATTCTAGCATTTTCCCGGTACTCGCCCGGATTCAATCATTTTTCAGCACTCACACTGATTCGACCCCTTTTCGGTACACGTCGACACAGTTTTTCGATACTCGCACAGATTCTACCTTTTTCCCGGTACTCGCCCGGATTCAATCATTTTTCGGCACTCACACTGATTCGACCCCTTTTCGGTACATGTCGAGACAGTTTTTCGATACTCGCACGGAATATACCTTTTTCCCGGTAGTCACCCGGGTTCTACCATTTTTCGGTACTCACACTGATTCGACACGATTTCGGGACTCGCCTGGACAGTTTTTCGACACTCGCACGATTTCCACCTTTTCCCGGTAGTCGCCTGGATACTACCATTTTTCGGTACTCACACTGATTCGACACGATTTCGGGACTCGCTAGGACAGTTCTTCGATACTCGCACGGATTCTACCTTTTTCCCGGTACTCGCCCGGATTCAATCATTTTTCGGCACTCACACTGATTCTACCCCTTTTCGGTACACGTCGAGACAGTTTTTCGATACTCGCACGGATTCTACCTTTTCCTGGTAGTCGCCCGGATTCTAGCATTTTTCGGTACTCACACTGATTCGACACGATTTCCGGACTCGTATGGACAGTTCTTTGATACTCGCACGGATTCTACCTTTTTCCCGGTACTCGCCCGAATTCTACCATTTTTCGGCACTCACACAGATTCGACCCCTTTTCGGTACTCGTCGAGACAGTTTTTCGATACTCACACGGATTCCACCTTTTCCCGGTAGTCGCCTGGATACTACCATTTTTCGGTACTCACACTGATTCGACACGATTTCGGGACTCGCCTGGACAGTTCTTCGATACTCGCACGGATTCTACCTTTTTCCCGGTACTCGCCCGGATTCAATCATTTTTCGGCACTCACACTGATTCGACCCCTTTTCGGTACACGTCGACACAGTTTTTCGATACTCGCACGGATTCTACCTTTTCCCGATAGTCGCCCGGATTCTAGCATTTTTCAGTACTCACACTCATTCGACACGATTTCCGGACTCGCATGGACAGTTCTTCGATACTCGCACGGATTCTACCTTTTTCCCGGTACTCGCCCGAATTCTACCATTTTTCGGCACTCACACAGATTCGACCCCTTTTCGGTACTCGTCGAGATAGTTTTTCGATACTCGCACGGATTCTACCTTTTCTCGGTACTCGCCCGGATACTACCATTTTTCGGTACTCACACTGATTCGACACGATTTCGGGACTCGCCTGGACAGTTCTTGGATACTCGCACGGATTCTACCTTTTTCCCGGTACTTGCCCGGATTCAAACATTTTTCGGCACTCACACTGATTCAACCCCATTTCGGTACACGTCGACACAGTTTTTCGATACACGCACGGATTCTACCTTTTTCCCGGTACTCGCCCGGATTCAATCATTTTTCGGCACTCACACTGATTCGACCCCTTTTCGGCACTCGTCGACACAGTTTTTCGATACTCGCACGGATTCTACCTTTTTCCCGGTGCTCGCCCGGATTCAATCATTTTTCGGCACTCACACTGATTCGACCCCTTTTCGGTACACGTCGACACAGTTTTTCTATACTCGCACGGATTCTACCTTTTCCCGATAGTCGCCCGGATTCTAGCATTTTTCGGTACTCACACTGATTCGACACGATTTGCGGACTCGCATGGACAGTTCTTCGATACTCGCACGGATTCTACCTTTTTCCCGGTACTCGCCCGAATTCTACCATTTTTCGGCACTCACACAGATTCGACCCCTTTTCGGTACTCGTCGAGATAGTTTTTCGATACTCGCACGGATTCTACCTTTTCCCGGTACTCGCCCGGATACTACCATTTTTCGGTACTCACATTGATTCGACACGATTTCGGGACTCGCCTGGACAGTTCTTCGATACTCGCACGGATTCTACCTTTTTCCCGGTACTCGCCCGGATTCAATCATTTTTCGGCACTCACACTGATTCGACCCCTTTTCGGTACACGTCGACACAGTTTTTCGATACTCGCACGGATTCTACCTTTTCCCGATAGTCGCCCGGATTCTAGCATTTTTCGGTACTCACACTGATTCGACACGATTTCCGGACTCGCATGGACAGTTCTTCGATACTCGCACGGATTCTACCTTTTTCCCGGTACTCGCCCGAATTGTACCATTTTTCGGCACTCACACAGATTCGACCCCTTTTCGGTACTCGTCGAGATAGTTTTTTGATACTCGCACGGATTCTACCTTTTCCCGGTACTCGCCCGGATACTACCATTTTTCGGTACTCACACTGATTCGACACGATTTCGGGACTCGCCCGGACAGTTCTTCGATACTCGCATGGATTCTAGCATTTTCCCGGTACTCGCCCGGATTCAATCATTTTTCAGCACTCACACTGATTCGACCCCTTTTCGGTACACGTCGACACAGTTTTTCGATACTCGCACAGATTCTACCTTTTTCCCGGTACTCGCCCGGATTCAATCATTTTTCGGCACTCACACTGATTCGACCCCTTTTCGGTACATGTCGAGACAGTTTTTCGATACTCGCACGGAATATACCTTTTTCCCGGTAGTCACCCGGGTTCTACCATTTTTCGGTACTCACACTGATTCGACACGATTTCGGGACTCGCCTGGACAGTTTTTCGACACTCGCACGATTTCCACCTTTTCCCGGTAGTCGCCTGGATACTACCATTTTTCGGTACTCACACTGATTCGACACGATTTCGGGACTCGCTAGGACAGTTCTTCGATACTCGCACGGATTCTACCTTTTTCCCGGTACTCGCCCGGATTCAATCATTTTTCGGCACTCACACTGATTCTACCCCTTTTCGGTACACGTCGAGACAGTTTTTCGATACTCGCACGGATTCTACCTTTTCCTGGTAGTCGCCCGGATTCTAGCATTTTTCGGTACTCACACTGATTCGACACGATTTCCGGACTCGTATGGACAGTTCTTTGATACTCGCACGGATTCTACCTTTTTCCCGGTACTCGCCCGAATTCTACCATTTTTCGGCACTCACACAGATTCGACCCCTTTTCGGTACTCGTCGAGACAGTTTTTCGATACTCACACGGATTCCACCTTTTCCCGGTAGTCGCCTGGATACTACCATTTTTCGGTACTCACACTGATTCGACACGATTTCGGGACTCGCCTGGACAGTTCTTCGATACTCGCACGGATTCTACCTTTTTCCCGGTACTCGCCCGGATTCAATCATTTTTCGGCACTCACACTGATTCGACCCCTTTTCGGTACACGTCGACACAGTTTTTCGATACTCGCACGGATTCTACCTTTTCCCGATAGTCGCCCGGATTCTAGCATTTTTCAGTACTCACACTCATTCGACACGATTTCCGGACTCGCATGGACAGTTCTTCGATACTCGCACGGATTCTACCTTTTTTCCCGGTACTCGCCCGAATTCTACCATTTTTTCGGCACTCACACAGATTCGACCCCTTTTCGGTACTCGTCGAGATAGTTTTTCGATACTCGCACGGATTCAACCTTTTCCCGGTACTCGCCCGGATACTACCATTTTTCGGTACTCACACTGATTCGACACGATTTCGGGACTCGCCTGGACAGTTCTTCGATACTCGCACGGATTCTACCTTTTTCCCGGTACTCGCCCGAATTGTACCATTTTTCGGCACTCACACAGATTCGACCCCTTTTCGGTACTCGTCGAGATAGTTTTTCGATACTCGCAGGGATTCTACCTTTTCCCGGTGCTCGTCCGGATACTACCATTTTTCGGTACTCACACTGATTCGACACGATTTCGGGACTCGCCTGGACAGTTCTTCGATACTCGCACGGATTCTAACTTTTTCCCGGTACTCGCCCGGATTCAATCATTTTTCGGCACTCACACTGATTCGACCCCTTTTCGGTACACGTCGACACAGTTTTTCGATACTCGCACGGATTCTACCTTTTCCCGATAGTCGCCCGGACTCTACCATTTTTCGGTACTCACACTGATTCGACACGATTTCCGGACTCGCATGGACAGTTCTTCGATACTCGCACGGATTCTACCTTTTTCCCGGTACTCGCCCGAATTCTACCATTTTTCGGCACTCACACAGATTCGACCCCTTTTCGGTACTCGTCGAGATAGTTTTTCGATACTCGGACGGATTCTACCTTTTCCCGGTACTTGCCCGGATACTACCATTTTTCGGTACTCACACTGATTCGACACGATTTCGGGACTCGCCTGGACAGTTCTTGGATACTCGCACGGATTCTACCTTTTTCCCGGTACTTGCCCGGATTCAAACATTTTTCGGCACTCACACTGATTCAACCCCATTTCGGTACACGTCGACACAGTTTTTCGATACACGCACGGATTCTACCTTTTTCCCGGTACTCGCCCGGATTCAATCATTTTTCGGCACTCACACTGATTCGACCCCTTTTCGGTACTCGTCGACACAGTTTTTCGATACTCGCACGGATTCTACCTTTTTCCCGGTACTCGCCCGGATTCAATCATTTTTCGGCACTCACACTGATTCGACCCCTTTTCGGTACACGTCGACACAGTTTTTCGATACTCGCACGGATTCTACCTTTTTCCCGGTACTCGCCCGAATTGTACCATTTTTCGGCACTCACACAGATTCGACCCCTTTTCGGTACTCGTCGAGATAGTTTTTCGATACTCGCACGGATTCTACCTTTTCCCGGTACTCGCCCGGATACTACCATTTTTCGGTACTCACACTGATTCGACACGATTTCGGGACTCGCCTGGACAGTTCTTCGATACTCGCACGGATTCTACCTTTTTCCCGGTACTCGCCCGGATTCAATCATTTTTCGGCACTCACACTGATTCGACCCCTTTTCGGTACACGTCGACACAGTTTTTCGATACTCGCACGGATTCTACCTTTTCCCGATAGTCGCCCGGATTCTAGCATTTTTCGGTACTCACACCGATTCGACACGATTTCTGGACTCGCATGGACAGTTCTTCGATACTCGCACGGATTCTACCTTTTTCCCGGTACTCGCCCGAATTGTACCATTTTTCGGCACTCACACAGATTCGACCCCTTTTCGGTACTCGTCAAGATAGTTTTTCGATACTCGCACGGATTCTACCTTTTCCCGGTACTCGCCCGGATACTACCATTTTTCGGTAGTCACACTGATTCGACACGATTTCGGGACTCGCCTGGACAGTTCTTCGATACTCGCACGGATTCTACCTTTTTCCCGGTACTCGCCCGAATTCAATCATTTTCGGCACTCACACAGATTCGACCCCTTTTCGGTACACGACGACACAGTTTTTCGATACTCGCACGGATTCTACCTTTTCCCGATAGTCGCCCGGATTCTAGCATTTTTCGGTACTCACACTGATTCGACACGATTTGCGGACTCGCATGGACAGTTCTTGAATACTCGCACGGATTCTACCTTTTTCCGATAGTCGCCCGGATTCTAGCATTTTTCGGTACTCACACTGATTCGACACGATTTCTGGACTCGCATGGACAGTTCTTCGATACTCGCACGGATTCTACCTTTTTCCCGGTACTCACCCGAATTGTACCATTTTTCGGCACTCACACAGATTCGACCCCTTTTCGGTACTCGTTGAGATAGTTTTTCGATACTCGCATGGATTCTACCTTTTCCCGGTACTCACCCGGATACTACCATTTTTCGGTACTCACACAGATTCGACACGATTTCGGGACTCGCCTGGACAGTTCTTGGATACTCGCACGGATTCTACCTTTTTCCCGGTACTTGCCCGGATTCAAACATTTTTCGGCACTCACACTGATTCAACCCCATTTCGGTACACGTCGACACAGTTTTTCGATACACGCACGGATTCTACCTTTTTCCCGGTACTCGCCCGGATTCAATCATTTTTCGGCACTCACACTGATTCGACCCCTTTTCGGTACTCGTCGACACAGTTTTTCGATACTCGCACGGATTCTACCTTTTTCCCGGTACTCGCCCGGATTCAATCATTTTTCGGCACTCACACTGATTCGACCCCTTTTCGGTACACGTCGACACAGTTTTTCGATACTCGCACGGATTCTACCTTTTTCCCGGTACTCGCCCGAATTGTACCATTTTTCGGCACTCACACAGATTCGACCCCTTTTCGGTACTCGTCGAGATAGTTTTTCGATACTCGCACGGATTCTACCTTTTCCCGGTACTCGCCCGGATACTACCATTTTTCGGTACTCACACTGATTCGACACGATTTCGGGACTCGCCTGGACAGTTCTTCGATACTCGCACGGATTCTACCTTTTTCCCGGTACTCGCCCGGATTCAATCATTTTTCGGCACTCACACTGATTCGACCCCTTTTCGGTACACGTCGACACAGTTTTTCGATACTCGCACGGATTCTACCTTTTCCCGATAGTCGCCCGGATTCTAGCATTTTTCGGTACTCACACTGATTCGACACGATTTCTGGACTCGCATGGACAGTTCTTCGATACTCGCACGGATTCTACCTTTTTCCCGGTACTCGCCCGAATTGTACCATTTTTCGGCACTCACACAGATTCGACCCCTTTTCGGTACTCGTCAAGATAGTTTTTCGATACTCGCACGGATTCTACCTTTTCCCGGTACTCGCCCGGATACTACCATTTTTCGGTACTCACACTGATTCGACACGATTTCGGGACTCGCCTGGACAGTTCTTCGATACTCGCACGGATTCTACCTTTTTCCCGGTACTCGCCCGAATTGTACCATTTTTCGGCACTCACACAGATTCGACCCCTTTTCGGTACTCGTCGAGATAGTTTTTCGATACTCGCACGGATTCTACCTTTTCCCGGTACTCGCCCGGATACTACCATTTTTCGGTACTCACACTGATTCGACACGATTTCGGGACTCGCCTGGACAGTTCTTCAAATACTCGCACGGATTCTACCTTTTTCCCGGTACTCGCCCGGATTCAATCATTTTTCGGCACTCACACTGATTCGACCCCTTTTCGGTACACGTCGACACAGATTTTCGATACTCGCACGGATTCTACCTTTTCCCGATAGTCGCCCGGATTCTAGCATTTTTCGGTACTCACACTGATTCGACACGATTTGCGGACTCGCATGGACAGTTCTTGAATACTCGCACGGATTCTACCTTTTTCCGATAGTCGCCCGGATTCTAGCATTTTTCGGTACTCACACTGATTCGACACGATTTCTGGACTCGCATGGACAGTTCTTCGATACTCGCACGGATTCTACCTTTTTCCCGGTACTCACCCGAATTGTACCATTTTTCGGCACTCACACAGATTCGACCCCTTTTCGGTACTCGTTGAGATAGTTTTTCGATACTCGCATGGATTCTACCTTTTCCCGGTACTCACCCGGATACTACCATTTTTCGGTACTCACACAGATTCGACACGATTTCGGGACTCGCCTGGACAGTTCTTCGATACTCGCACGGATTCTACCTTTTCCCGATAGTCGCCCGGATTCTAGCATTTTTCGGTACTCACACTCATTCGACACGATTTCCGGACTCGCATGGACAGTTCTTCGATACTCGCACGGATTCTACCTTTTTCCCGGTACTCGCCCGAATTCAATCATTTTCGGCACTCACACAGATTCGACCCCTTTTCGGTACACGACGACACAGTTTTTCGATACTCGCACGGATTCTACCTTTTCCCGATAGTCGCCCGGATTCTAGCATTTTTCGGTACTCACACTGATTCGACACGATTTCGGGACTCGCCTGGACAGTTTTTCGATACTCCCACATATTCCACCTTTTACCGGTAGTCGCCTGGATACTACCATTTTTCGGAACTCACACTGATTCGACACGATTTCGGGACTCGACTGGACAGTTCTTCGATACTCGCACGGATTCTACCTTTTTCCCGGTACTCGCCCGAATTCTACCATTTTTCGGCACTCACACAGATTCGACCCCTTTTCGGTACTCGTCGAGATAGTTTTTCGATACTCGCAGGGATTCTACCTTTTCCCGGTGCTCGTCCGGATACTACCATTTTTCGGTACTCACACTGATTCGACACGATTTCGGGACTCGCCTGGACAGTTCTTCGATACTCGCACGGATTCTACCTTTTTCCCGGTACTCGCCCGGATTCAATCATTTTTCGGCACTCACACTGATTCGACCCCTTTTCGGTACACGTCGACACAGATTTTCGATACTCGCACGGATTCTACCTTTTCCCGATAGTCGCCCGGATTCTAGCATTTTTCGGTACTCACACTGATTCGACACGATTTGCGGACTCGCATGGACAGTTCTTCAATACTCGCACGGATTCTACCTTTTTCCGATAGTCGCCCGGATTCTAGCATTTTTCGGTACTCACACTGATTCGACACGATTTCTGGACTCGCATGGACAGTTCTTCGATACTCGCACGGATTCTACCTTTTTCCCGGTACTCACCCGAATTGTACCATTTTTCGGCACTCACACAGATTCGACCCCTTTTCGGTACTCGTTGAGATAGTTTTTCGATACTCGCATGGATTCTACCTTTTCCCGGTACTCACCCGGATACTACCATTTTTCGGTACTCACACAGATTCGACACGATTTCGGGACTCGCCTGGACAGTTCTTCGATACTCGCACGGATTCTACCTTTTCCCGATAGTCGCCCGGATTCTAGCATTTTTCGGTACTCACACTCATTCGACACGATTTCCGGACTCGCATGGACAGTTCTTCGATACTCGCACGGATTCTACCTTTTTCCCGGTACTCGCCCGAATTCAATCATTTTCGGCACTCACACAGATTCGACCCCTTTTCGGTACACGACGACACAGTTTTTCGATACTCGCACGGATTCTACCTTTTCCCGATAGTCGCCCGGATTCTAGCATTTTTCGGTACTCACACTGATTCGACACGATTTCCGGACTCGCATGGACAGTTCTTCGATACTCGCACGGATTCTACCTTTTTCCCGGTACTCGCCTGGATTCAATCATTTTTCGGCACTCACACTGATTCGACCCCTTTTCGGTACACGACGACACAGTTTTTCGATACTCGCACGGATTCTACCTTTTCCCGATAGTCGCCCGGATTCTAGCATTTTTCGGTACTCACACTGATTCGACACGATTTCGGGACTCGCCTGGACAGTTTTTCGATACTCCCACATATTCCACCTTTTACCGGTAGTCGCCTGGATACTACCATTTTTCGGTACTCACACTGATTCGACACGATTTCGGGACTCGACTGGACAGTTCTTCGATACTCGCACGGATTCTACCTTTTTCCCGGTACTCGCCCGAATTCTACCATTTTTCGGCACTCACACAGATTCGACCCCTTTTCGGTACTCGTCGAGATAGTTTTTCGATACTCGCAGGGATTCTACCTTTTCCCGGTGCTCGTCCGGATACTACCATTTTTCGGTACTCACACTGATTCGACACGAATGCGGGACTCGCCTGGACAGTTCTTCGATACTCGCACGGATTCTACCTTTTTCCCGGTACTCGCCCGGATTCAATCATTTTTCGGCACTCACACTGATTCGACCCCTTTTCGGTACACGTCGACACAGTTTTTCGATACTCGCACGGATTCTACCTTTTCCCGATAGTCGCCCGGATTCTAGCATTTTTCGGTACTCACACTGATTCGACACGATTTCTGGACTCGCATGGACAGTTCTTCGATACTCGCACGGATTCTACCTTTTTCCCGGTACTCACCCGAATTGTACCATTTTTCGGCACTCACACAGATTCAACCCCTTTTCGGTACTCGTCGAGATAGTTTTTCGATACTCGCACGGATTCTACCTTTTCCCGGTACTCGCCCGGATACTACCATTTTTCTGTACTCGCACTGATTCGACACGATTTCGGGACTCGCCTGGACAGTTCTTCGATACTCGCACGGATTCTACCTTTTTCCCGGTACTCGCCCGGATTCAATCATTTTTCGGCACTCACACTGATTCGACCCCTTTTCGGTACACGTCGACACAGTTTTTCGATACTCGCACGGATTCTACCTTTTTCCCGGTACTCGCCCGGATACTACCATTTTTCGGTACTCACACAGATTCGACACGATTTCGGGACTCGCCTGGACAGTTCTTCGATACTCGCACGGATTCTACCTTTTCCCGATAGTCGCCCGGATTCTCGCATTTTTCGGTACTCACACTTATTCGACACGATTTCCGGACTCGCATGGACAGTTCTTCGATACTCGCACGGATTCTACCTTTTTCCCGGTACTCGCCTGGATTCAATCATTTTTCGGCACTCACACTGATTCGACCCCTTTTCGGTACACGACGACACAGTTTTTCGATACTCGCACGGATTCTACCTTTTCCCGATAGTCGCCCGGATTCTAGCATTTTTCGGTACTCACACTGATTCGACACGATTTCCGGACTCGCATGGACAGTTCTTCGATACTCGCACGGATTCTACCTTTTTCCCGGTACTCGCCCGAATTGTACCATTTTTCGGCACTCACACAGATTCGACCCCTTTTCGGTACTCGTCGAGATAGTTTTTCGATACTCGCACGGATTCTACCTTTTCCCGGTACTCGCCCGGATTCTAGCATTTTTTGGTACTCACACTAATTCGACACGATTTCGGGACTCGCCTGGACAGTTCTTCGATACTCGCACGGATTCTACCTTTTTCCCGGTACTCGCCCGGATTCTACCATTTTTCGGCACTCACACTGATTCGACCCCTTTTCGGTACTCGTCGAGACAGTTTTTCGATACTCGCACGAATTCTACGTTTTCCCGGTAGTCGCCCGGATTCTAGCATTTTTCGGTACTCACACTGATTCGACACGATTTCCGGACTCGCTTGGACAGTTCTTCGATACTCGCACGGATTCTAGTATTTTTCGGTACTCACACTGATTCGACACGATTTCCGGACTCGCTTGGACAGTTCTTCGATACTCGCACGGATTCTAGTATTTTTCGGTACTCACACTGATTCGACACGATTTCGGGACTCGCCTGGACAGTTCTTCGATACTCGCACGGATTCTACCTTTTTCCCGGTAGTCGCCCGTGTTCTACCATTTTTCGGTACTCACACTGATTCGACACGATTTCGGGACTCGCCTGGACAGTTTTTCGTAATCCCACAGATTCCACCTTTTCCCGGTAGTCGCCTGGATACTACCATTTTTCGGTACTCACACTGATTCGACACGATTTCGGGACTCGCCTGGACAGTTCTTCGATACTCGCACGGATTCTACCTTTTTCCCGATAGTCGCCCGTGTTCTACCATTTTTCGGTAGTCACACTGATTCGACACGATTTCGGGACTCGCCTGGACAGTTTTTCGATACTCCCACATATTCCACCTTTTCCCGGTAGTCGCCTGGATACTACCATTTTTCGGTACTCACACTGATTCGACACGATTTCGGGACTCGACTGGACAGTTCTTCGATACTCGCACGGATTCAACCTTTTTCCCGGTACTCGCCCGAATTCTACCATTTTTCGGCACTCACACTGATTCGACCCCTTTTCGGTACTCGTCGAGATAGTTTTTCGATACTCGCACGGATTCTACCTTTTCTCGGTACTCGCCCGGATTCTAGCATTTTTCGGTACTCACACTGATTCGACACGATTTCGGGACTCGCCTGGACAGTTCTTCGATACTCGCACGGATTCTACCTTTTTCCCGATAGTCGCCCGTGTTCTACCATTTTTCGGTAGTCACACTGATTCGACACGATTTCGGGACTCGCCTGGACAGTTTTTCGATACTCCCACATATTCCACCTTTTCCCGGTAGTCGCCTGGATACTACCATTTTTCGGTACTCACACTGATTCGACACGATTTCGGGACTCGACTGGACAGTTCTTCGATACTCGCACAGATTCAACCTTTTTCCCGGTACTCGCCCGAATTCTACCATTTTTCGGCACTCACACTGATTCGACCCCTTTTCGGTACTCGTCGAGATAGTTTTTCGATACTCGCACGGATTCTACCTTTTCTCGGTACTCGCCCGGATTCTAGCATTTTTCGGTACTCACACTGATTCGACACGATTTCGGGAGTCGCCTGGACAGTTCTTCGATACTCGCACGGATTCTACCTTTTTCCCGGTACTCGCCCGGATTCAATCATTTTTCGGCACTCACACTGATTCGACCCCTTTTCGGTACACGTCGAGATAGTTTTTCGATACTCGCACGGATTCTACCTTTTCCCGGTACTCGCCCGGATTCTAGCATTTTTCGGTACTCACACTAATTCGACACGATTTCGGGACTCGCCTGGACAGTTCTTCGATACTCGCACGGATTCTACCTTTTTCCCGGTACTCGCCCGGATTCTACCATTTTTCGGCACTCACACTGATTCGACCCCTTTTCGGTACTCGTCGAGACAGTTTTTCGATACTCGCACGAATTCTACCTTTTCCCGGTAGTCGCCCGGATTCTAGCATTTTTCGGTACTCACACTGATTCGACACGATTTCCGGACTCGCTTGGACAGTTCTTCGATACTCGCACGGATTCTAGTATTTTTCGGTACTCACACTGATTCGACACGATTTCGGGACTCGCCTGGGCAGTTCTTCGATACTCGCACGGATTCTACCTTTTTCCCGGTAGTCGCCCGTGTTCTACCATTTTTCGGTACTCACACTGATACGACACGATTTCGGGACTCGCCTGAACAGTTTTTCGATACTCCCACAGATTCCACCTTTTCCCGGTAGTCGCCTGGATACTACCATTTTTCGGTACTCACACTGATTCGACACGATTTCGGGACTCGCCTGGACAGTTCTTCGATACTCGCACGGATTCTACCTTTTTCCCGGTAGTCGCCCGTGTTCTACCATTTTTCGGTACTCACACTGATACGACACGATTTCGGGACTCGCCTGGACAGTTTTTCGATACTCCCACAGATTCCACCTTTTCCCGGTAGTCGCTTAGATACTACCATTTTTCGGTACTTACACTGATTCGACACGATTTCGGGACTCGCCTGGACAGTTCTTCGATACTCGCACGGATTCTACCTTTTTCCCGGTAGTCGCCCGTGTTCTACCATTTTTCGGTACTCACACTGATTCGACACGATTTCGGGACTGGCCTGGACAGTTTTTCGATACTCGCACAGATTCCACCTTTTCCCTGTAGTCGCTTAGATACTACCATTTTTCGGTACTCACACTGATTCGACACGATTTTGGGACTCGCCTGGACAGTTCTTCGATACTCGCACGGATTCTACCTTTTTCCCGGTACTCGCCCGGATTCTACCATTTTTCGGCACTCACACTGATTCGACCCCTTTTCGGTACTCGTCGAGACAGTTTTTCGATACTCGCACGAATTCTACCTTTTCCCGGTAGTCGCCCGGATTCTAGCATTTTTCGGTACTCACACTGATTCGACACGATTTTCGGACTCGCTTGGACAGTTCTTCGATACTCGCACGGATTCTAGTATTTTTCGGTACTCACACTGATTCGACACGATTTCGGGACTCGCCTGGACAGTTCTTCGATACTCGCACGGATTCTACCTTTTTCCCGGTAGTCGCCCGTGTTCTACCATTTTTCGGTACTCACACTGATTCGACACGATTTCGGGACTCGCCTGGACAGTTTTTCGTAATCCCACAGATTCCACCTTTTCCCGGTAGTCGCCTGGATACTACCATTTTTCGGTACTCACACTGATTCGACACGATTTCGGGACTTGCCTGGACAGTTCTTCGATACTCGCACGGATTCTTCCTTTTTCCCGATAGTCGCCCGTGTTCTACCATTTTTCGGTAGTCACACTGATTCGACACGATTTCGGGACTCGCCTGGACAGTTTTTCGATACTCCCACATATTCCACCTTTTCCCGGTAGTCGCCTGGATACTACCATTTTTCGGTACTCACACTGATTCGACACGATTTCGGGACTCGACTGGACAGTTCTTCGATACTCGCACGGATTCTACCTTTTTCCCGGTACTCGCCCGAATTCTACCATTTTTCGGCACTCACACTGATTCGACCCCTTTTCGGTACTCGTCGAGATAGTTTTTCGATACTCGCACGGATTCTACCTTTTCTCGGTACTCGCCCGGATTCTAGCATTTTTCGGTACTCACACTGATTCGACACGATTTCGGGAGTCGCCTGGACAGTTCTTCGATACTCGCACGGATTCTACCTTTTTCCCGGTACTCGCCCGAATTCTACCATTTTTCGGCACTCACACAGATTCGACCCCTTTTTGGTACTCGTCGAGATAGTTTTTCGATACTCGCAGGGATTCTACCTTTTTCCCGGTACTCGCCCGGATTCAATCATTTTTCGGCACTCACACTGATTCGACCCCTTTTCGGTACACGTCGAGATAGTTTTTCGATACTCGCACGGATTCTACCTTTTCCCGGTACTCGCCCGGATTCTAGCATTTTTCGGTACTCACACTAATTCGACACGATTTCGGGACTCGCCTGGACAGTTCTTCGATACTCGCACGGATTCTACCTTTTTCCCGGTACTCGCCCGGATTCTACCATTTTTCGGCACTCACACTGATTCGACCCCTTTTCGGTACTCGTCGAGACAGTTTTTCGATACTCGCACGGATTCTACCTTTTCCCGGTACTCGCCCGGATTCTAGCATTTTTCGGTACTCACACTGATTCGACACGATTTCGGGACTCGCCTGGACAGTTCTTCGATACTCGCACGGATTCTACCTTTTTCCCGGTACTCGCCCGGATTCTACCAATTTTTGGCACTCACACTGATTCGACCCCTTTTCGGTACTCGTCGAGACAGTTTGTCGATACTCGCATGGATTCTACCTTTTCCCGGTAGTCGCCCGGATTCTAGCATTTTTCGGTACTCACACTGATTCGACACGATTTCGGGACTCGCCTGCACAGTTCTTCGATACTCGCACGGATTCTACCTTTTTCCCGGTACTCGCCCGGATTCTACCAATTTTCGGCACTCACACTGATTCGACCCCTTTTCGGTACTCGTCGAGACAGTTTTTCGATACTCGCACGAATTCTACCTTTTCCCGGTACTCGCCCGGATTCTAGCATTTTTCGGTACTCACACTGATTCGACACGATTTCGGGACTCGCCTGGACAGTTCTTTGATACTCGCACGGATTCTACCTTTTTCCCGGTACTTGCCCGGATTCAATCATTTTTCGGCACTCACACTGATTCGACCCCTTTACGGTACACGTTGAGACAGTTTTTCGATACTCGCACGGATTCCACCTTTTCCCGGTAGTCGCCTAGATACTACCATTTTTCGGTACTCACACTGATTCGACACGATTTCGGGACTCGCCTGGACAGTTCTTTGATACTCGCACGGATTCTACCTTTTTCCCGGTACTCGCCCGGATTCTACCATTTTTCGGCACTCACACTGATTCGACCCCTTTTCGGTACTCGTCGAGACAGTTTTTCGATACTCGCACGGATTCTACCTTTTCCCGGTACTCGCCCGGATTCTAGCATTTTTCGGTACTCACACTGATTCGACACGATTTCGGGACTCGCCTGGACAGTTCTTCGATACTCGCACGGATTCTACCTTTTTCCCGGTACTCGCCCGGATTCAATCATTTTTCGGCACTCACACTGATTCGACCCCTTTTCGGTACACGTCGAGACAGTTTTTCATTACTCGCACGGATTCCACCTTTTCCCGGTAGTCGCCTGGATACTACCATTTTTCGGTACTCACACTGATTCGACACGATTTCGGGACTCGCCTGGACAGTTCTTCGATACTCGCACGGATTCTAACTTTTTCCCGGTACTCGCCCGGATTCAATCATTTTTCGGCACTCACACTGATTCGACCCCTTTTCGGTACACGTCGAGATAGTTTTTCGATACTCGCACGGATTCTACCTTTTCCCGGTACTCGCCCGGATTCTAGCATTTTTCGGTACTCACACTAATTCGACACGATTTCGGGACTCGCCTGGACAGTTCTTCGATACTCGCACGGATTCTACCTTTTTCCCGGTACTCGCCCGGATTCTACCATTTTTCGGCACTCACACTGATTCGACCCCTTTTCGGTACTCGTCGAGACAGTTTTTCGATACTCGCACGGATTCTACCTTTTCCCGGTACTCGCCCGGATTCTAGCATTTTTCGGTACTCACACTGATTCGACACGATTTCGGGACTCGCCTGGACAGTTCTTCGATACTCGCACGGATTCTACCTTTTTCCCGGTACTCGCCCGGATTCTACCAATTTTTGGCACTCACACTGATTCGACCCCTTTTCGGTACTCGTCGAGACAGTTTGTCGATACTCGCATGGATTCTACCTTTTCCCGGTAGTCGCCCGGATTCTAGCATTTTTCGGTACTCACACTGATTCGACACGATTTCGGGACTCGCCTGCACAGTTCTTCGATACTCGCACGGATTCTACCTTTTTCCCGGTACTCGCCCGGATTCTACCAATTTTCGGCACTCACACTGATTCGACCCCTTTTCGGTACTCGTCGAGACAGTTTTTCGATACTCGCACGAATTCTACCTTTTCCCGGTACTCGCCCGGATTCTAGCATTTTTCGGTACTCACACTGATTCGACACGATTTCGGGACTCGCCTGGACAGTTCTTTGATACTCGCACGGATTCTACCTTTTTCCCGGTACTTGCCCGGATTCAATCATTTTTCGGCACTCACACTGATTCGACCCCTTTACGGTACACGTTGAGACAGTTTTTCGATACTCGCACGGATTCCACCTTTTCCCGGTAGTCGCCTAGATACTACCATTTTTCGGTACTCACACTGATTCGACACGATTTCGGGACTCGCCTGGACAGTTCTTTGATACTCGCACGGATTCTACCTTTTTCCCGGTACTCGCCCGGATTCTACCATTTTTCGGCACTCACACTGATTCGACCCCTTTTCGGTACTCGTCGAGACAGTTTTTCGATACTCGCACGGATTCCACCTTTTCCCGGTAGTCGCCTGGATACTACCATTTTTCGGTACTCACACTGATTCGACACGATTTCGGGACTCGCCTGGACAGTTCTTCGATACTCGCACGGATTCTACCTTTTCCCGGTACTCGCCCGGATTCTAGCATTTTTCGGTACTCACACTGATTCGACACGATTTCGGGAGTCGCCTGGACAGTTCTTCGATACTCGCACGGATTCTACCTTTTTCCCGGTACTCGCCCGGATTCAATCATTTTTCGGCACTCACACTGATTCGACCCCTTTTCGGTACACGTCGAGATAGTTTTTCGATACTCGCACGGATTCTACCTTTTCCCGGTACTCGCCCGGATTCTAGCATTTTTCGGTACTCACACTAATTCGACACGATTTCGGGACTCGCCTGGACAGTTCTTCGATACTCGCACGGATTCTACCTTTTTCCCGGTACTCGCCCGGATTCTACCATTTTTCGGCACTCACACTGATTCGACCCCTTTTCGGTACTCGTCGAGACAGTTTTTCGATACTCGCACGGATTCTACCTTTTCCCGGTACTCGCCCGGATTCTAGCATTTTTCGGTACTCACACTGATTCGACACGATTTCGGGACTCGCCTGGACAGTTCTTCGATACTCGCACGGATTCTACCTTTTTCCCAGTACTCGCCCGGATTCTACCAATTTTTGGCACTCACACTGATTCGACCCCTTTTCGGTACTCGTCGAGACAGTTTGTCGATACTCGCATGGATTCTACCTTTTCCCGGTACTCGCCCGGATTCTAGCATTTTTCGGTACTCACACTGATTCGACACGATTTCCGGACTCGCCTGGACAGTTCTTCGATACTCGCACGGATTCTACCTTTTTCCCGGTACTCGCCCGGATTCTACCAATTTTCGGCATTCACACTGATTCGACCCATTTTCGGTACTCGTCGAGACAGTTTGTCGATACTCGCACGGATTCTACCTTTTCCCGGTACTCGCCCGGATTCTAGCATTTTTCGGTACTCACATTGATTCGACACGATTTCGGGACTCGCCTGGACAGTTCTTCGATACTCGCACGGATTCTACCTTTTTCCCGGTACTCGCCCGGATTCTACCATTTTTTGGCACTCACACTGATTCGACCCCTTTTCGGTACTCGTCGAGACAGTTTTTCGATACTCGCACGGATTCTACCTTTTCCCGGTACTCGCACGGATTCTAGCAATTTTCGGTACACACACTGATTCGACACGATTTCGGGACTCGCCTGGACAATTCTTCGATACTCGCACGGAGTCTACCTTCTTCCCGGTAGTCGCCCGGGTTCTACCATTTTTCGGTACTCACACTGATTCGACACGATTTCGGGACTCGCCTGAACAGTTTTTCGATACTCACACGGATTCCACCTTTTCCCGGTAGTCGCCTGGATACTACCATTTTTCGGTACTCACACTGATTCGACACGATTTCGGGACTCGCCTGGACAGTTCTTCGATACTCGCACGGATTCTACCTTTTTCCCGGTACTCGCCCGGATTCAATCATTTTTCGGCACTCACACTGATTCGACCCCTTTTCGGTACACGTCGAGACAGTTTTTCGATACTCGCACGGATTCCACCTTTTCCCGTTAGTCGCCTGGATACTACCATTTTTCGGTACTCACACTGATTCGACACGATTTCGGGACTCGCCTGGACAGTTCTTCGATACTCGCACGGAGTCTACCATTTTCCCGGTAGTCGCCCGGGTTCTACCATTTTTCGCTACTCACACTGATTCGACACGATTTCGGGACTCGCCTGGACAGTTTTTCGATACTCACACGGATTCCACCTTTTCCCGGTAGTCCCCTGGATACTACCATTTTTCGGTACTCACACTGATTCGACACGATTTCGGGACTCGCCTGGACAGTTCTTCGATACTCGCACGGATTCTATCTTTTTCCCGGTACTTGCCCGGATTCAATCATTTTTCGGCACTCACACTGATTCGTCCCCTTTTCGGTACACGTCGAGACAGTTTTTTGATACTCGCACGGATTCGACCTTTTCCCGGTAGTCGCCCAGATTCTAGCATTTTTCGGTACTGACACTGATTCGACACGATTTCGGGACTCATCTGGACAGTTCTTCGATACTCGCACGGATTCTACCTTTTTCCCGGTACTCGCCCGGATTCAATCATTTTTCGACACTCACACTGATTCGACCCCTTTTCGGTACACGTCGAGACAGTTTTTGGATACTCGCACGGATTCTACCTTTTCCCGGTAGTCGCCCGGATTCTAGCATTTTTCGGTACTCACACGGATTCGACACGATTTCCGGACTCGCCTGGACAGTTCTTCGATACTCGCACGGATTCTACCTTTTTCCCGGTACTCGCCCGGATTCAATCATTTTTCGGCACTCACACTGATTCGACCCCTTTTCAGTACACGTCGAGACAGTTTTTCGATACTCGCACGGATTCCACCTTTTCCCGGTAGTCGCCTGGATACTACCATTTTTCGGTACTGACTCTGATTCGACACGATTTCGGGACTCGCCTGGACAGTTCTTCGATACTCGCACGGATTCTACCTTTTTCCCGGTACTCGCCCAGATTCAATCTTTTTTCGGCACTCACATTGATTCGACCCCTTTTCAGTACACGTCGAGACAGTTTTTCGATACTCGCACGGATTCCACCTTTTCCCGGTAGTCGCCTAGATACTACCATTTTTCGGTACTCACTCTGATTCGACACGATTTCGGGACTCGCCTGGACAGTTCTTCGATACTCGCACGGATTCTACCTTTTTCCCGGTACTCGCCCGGATTCAATCATTTTTCGGCACCCACACTGATTCGACCCCTTTTCAGTACACGTCGAGACAGTTTTTCGATACTCGCACGGATCCCACCTTTTCCCGGTAGTCGCCTGGATACTACCATTTTTCGGTACTCACTCTGATTCGACACGATTTCGGGACTCGCCTGGACAGTTCTTCGATACTCGCAGGGATTCTACCTTTTTCCCGGTACTCGCCCGGATTCTACAATTTTTCGGCACTCACACTGATTCGACCCCTTTTCGGTACTCGTCGAGACAGTTTTTCGATACTCGCACGGATTCTACCTTTTCCCGGTACTCACCCGGATTCTAGCATTTTTCGGTACTCACACTGATTCGACACGATTTCCGGACTCGCCTGGACAGTTCTTCGATACTCGCACGGATTCTATCTTTTTCCCGGTACTCGCCCGGATTCAATCATTTTTCGGCACTCACACTGATTCGACCCCTTTTCGGTACTCGTCGAGACAGTTTTTCGATACTCGCACGGATTCTACCTTTTCCCGGTACTCGCCCGGATTCTAGCATTTTTCGGTACTCACACTGATTCGACACGATTTCGGGACTCGTCTGGACAGTTCTTCGATACTCGCACGGATTCTACCTTTTTCCCGGTACTCGCCCGGATTCAATCATTTTTCGGCACTCACACTGATTCGACCCCTTTTCGGTACACGTCGAGACAGTTTTTCGATACTCGCACGGATTTTACCTTTGCCCGGTACTCGCCCGGATTCTAGCATTTTTCGGAACTCACACTAATTCGACATGATTTCGGGACTCGCCTGGACAGTTCTTCGATACTCGCACGGATTCTACCTTTTTCCCGGTACTCGCCCGGATTCAATCATTTTTCGGCACTCACACTGATTCGTCCCCTTTTCGGTACACGTGGAGACAGTTTTTTGATACTCGCACGGATTCGACCTTTTCCCGGTAGTCGCCCGGATTCTAGCATTTTTCGGTACTCACACTGATTCGACACGATGTCGGGACTCATCTGGACAGTTCTTCGATACTCGCACGGATTCTATCTTTTTCCCGGTACTTGCCCGGATTCCATCATTTTTCGGCACTCACACTGATTCGACCCCTTTTCGGTACTCGTCGAGACAGTTTTTCGATACTCGCACGGATTCTACCTTTTCCCGGTACTCGCCCGGATTCTAGCATTTTTCGGTACTCACACTCATTCGACACGATTTCGGGACTCGCCTGGACAGTTCATCGATACTCGCACGGAGTCTACCTTTTTCCCGGAAGTCGCCCGGGTTCTACCATTTTTCGGTACTCACACTGATTCGACAAGATTTCAGGACTCGCCTGGACAGTTCTTCGAAACTCGCACGGATTCTACCTTTTTCCCGGTACTCGCCCGGGTTCTACCATTTTTCGGTACTCACACTGATTCGAGACGATTTCGGGACTCGCCTGAACAGTTCTTCGATACTCGCACGGATTCGACCTTTTTCCCGGTAGTCGCCCGGGTTCTACCATTTTTCGGCACTCACACTGATTCGACCCCTTTTCAGTACTCGTCGAGACAGTTTTTCGATACTCGCACGGATTCTACCTATTCTCGGTACTCGCCCGGATTGTAGCATTTTTCGGTACTCACAATGATTCGACACGATTTCGGGACTCACCTGGACAGTTCTTCTTTACTCGCACGGAGTCTACCTTTTTCCCGGTAGTCGCCCGGGTTCTACCATTTTTCGGTACTCACACTGATTCGACAAGATTTCAGGACTCGCCTGGACAGTTCTTCGAAACTCGCACGGATTCTACCTTTTTCCCGGTACTCGCCCGGGTTCTACCATTTTTCGGTACTCACACTGATTCGAGACGATTTCGGGACTCGCCTGAACAGTTCTTCGATACTCGCACGGATTCGACCTTTTTCCCGGTAGTCGCCCGGGTTCTACCATTTTTCGGCACTCACACTGATTCGACCCCTTTTCAGTACTCGTCGAGACAGTTTTTCGATACTCGCACGGATTCTACCTATTCTCGGTACTCGCCCGGATTGTAGCATTTTTCGGTACTCACACTGATTCGACACGATTTCGGGACTCGCCTGGACAGTTCTTCGATACTCGCACGGATTCTATCTTTTTCCCGGTACTTGCCCGAATTCAATCATTTTTCGGCACTCACACAGATTCGACCCCTTTTCGGTACACGTCGACAGAGTTTTTCGATACTCGCACTGATTTTACCTTTGCCCGGTACTCGCCCGGATTCTAGCATTTTTCGGAACTCACACTGATTCGACACGATTTCGGGACTCACCTGGACAGTTCTTCGATACTCGCACGGATTCTACCTTTTTCCCGGTACTCGCCCGGATTCAATCATTTTTCGGCACTCACACTGATTCGACCCCTTTTCAGTACACGTCGAGACAGTTTTTCGATACTCCCACGGATTCCACCTTTTCCCGGTAGTCGCCTGGATACTACCATTTTTCGGTACTGACTCTGATTCGACACGATTTCGGGACTCGCCTGGACAGTTCTTCGATACTCGCACGGATTCTACCTTTTTCCCGGTACTCGCCCAGATTCAATCTTTTTTCGGCACTCACATTGATTCGACCCCTTTTCAGTACACGTCGAGACAGTTTTTCGATACTCGCACGGATTCCACCTTTTCCCGGTAGTCGCCTAGATACTACCATTTTTCGGTACTCACTCTGATTCGACACGATTTCGGGACTCGCCTGGACAGTTCTTCGATACTCGCACGGATTCTACCTTTTTCCCGGTACTCGCCCGGATTCAATCATTTTTCGGCACCCACACTGATTCGACCCCTTTTCAGTACACGTCGAGACAGTTTTTCGATACTCGCACGGATCCCACCTTTTCCCGGTAGTCGCCTGGATACTACCATTTTTCGGTACTCACTCTGATTCGACACGATTTCGGGACTCGCCTGGACAGTTCTTCGATACTCGCACGGATTCTACCTTTTTCCCGGTACTCGCCCGGATTCTACAATTTTTCGGCACTCACACTGATTCGACCCCTTTTCGGTACTCGTCGAGACAGTTTTTCGATACTCGCACGGATTCTACCTTTTCCCGGTACTCGCCCGGATTCTAGCATTTTTCGGTACTCACACTGATTCGACACGATTTCCGGACTCGCCTGGACAGTTCTTCGATACTCGCACGGATTCTATCTTTTTCCCGGTACTCGCCCGGATTCAATCATTTTTCGGCACTCACACTGATTCGACCCCTTTTCGGTACTCGTCGAGACAGTTTTTCGATACTCGCACGGATTCTACCTTTTCCCGGTACTCGCCCGGATTCTAGCATTTTTCGGTACTCACACTGATTCGACACGATTTCGGGACTCGTCTGGACAGTTCTTCGATACTCGCACGGATTCTACCTTTTTCCCGGTACTCGCCCGGATTCAATCATTTTTCGGCACTCACACTGATTCGACCCCTTTTCGGTACACGTCGAGACAGTTTTTCGATACTCGCACGGATTTTACCTTTGCCCGGTACTCGCCCGGATTCTAGCATTTTTCGGAACTCACACTAATTCGACATGATTTCGGGACTCGCCTGGACAGTTCTTCGATACTCGCACGGATTCTACCTTTTTCCCGGTACTCGCCCGGATTCAATCATTTTTCGGCACTCACACTGATTCGTCCCCTTTTCGGTACACGTCGAGACAGTTTTTTGATACTCGCACGGATTCGACCTTTTCCCGGTAGTCGCCCGGATTCTAGCATTTTTCGGTACTCACACTGATTCGACACGATTTCGGGACTCATCTGGACAGTTCTTCGATACTCGCACGGATTCTATCTTTTTCCCGGTACTTGCCCGGATTCCATCATTTTTCGGCACTCACACTGATTCGACCCCTTTTCGGTACTCGTCGAGACAGTTTTTCGATACTCGCACGGATTCTACCTTTTCCCGGTACTCGCCCGGATTCTAGCATTTTTCGGTACTCACACTCATTCGACACGATTTCGGGACTCGCCTGGACAGTTCATCGATACTCGCACGGAGTCTACCTTTTTCCCGGAAGTCGCCCGGGTTCTACCATTTTTCGGTACTCACAATGATTCGACACGATTTCGGGACTCACCTGGACAGTTCTTCTTTACTCGCACGGAGTCTACCTTTTTCCCGGTAGTCGCCCGGGTTCTACCATTTTTCGGTACTCACACTGATTCGACAAGATTTCAGGACTCGCCTGGACAGTTCTTCGAAACTCGCACGGATTCTACCTTTTTCCCGGTACTCGCCCGGGTTCTACCATTTTTCGGTACTCACACTGATTCGAGACGATTTCGGGACTCGCCTGAACAGTTCTTCGATACTCGCACGGATTCGACCTTTTTCCCGGTAGTCGCCCGGGTTCTACCATTTTTCGGCACTCACACTGATTCGACCCCTTTTCAGTACTCGTCGAGACAGTTTTTCGATACTCGCACGGATTCTACCTATTCTCGGTACTCGCCCGGATTGTAGCATTTTTCGGTACTCACACTGATTCGACACGATTTCGGGACTCGCCTGGACAGTTCTTCGATACTCGCACGGATTCTATCTTTTTCCCGGTACTTGCCCGAATTCAATCATTTCTCGGCACTCACACTGATTCGACCCCTTTTCGGTACACGTCGACAGAGTTTTTCGATACTCGCACTGATTTTACCTTTGCCCGGTACTCGCCCGGATTCTAGCATTTTTCGGAACTCACACTGATTCGACACGATTTCGGGACTCACCTGGACAGTTCTTCGATACTCGCACGGATTCTACCTTTTTCCCGGTACTCGCCCGGATTCAATCATTTTTCGGCACTCACACTGATTCGACCCCTTTTCAGTACACGTCGAGACAGTTTTTCGATACTCGCACGGATTCCACCTTTTCCCGGTAGTCGCCTGGATACTACCATTTTTCGGTACTGACTCTGATTCGACACGATTTCGGGACTCGCCTGGACAGTTCTTCGATACTCGCACGGATTCTACCTTTTTCCCGGTACTCGCCCAGATTCAATCTTTTTTCGGCACTCACATTGATTCGACCCCTTTTCAGTACACGTCGAGACAGTTTTTCGATACTCGCACGGATTCCACCTTTTCCCGGTAGTCGCCTAGATACTACCATTTTTCGGTACTCACTCTGATTCGACACGATTTCGGGACTCGCCTGGACAGTTCTTCGATACTCGCACGAATTCTACCTTTTTCCCGGTACTCGCCCGGATTCAATCATTTTTCGGCACCCACACTGATTCGACCCCCTTTCAGTACACGTCGAGACAGTTTTTCGATACTCGCACGGATCCCACCTTTTCCCGGTAGTCGCCTGGATACTACCATTTTTCGGTACTCACTCTGATTCGACACGATTTCGGGACTCGCCTGGACAGTTCTTCGATACTCGCACGGATTCTACCTTTTTCCCGGTACTCGCCCGGATTCTACAATTTTTCGGCACTCACACTGATTCGACCCCTTTTCGGTACTCGTCGAGACAGTTTTTCGATACTCGCACGGATTCTACCTTTTCCCGGTAGTCGCCCGGATTCTAGCATTTTTCGGTACTCACACTGATTCGACACGATTTCCGGACTCACCTGGACAGTTCTTCGATACTCGCACGGATTCTATCTTTTTCCCGGTACTCGCCCGGATTCAATCATTTTTCGGCACTCACACTGATTCGACCCCTTTTCGGTACTCGTCGAGACAGTTTTTCGATACTCGCACGGATTCTACCTTTTCCCGGTACTCGCCCGGATTCTAGCATTTTTCGGTACTCACACTGATTCGACACGATTTCGGGACTCGTCTGGACAGTTCTTCGATACTCGCACGGATTCTACCTTTTTCCCGGTACTCGCCCGGATTCAATCATTTTTCGGCACTCACACTGATTCGACCCCTTTTCGGTACACGTCGAGACAGTTTTTCGATACTCGCACGGATTTTACCTTTGCCCGGTACTCGCCCGGATTCTAGCATTTTTCGGAACTCACACTAATTCGACATGATTTCGGGACTCGCCTGGACAGTTCTTCGATACTCGCACGGATTCTACCTTTTTCCCGGTACTCGCCCGGATTCAATCATTTTTCGGCACTCACACTGATTCGTCCCCTTTTCGGTACACGTCGAGACAGTTTTTTGATACTCGCACGGATTCGACCTTTTCCCGGTAGTCGCCCGGATTCTAGCATTTTTCGGTACTCACACTGATTCGACACGATTTCGGGACTCATCTGGACAGTTCTTCGATACTCGCACGGATTCTACCTTTTTCCCGGTACTCGCCCGGATTCAATCATTTTTCGGCACTCACACTGATTCGACCCCTTTTCGGTACACGTCGAGACAGTTTTTGGATACTCGCACGGATTCTACCTTTTCCCGGTAGTCGCCCGGATTCTAGCATTTTTCGGTACTCACACTGATTCGACACGATTTCCGGACTCGCCTGGACAGTTCTTCGATACTCGCACGGATTCTATCTTTTTCCCGGTACTTGCCCGGATTCCATCATTTTTCGGCACTCACACTGATTCGACCCCTTTTCGGTACTCGTCGAGACAGTTTTTCGATACTCGCACGGATTCTACCTTTTCCCGGTACTCGCCCGGATTCTAGCATTTTTCGGTACTCACACTGATTCGACACGATTTCGGGACTCGTCTGGACAGTTCTTCGATACTCGCACGGATTCTACCTTTTTCCCGGTACTCGCCCGGATTCAATCATTTTTCGGCACTCACACTGATTCGACCCCTTTTCGGTACACGTCGAGACAGTTTTTCGATACTCGCACGGATTTTACCTTTGCCCGGTACTCGCCCGGATTCTAGCATTTTTCGGAACTCACACTAATTCGACATGATTTCGGGACTCGCCTGGACAGTTCTTCGATACTCGCACGGATTCTACCTTTTTCCCGGTACTCGCCCGGATTCAATCATTTTTCGGCACTCACACTGATTCGTCCCCTTTTCGGTACACGTCGAGACAGTTTTTTGATACTCGCACGGATTCGACCTTTTCCCGGTAGTCGCCCGGATTCTAGCATTTTTCGGTACTCACACTGATTCGACACGATTTCGGGACTCATCTGGACAGTTCTTCGATACTCGCACGGATTCTACCTTTTTCCCGGTACTCGCCCGGATTCAATCATTTTTCGGCACTCACACTGATTCGACCCCTTTTCGGTACACGTCGAGACAGTTTTTGGATACTCGCACGGATTCTACCTTTTCCCGGTAGTCGCCCAGATTCTAGCATTTTTCGGTACTCACACTGATTCGACACGATTTCCGGACTCGCCTGGACAGTTCTTCGATACTCGCACGGATTCTATCTTTTTCCCGGTACTTGCCCGGATTCCATCATTTTTCGGCACTCACACTGATTCGACCCCTTTTCGGTACTCGTCGAGACAGTTTTTCGATACTCGCACGGATTCTACCTTTTCCCGGTACTCGCCCGGATTCTAGCATTTTTCGGTACTCACACTGATTCGACACGATTTCGGGACTCATCTGGACAGTTCTTCGATACTCGCACGGATTCTACCTTTTTCCCGGTACTCGCCCGGATTCAATCATTTTTCGGCACTCACACTGATTCGACCCCTTTTCGGTACACGTCGAGACAGTTTTTCGATACTCGCACGGATTTTACCTTTGCCCGGTACTCGCCCGGATTCTAGCATTTTTCGGAACTCACACTAATTCGACATGATTTCGGGACTCGCCTGGACAGTTCTTCGATACTCGCACGGATTCTACCTTTTTCCCGGTACTCGCCCGGATTCAATCATTTTTCGGCACTCACACTGATTCGTCCCCTTTTCGGTACACGTCGAGACAGTTTTTTGATACTCGCACGGATTCGACCTTTTCCCGGTAGTCGCCCGGATTCTAGCATTTTTCGGTACTCACACTGATTCGACACGATTTCGGGACTCATCTGGACAGTTCTTCGATACTCGCACGGATTCTACCTTTTTCCCGGTACTCGCCCGGATTCAATCATTTTTCGGCACTCACACTGATTCGACCCCTTTTCGGTACACGTCGAGACAGTTTTTGGATACTCGCACGGATTCTACCTTTTCCCGGTAGTCGCCCAGATTCTAGCATTTTTCGGTACTCACACTGATTCGACACGATTTCCGGACTCGCCTGGACAGTTCTTCGATACTCGCACGGATTCTATCTTTTTCCCGGTACTTGCCCGGATTCCATCATTTTTCGGCACTCACACTGATTCGACCCCTTTTCGGTACTCGTCGAGACAGTTTTTCGATACTCGCACGGATTCTACCTTTTCCCGGTACTCGCCCGGATTCTAGCATTTTTCGGTACTCACACTGATTCGACACGATTTCGGGACTCGTCTGGACAGTTCTTCGATACTCGCACGGATTCTACCTTTTTCCCGGTACTCGCCCGGATTCAATCATTTTTCGGCACTCACACTGATTCGACCCCTTTTCGGTACACGTCGAGACAGTTTTTCGATACTCGCACGGATTTTACCTTTGCCCGGTACTCGCCCGGATTCTAGCATTTTTCGGAACTCACACTAATTCGACATGATTTCGGGACTCGCCTGGACAGTTCTTCGATACTCGCACGGATTCTACCTTTTTCCCGGTACTCGCCCGGATTCAATCATTTTTCGGCACTCACACTGATTCGTCCCCTTTTCGGTACACGTCGAGACAGTTTTTTGATACTCGCACGGATTCGACCTTTTCCCGGTAGTCGCCCGGATTCTAGCATTTTTCGGTACTCACACTGATTCGACACGATTTCGGGACTCATCTGGACAGTTCTTCGATACTCGCACGGATTCTACCTTTTTCCCGGTACTCGCCCGGATTCAATCATTTTTCGGCACTCACACTGATTCGACCCCTTTTCGGTACACGTCGAGACAGTTTTTGGATACTCGCACGGATTCTACCTTTTCCCGGTAGTCGCCCGGATTCTAGCATTTTTCGGTACTCACACTGATTCGACACGATTTCCGGACTCGCCTGGACAGTTCTTCGATACTCGCACGGATTCTATCTTTTTCCCGGTACTTGCCCGGATTCCATCATTTTTCGGCACTCACACTGATTCGACCCCTTTTCGGTACTCGTCGAGACAGTTTTTCGATACTCGCACGGATTCTACCTTTTCCCGGTACTCGCCCGGATTCTAGCATTTTTCGGTACTCACACTGATTCGACACGATTTCGGGACTCGTCTGGACAGTTCTTCGATACTCGCACGGATTCTACCTTTTTCCCGGTACTCGCCCGGATTCAATCATTTTTCGGCACTCACACTGATTCGACCCCTTTTCGGTACACGTCGAGACAGTTTTTCGATACTCGCACGGATTTTACCTTTGCCCGGTACTCGCCCGGATTCTAGCATTTTTCGGAACTCACACTAATTCGACATGATTTCGGGACTCGCCTGGACAGTTCTTCGATACTCGCACGGATTCTACCTTTTTCCCGGTACTCGCCCGGATTCAATCATTTTTCGGCACTCACACTGATTCGTCCCCTTTTCGGTACACGTCGAGACAGTTTTTTGATACTCGCACGGATTCGACCTTTTCCCGGTAGTCGCCCGGATTCTAGCATTTTTCGGTACTCACACTGATTCGACACGATTTCCGGACTCATCTGGACAGTTCTTCGATACTCGCACGGATTCTACCTTTTTCCCGGTACTCGCCCGGATTCAATCATTTTTCGGCACTCACACTGATTCGACCCCTTTTCGGTACAAGTCGAGACAGTTTTTGGATACTCGCACGGATTCTACCTTTTCCCGGTAGTCGCCCGGATTCTAGCATTTTTCGGTACTCACACTGATTCGACACGATTTCCGGACTCGCCTGGACAGTTCTTCGATACTCGCACGGATTCTATCTTTTTCCCGGTACTTGCCCGGATTCCATCATTTTTCGGCACTCACACTGATTCGACCCCTTTTCGGTACTCGTCGAGACAGTTTTTCGATACTCGCACGGATTCTACCTTTTCCCGGTACTCGCCCGGATTCTAGCATTTTTCGGTACTCACACTGATTCGACACGATTTCGGGACTCGTCTGGACAGTTCTTCGATACTCGCACGGATTCTACCTTTTTCCCGGTACTCGCCCGGATTCAATCATTTTTCGGCACTCACACTGATTCGACCCCTTTTCGGTACACGTCGAGAGAGTTTTTCGATACTCGCACTGATTTTACCTTTGCCCGGTACTCGCCCGGATTCTAGCATTTTTCGGAACTCACACTGATTCGACACGATTTCGAGACTCGCCTGGACAGTTCTTCGATACTCGCACGGATTCTACCTTTTTCCCGGTACTCGCCCGGATTCAATCATTTTTCGGCACTCACACTGATTCGACCCCTTTTCGGTACACGTCGAGACAGTTTTTCATTACTCGCACGGATTCCACCTTTTCCCGGTAGTCGAGTGGATACTACCATTTTTCGGTACTCACTCTGATTCGACACGATTTCGGGACTCGCCTGGACAGTTCTCCGATACTCGTACGGATTCTACCTTTTTCCCGGTACTCGCCCGGATTGTACAATTTTTCGGCACTCACACTGATTCGACCCCTTTTCGGTACTCGTCGAGACAGTTTTTCGATACTCGCACGGATTCTACCTTTTCCCGGTACTCGCCCGGATTCTAGCATTTTTCGGTACTCACACTGATTCGACACGATTTCCGGACTCGCCTGGACAGTTCTTCGATACTCGCACGGATTCTACCTTTTTCCCGGTACTCGCCCGGATTCTACAATTTTTCGGCACTCACACTGATTCGACCCCTTTTCGGTACTCGTCGAGACAGTTTTTCGATACTCGCACGGATTCTACCTTTTCCCGGTACTCGCCCGGATTCTAGCATTTTTCGGTACTCACACTGATTCGACACGATTTCGGGACTCGTCTGGACAGTTCTTCGATACTCGCACGGATTCTACCTTTTTCCCGGTACTCGCCCGGATTCAATCATTTTTCGGCACTCACACTGATTCGACCCCTTTTCGGTACACGTCGAGACAGTTTTTCGATACTCGCACGGATTTTACCTTTGCCCGGTACTCGCCCGGATTCTAGCATTTTTCGGAACTCACACTAATTCGACATGATTTCGGGACTCGCCTGGACAGTTCTTCGATACTCGCACGGATTCTACCTTTTTCCCGGTACTCGCCCGGATTCAATCATTTTTCGGCACTCACACTGATTCGTCCCCTTTTCGGTACACGTCGAGACAGTTTTTTGATACTCGCACGGATTCGACCTTTTCCCGGTAGTCGCCCGGATTCTAGCATTTTTCGGTACTCACACTGATTCGACACGATTTCCGGACTCATCTGGACAGTTCTTCGATACTCGCACGGATTCTACCTTTTTCCCGGTACTCGCCCGGATTCAATCATTTTTCGGCACTCACACTGATTCGACCCCTTTTCGGTACAAGTCGAGACAGTTTTTGGATACTCGCACGGATTCTACCTTTTCCCGGTAGTCGCCCGGATTCTAGCATTTTTCGGTACTCACACTGATTCGACACGATTTCCGGACTCGCCTGGACAGTTCTTCGATACTCGCACGGATTCTATCTTTTTCCCGGTACTTGCCCGGATTCCATCATTTTTCGGCACTCACACTGATTCGACCCCTTTTCGGTACTCGTCGAGACAGTTTTTCGATACTCGCACGGATTCTACCTTTTCCCGGTACTCGCCCGGATTCTATCATTTTTCGGTACTCACACTGATTCGACACGATTTCGGGACTCGTCTGGACAGTTCTTCGATACTCGCACGGATTCTACCTTTTTCCCGGTACTCGCCCGGATTCAATCATTTTTCGGCACTCACACTGATTCGACCCCTTTTCGGTACACGTCGAGAGAGTTTTTCGATACTCGCACTGATTTTACCTTTGCCCGGTACTCGCCCGGATTCTAGCATTTTTCGGAACTCACACTGATTCGACACGATTTCGAGACTCGCCTGGACAGTTCTTCGATACTCGCACGGATTCTACCTTTTTCCCGGTACTCGCCCGGATTCAATCATTTTTCGGCACTCACACTGATTCGACCCCTTTTCGGTACACGTCGAGACAGTTTTTCATTACTCGCACGGATTCCACCTTTTCCCGGTAGTCGCCTGGATACTACCATTTTTCGGTACTCACTCTGATTCGACACGATTTCGGGACTCGCCTGGACAGTTCTCCGATACTCGCACGGATTCTACCTTTTTCCCGGAACTCGCCCGGATTCTACAATTTTTCGGCACTCACACTGATTCGACCCCTTTTCGGTACTCGTCGAGACAGTTTTTCGATACTCGCACGGATTCTACCTTTTCCCGGTACTCGCCCGGATTCTAGCATTTTTCGGTACTCACACTGATTCGACACGATTTTGGGACTCATCTGGACAGTTCTTCGATACTCGCACGGATTCTACCTTTTTCCCGGTACTCGCCCGGATTCAATCATTTTTCGGCACTCACACTGATTCGACCCCTTTTCGGTACACGTCGAGACAGTTTTTGGATACTCGCACGGATTCTACCTTTTCCCGGTAGTCGCCCGGATTCTAGCATTTTTCGGTACTCACACTGATTCGACACGATTTCGGGACTCGTCTGGACAGTTCTTCAATACTCGCACGGATTCTACCTTTTTCCCGGTACTCGCCCGGATTCAATCATTTTTCGGCACTCACACTGATTCGACCCCTTTTCGGTACACGTCGAGACAGTTTTTCGATACTCGCACGGATTCCACCTTTGCCCGGTACTCGCCCGGATTCTAGCATTTTTCGGTACTCACTCTGATTCGACACGATTTCGGGACTCGCCTGGACAGTTCTTCGATACTCGCACGGATTCTACCTTTTTCCCGGTACTCGCCCGGATTCTACAATTTTTCGGCACTCACACTGATTCGACCCCTTTTCGGTACTCGTCGAGACAGTTTTTCGATACTCGCACGGATTCTACCTTTTCCCGGTACTCGCCCGGATTCTAGCATTTTTCGGTACTCACACTGATTCGACACGATTTCGGGACTCGTCTGGACAGTTCTTCGATACTCGCACGGATTCTACCTTTTTCCCGGTACTCGCCCGGATTCAATCATTTTTCGGCACTCACACTGATTCGACCCCTTTTCGGTACAAGTCGAGACAGTTTTTGGATACTCGCACGGATTCTACCTTTTCCCGGTAGTCGCCCGGATTCTAGCATTTTTCGGTACTCACACTGATTCGACACGATTTCCGGACTCGCCTGGACAGTTCTTCGATACTCGCACGGATTCTATCTTTTTCCCGGTACTTGCCCGGATTCCATCATTTTTCGGCACTCACACTGATTCGACCCCTTTTCGGTACTCGTCGAGACAGTTTTTCGATACTCGCACGGATTCTACCTTTTCCCGGTACTCGCCCGGATTCTATCATTTTTCGGTACTCACACTGATTCGACACGATTTCGGGACTCGTCTGGACAGTTCTTCGATACTCGCACGGATTCTACCTTTTTCCCGGTACTCGCCCGGATTCAATCATTTTTCGGCACTCACACTGATTCGACCCCTTTTCGGTACACGTCGAGAGAGTTTTTCGATACTCGCACTGATTTTACCTTTGCCCGGTACTCGCCCGGATTCTAGCATTTTTCGGAACTCACACTGATTCGACACGATTTCGAGACTCGCCTGGACAGTTCTTCGATACTCGCACGGATTCTACCTTTTTCCCGGTACTCGCCCGGATTCAATCATTTTTCGGCACTCACACTGATTCGACCCCTTTTCGGTACACGTCGAGACAGTTTTTCATTACTCGCACGGATTCCACCTTTTCCCGGTAGTCGCCTGGATACTACCATTTTTCGGTACTCACTCTGATTCGACACGATTTCGGGACTCGCCTGGACAGTTCTCCGATACTCGCACGGATTCTACCTTTTTCCCGGAACTCGCCCGGATTCTACAATTTTTCGGCACTCACACTGATTCGACCCCTTTTCGGTACTCGTCGAGACAGTTTTTCGATACTCGCACGGATTCTACCTTTTCCCGGTACTCGCCCGGATTCTAGCATTTTTCGGTACTCACACTGATTCGACACGATTTTGGGACTCATCTGGACAGTTCTTCGATACTCGCACGGATTCTACCTTTTTCCCGGTACTCGCCCGGATTCAATCATTTTTCGGCACTCACACTGATTCGACCCCTTTTCGGTACACGTCGAGACAGTTTTTGGATACTCGCACGGATTCTACCTTTTCCCGGTAGTCGCCCGGATTCTAGCATTTTTCGGTACTCACACTGATTCGACACGATTTCGGGACTCGCCTGGACAGTTCTTCAATACTCGCACGGATTCTACCTTTTTCCCGGTACTCGCCCGGATTCAATCATTTTTCGGCACTCACACTGATTCGACCCCTTTTCGGTACACGTCGAGACAGTTTTTCGATACTCGCACGGATTCCACCTTTTTCCGGTAGTCGCCTGGATACTACCATTTTTCGGTACTCACTCTGATTCGACACGATTTCGGGACTCGCCTGGACAGTTCTTCGATACTCGCACGGATTCTACCTTTTTCCCGGTAATCGCCCGGATTCTACAATTTTTCGGCACTCACACTGATTCGACCCCTTTTCGGTACTCGTCGAGACAGTTTTTCGATACTCGCACGGATTCTACCTTTTCCCGGTACTCGCCCGGATTCTAGCATTTTTCGGTACTCACACTGATTCGACACGATTTCGGGACTCGTCTGGACAGTTCTTCGATACTCGCACGGATTCTACCTTTTTCCCGGTACTCGCCCGGATTCAATCATTTTTCGGCACTCACACTGATTCGACCCCTTTTCGGTACACGTCGAGACAGTTTTTCGATACTTGCACGGATTTTACCTTTGCCCGGTACTCGCCCGGATTCTAGCATTTTTCGGAACTCACACTGATTCGACATGATTTCGGGACTCGCCTGGACAGTTCTTCGATACTCGCACGGATTCTACCTTTTTCCCGGTACTCGCCCGGATTCAATCATTTTTCGGCACTCACACTGATTCGTCCCCTTTTCGGTACACGTCGAGACAGTTTTTTGATACTCGCACGGATTCGACCTTTTCCCGGTAGTTGCCCGGATTCTAGCATTTTTCGGTACTCACACTGATTCGACACGATTTCGGGACTCATCTGGACAGTTCTTCGATACTCGCACGGATTCTACCTTTTTCCCGGTACTCGCCCGGATTCAATCATTTTTCGGCACTCACACTGATTCGACCCCTTTTTGGTACACGTCGAGACAGTTTTTGGATACTCGCACGGATTCTACCTTTTCCCGGTAGTCGCCCGGATTCTAGCATTTTTCGGTACTCACACTGATTCGACACGATTTCGGGACTCGCCTGGACAGTTCTTCGATACTCGCACGGATTCTACCTTTTTCCCGGTACTCGCCCGGATTCTACCATTTTTCGGCACTCACACTGATTCGACCCCTTTTCGGTACTCGTCGATACAGTTTTTCGATACTCGCACGGATTCTACCTTTTCCCGGTAGTTGCCCGGATTCTAGCATTTTTCGGTACTCACACTGATTCGACACGATTTCGGGACTCGTCTGGACAGTTCTTCGATACTCGCACGGATTCTACCTTTTTCCCGGTACTCGCCCGGATTCAATCATTTTTCGGCACTCACACTGATTCGACCCCTTTTCGGTACACGTCGAGACAGTTTTTTGATACTCGCACGGATTCTACCTTTTCCTGGTAGTCGCCCGGATTCTAGCATTTTTCGGTACTAACACTGATTCGACACGATTTCGGGACTCGCCTGGACAGTTCTTCGATACTCGCACGGATTCTACCATTTTCCCGGTACTCGCCCGGATTCTACCATTTTTCGGCACTCACACTGATTCGACCCCTTTTCGGTACTCGTCGAGACAGTTTTTCGATAGTCGCACGGATTCCACCTTTTCCTGGTACTCGCCCAGATTCTAGCATTTTTCGGTACTCACACTGATTCGACACGATTTCGGGACTCGTATGGACAGTTCTTTGATACTCGCACGGATTCTACCTTTTTCCCGGTACTCGCCCGGATTCAATCATTTTTCGGCACTCACACTGATTCGACCCCTTTTCGGTACACGTCGAGACAGTTTTTGGATACTCGCACGGATTCTACCTTTTCCCGGTAGTCGCCTGGATTCTAGCATTTTTCGGTACTCACACTGATTCGACACGATTTCGGGACTCGCCTGGACAGTTCTTCGATACTCGCACGGATTCTACCTTTTTCCCGGTACTCGCCCGGATTCAATCATTTTTCGGCACTCACACTGATTCGACCCCTTTTCGGTACACGTCGAGACAGTTTTTCGATACTCGCACGGATTCCACCTTTTTCCGGTAGTCGCCTGGATACTACCATTTTTCGGTACTCACTCTGATTCGACACGATTTCGGGACTCGCCTGGACAGTTCTTCGATACTCGCACGGATTCTACCTTTTTCCCGGTACTCGCCCGGATTCTACAATTTTTCGGCACTCACACTGATTCGACCCCTTTTCGGTACTCGTCGAGACAGTTTTTCGATACTCGCACGAATTCTACCTTTTCCCGGTACTCGCCCGGATTCTAGCATTTTTCGGTACTCACACTGATTCGACACGATTTCGGGACTCGTCTGGACAGTTCTTCGATACTCGCACGGATTCTACCTTTTTCCCGGTACTCGCCTGGATTCAATCATTTTTCGGCACTCACACTGATTCGACCCCTTTTCGGTACACGTCGAGACAGTTTTTCGATACTCGCACGGATTCTACCTTTTCCCGGTAGTCGCCCGGATTCTAGCATTTTTCGGTACTCACACTGATTCGACACGATTTCGGGACTCGCCTGGACAGTTCTTCGATACTCGCACGGATTCTACCATTTTCCCGGTAATCGCCCGGATTCTACCATTTTTCGGCACTCACACTGATTCGACCCCTTTTCGGTACACGTCGAGACAGTTTTTCGATACTCGCACGGATTCCACCTTTTCCCGGAAGTCGCCTGGATACTACCATTTTTCGGTACTCACACTGATTCGACACGATTTCGGGACTCACCTGGACAGTTCTTCGATACTCGCACGGATTCTACCTTTTTCCCGGTACTCGCCCGGATTCTACCATTTTTCGGCACTCACACTGATTCGACCCCTTTTCGGTACTCGTCGAGACAGTTTTTCGATACTCGCACGGATTCCACCTTTTCCCGGAAGTCGCCTGGATACTACCATTTTTCGGTACTCACACTGATTCGACACGATTTCGGGACTCGCCTGGACAGTTCTTCGATACTCGCACGGATTCTACCTTTTTCCCGGTACTCGCCCGGATTCAATCATTTTTCGGCACTCACACTGATTCGACCCCTTTTCGGTACTCGTCGAGACAGTTTTTCGATACTCGCACGGATTCTACCTTTTCCCGGTAGTCGCCCGGATTCTAGCATTTTTCGATACTCACACTGATTCGACACGATTTTCGGACTCGCTTGGACAGTTCTTCGATACTCGCACGGATTCTAGTATTTTTCGGTACTCACACTGATTCGACACGATTTCGGGACTCGCCTGGACAGTTCTTCGATACTCGCACGGATTCTACCTTTTTCCCGATAGTCGCCCGTGTTCTACCATTTTTCGGTACTCACACTGATTCGACACGATTTCGGGACTCGTCTGGACAGTTCCTCGATACTCGTACGAATTTTACCTTTTCCCTGTACTCGCCCGGATTCTAGCATTTTTCGGTACTCACACTGATTCGACACGATTTGGGGACTCGTCTGGACAGTTCTTCGATACTCGCACGGATTCTACCTTTTTCCCGGTACTCGCCCGGATTCAATCATTTTTCGGCACTCACACTGATTCGACCCCTTTTCGGTACACGTCGAGACAGTTTTTTGATACTCGCACGGATTCTACCTTTTCCCGGTAGTCGCCCGGATTCTAGCATTTTTCGGTACTCACACTGATTCGACACGATTTCGGGACTCGCCTGGACAGTTCTTCGATACTCGCACGGATTCTACCTTTTTCCCGGTACTCGCCCGGATTCAATCATTTTTCGGCACTCACACTGATTCGACCCCTTTTCGGTACTCGTCGAGACAGTTTTTCGATACTCGCACGGATTCTACCTTTTCCCGGTAGTCGCCCGGAGTCTAGCATTTTTCGGTACTCACACTGATTCGACACGATTTCAGGACTCGTCTGGACAGTTCTTCGATACTCGCACGGATTCTACCTTTTTCCCGGTACTCGCTCGGATTCAATCATTTTTCGGCACTCACACTGATTCGACCCCTTTTCGGTACACGTCGAGACAGTTTTTCGATACTAGCACGGATTCTACCTTTTCCCGGTACTCGCCCGGATTCTAGCATTTTTCGGAACTCACACTGATTCGACACGATTTCGGGACTCGCCTGGACAGTTCTTCGATACTCGCACGGATTCTACCATTTTCCCGGTACTCGCCCGGATTCTACCATTTTTCGGCACTCACACTGATTCGACCCCTTTTCGGTACACGTCGAGACAGTTTTTCATTACTCGCACGGATTCCACCTTTTCCCGGTAGTCGCCTGGATACTACCATTTTTCGGTACTCACTCTGATTCGACATGATTTCGGGACTCGCCTGGACAGTTCTCCGATACTCGCACGGATTCTACCTTTTTCCCGGTACTCGCCCGGATTCTACAATTTTTCGGCACTCACACTGATTCGACCCCTTTTCGGTACTCGTCGAGACAGTTTTTCGATACTCGCACGGATTCTACCTTTTCCCGGTACTCGCCCGGATTCTAGCATTTTTCGGTACTCACACTGATTCGACACGATTTTGGGACTCATCTGGACAGTTCTTCGATACTCGCACGGATTCTACCTTTTTCCCGGTACTCGCCCGGATTCAATCATTTTTCGGCACTCACACTGATTCGACCCCTTTTCGGTACACGTCGAGACAGTTTTTCGATACTCGCACGGATTCCACCTTTTCTCGGTAGTCGCCTGGATACTACCATTTTTCGGTACTCACACTGATTCGACACGATTTCGGGACTCGCCTGGACAGTTCTTCGATACTCGCACGGATTCTACCTTTTTCCCGGTACTCGCCCGGATTCTACCATTTTTCGGCACTCACACTGATTCGACCCCTTTTCGGTACTCGTCGAGACAGTTTTTCGATACTCGCACGGATTCTACCTTTTCCCGGTAGTCGCCCGGATTCTAGCATTTTTCGATACTCACACTGATTCGACACGATTTTCGGACTCGCTTGGACAGTTCTTCGATACTCGCACGGATTCTAGTATTTTTCGGTACTCACACTGATTCGACACGATTTCGGGACTCGCCTGGACAGTTCTTCGATACTCGCACGGATTCTACCTTTTTCCCGATAGTCGCCCGTGTTCTACCATTTTTCGGTACTCACACTGATTCGACACGATTTCGGGACTCGTCTGGACAGTTCCTCGATACTCGCACGGATTTTACCTTTTCCCTGTACTCGCCCGGATTCTAGCATTTTTCGGTACTCACACTGATTCGACACGATTTGGGGACTCGTCTGGACAGTTCTTCGATACTCGCACGGATTCTACCTTTTTCCCGGTACTCGCCCGGATTCAATCATTTTTCGGCACTCACACTGATTCGACCCCTTTTCGGTACACGTCGAGACAGTTTTTTGATACTCGCACGGATTCTACCTTTTCCCGGTAGTCGCCCGGATTCTAGCATTTTTCGGTACTCACACTGATTCGACACGATTTCGGGACTCGCCTGGACAGTTCTTCGATACTCGCACGGATTCTACCTTTTTCCCGGTACTCGCCCGGATTCAATCATTTTTCGGCACTCACACTGATTCGACCCCTTTTCGGTACTCGTCGAGACAGTTTTTCGATACTCGCACTGATTCTACCTTTTCCCGGTAGTCGCCCGGAGTCTAGCATTTTTCGGTACTCACACTGATTCGACACGATTTCGGGACTCGTCTGGACAGTTCTTCGATACTCGCACGGATTCTACCTTTTTCCCGGTACTCGCTCGGATTCAATCATTTTTCGGCACTCACACTGATTCGACCCCTTTTCGGTACACGTCGAGACAGTTTTTCGATACTAGCACGGATTCTACCTTTTCCCGGTACTCGCCCGGATTCTAGCATTTTTCGGAACTCACACTGATTCGACACGATTTCGGGACTCGCCTGGACAGTTCTTCGATACTCGCACGGATTCTACCTTTTTCCCGGTACTCGCCCGGATTCTACCATTTTTCGGCACTCACACTGATTCGACCCCTTTTCGGTACTCGTCGAGACAGTTTTTCGATACTCGCACGGATTCTACCTTTTCCCGGTAGTCGCCCGGATTCTAGCATTTTTCGATACTCACACTGATTCGACACGATTTTCGGACTCGCTTGGACAGTTCTTCGATACTCGCACGGATTCTAGTATTTTTCGGTACTCACACTGATTCGACACGATTTCGGGACTCGCCTGGACAGTTCTTCGATACTCGCACGGATTCTACCTTTTTCCCGATAGTCGCCCGTGTTCTACCATTTTTCGGTACTCACACTGATTCGACACGATTTCGGGACTCGTCTGGACAGTTCCTCGATACTCGCACGGATTTTACCTTTTCCCTGTACTCGCCCGGATTCTAGCATTTTTCGGTACTCACACTGATTCGACACGATTTGGGGACTCGTCTGGACAGTTCTTCGATACTCGCACGGATTCTACCTTTTTCCCGGTACTCGCCCGGATTCAATCATTTTTCGGCACTCACACTGATTCGACCCCTTTTCGGTACACGTCGAGACAGTTTTTTGATACTCGCACGGATTCTACCTTTTCCCGGTAGTCGCCCGGATTCTAGCATTTTTCGGTACTCACACTGATTCGACACGATTTCGGGACTCGCCTGGACAGTTCTTCGATACTCGCACGGATTCTACCTTTTTCCCGGTACTCGCCCGGATTCAATCATTTTTCGGCACTCACACTGATTCGACCCCTTTTCGGTACTCGTCGAGACAGTTTTTCGATACTCGCACTGATTCTACCTTTTCCCGGTAGTCGCCCGGAGTCTAGCATTTTTCGGTACTCACACTGATTCGACACGATTTCGGGACTCGTCTGGACAGTTCTTCGATACTCGCACGGATTCTACCTTTTTCCCGGTACTCGCTCGGATTCAATCATTTTTCGGCACTCACACTGATTCGACCCCTTTTCGGTACACGTCGAGACAGTTTTTCGATACTAGCACGGATTCTACCTTTTCCCGGTACTCGCCCGGATTCTAGCATTTTTCGGAACTCACACTGATTCGACACGATTTCGGGACTCGCCTGGACAGTTCTTCGATACTCGCACGGATTCTACCATTTTCCCGGTACTCGCCCGGATTCTACCATTTTTCGGCACTCACACTGATTCGACCCCTTTTCGGTACACGTCGAGACAGTTTTTCATTACTCACACGGATTCCACCTTTTCCCGGTAGTCGCCTGGATACTACCATTTTTCGGTACTCACTCTGATTCGACATGATTTCGGGACTCGCCTGGACAGTTCTCCGATACTCGCACGGATTCTACCTTTTTCCCGGTACTCGCCCGGATTCTACAATTTTTCGGCACTCACACTGATTCGACCCCTTTTCGGTACTCGTCGAGACAGTTTTTTGATACTCGCACGGATTCTACCTTTTCCCGGTACTCGCCCGGATTCTAGCATTTTTCGGTACTCACACTGATTCGACACGATTTTGGGACTCATCTGGACAGTTCTTCGATACTCGCACGGATTCTACCTTTTTCCAGGTACTGGCCCGGATTCAATCATTTTTCGGCGCTCACACTGATTCGACCCCTTTTCGGTACACGTCGAGACAGTTTTTCGATACTCGCACGGATTCCACCTTTTCCCGGTAGTCGCCTGGATACTACCATTTTTCGGTACTCACACTGATTCGACACGATTTCGGGACTCGCCTGGACAGTTCTTCGATACTCGCACGGATTCTACCTTTTTCCCGGTACTCGCCCGGATTCAATCATTTTTCGGCACTCACACTGATTCGACCCCTTTTCGGTACACGTCGAGACAGTTTTTCGATACTCGCACGGATTCCACCTTTTCCCGGTAGTCGCCTGGATACTACCATTTTTCGATACTCACACTGATTCGACACGATTTCGGGACTCGCTTGGACAGTTCTTCGATACTCGCACGGATTCTACCTTTTTCCCGGTACTCGCCCGGATTCTACCATTTTTCGGCACTCACACTGATTCGACCCCTTTTCGGTACTCGTCGAGACAGTTTTTCGATACTCGCACAGATTCTACCTTTTCCCGGTACTCGCCCGGATTCAATCATTTTTCGGTACTCACACTGATTCGACCCCTTTTCGGTACTCGTCGAGACAGTTTTTCGATACTCGCACAGATTCTACCTTTTCCCGGTACTCGCCCGGATTCAATCATTTTTCGGCACTCACACTGATTCGACCCCTTTTCGGTACACGTCGAGACAGTTTTTCGATACTCGCACGGATTCCACCTTTTCCCGGTAGTTGCCTGGATACTACCATTTTTCGGTACTCACACTGATTCGACACGATTTCGGGACTCGCCTGGACAGTTCTTCGATACTCGCACGGATTCTACCTTTTTCCCGGTACTTGCCCGGATTCTACCATTTTTCGGCACTCACACTGATTCGACCCCTTTTCGGTACTCGTCGAGACAGTTTTTCGATATTCGCACGGATTCTACCTTTTCCCGGGAGTCGCCAGGATTCTAGCATTTTTCGGTACTCACACTGATTCGACACGATTTCGGGACTCGCCTGGACAGTTCTTCGATACTCGCACGAATTCTACCTTTTTCCCGGTCCTCGCCCGGATTCAATCATTTTTCGGCACTCACACTGATTGGACCCCTTTTCGGTACACGTCGAGACGGTTTTTCGATACTCGCACGGATTCTACCTTTTTCCCGGTAGTTGCCCGGGATACTACCATTTTTCGGTACTCACACTGATTCGACACGATTTCGGGACTCGCCTGGACAGTTCTTCGATACTCGCACGGATTCTACCTTTTTCCCGGTACTCGCCCGGATTCTACCATTTTTCGGGACTCACACTCATTCGACCCCTTTTCGGTACTCGTCGAGACAGTTTTTCGATACACGCACGGATTCTACCTTTTCCCGGTACTCGCCCGGATTCGAGCATTTTTCGGTACTCACACTGATTCGACAGGATTTCGGGACTCGTCTGGGTAGTTCTTCGATACTCACACGGATTCTATCTTTTTCCCGGTACTCGCCCGGATTCTAGCATTTTTCGGTACTCACACTGATTCGACACGATTTCGGGACTCGCCTGGACAGTTCTTCGATACTCGCACGGATTCTACCTTTTTCCCGGTACTCGCCCGGATTCAACCAATTTTCGGCACTCACACTGATTCGACCCCTTTTCGGTACTCGTCGAGACAGTTTTTCGATACTCGCACGGATTCTACCTTTTCCCGATACTCGCCCGGATTCTAGCATTTTTCGGTACTCACCCTGATTCGACACGATTTGGGGACTCGTCTGGACAGTTCTTCGATACTCGCACGGATTCTACCTTTTTCCCGGTACTCGCCCGGATTCAATCATTTTTCGGCACTCACACTGATTCGACCCCTTTTCGGTACTCGTCGAGACAGTTTTTCGATACTCGCACGGATTCTACCTTTTCCCGATACTCGCCCGGATTCTAGCATTTTTCGGTACTCACACTGATTCGACACGATTTCGGGAGTCGCCTGGACAGTTCTTCGATACTCGCACGGATTCTACCTTTTTCCCGGTCCTCGCCCGGATTCAATCATTTTTCGGCACTCACACTGATTGGACCCCTTTTCGGTACACGTCGAGACGGTTTTTCGATACTCGCACGGATTCTACCTTTTTCCCGGTAGTTGCCCGGGATACTACCATTTTTCGGTACTCACACTGATTCGACACGATTTCGGGACTCGCCTGGACAGTTCTTCGATACTCGCACGGATTCTACCTTTTTCCCGGTACTCGCCCGGATTCTACCATTTTTCGGGACTCACACTCATTCGACCCCTTTTCGGTACTCGTCGAGACAGTTTTTCGATACACGCACGGATTCTACCTTTTCCCGGTACTCGCCCGGATTCGAGCATTTTTCGGTACTCACACTGATTCGACAGGATTTCGGGACTCGTCTGGGCAGTTCTTCGATACTCACACGGATTCTATCTTTTTCCCGGTACTCGCCCGGATTCTAGCATTTTTCGGTACTCACACTGATTCGACACGATTTCGGGACTCGCCTGGACAGTTCTTCGATACTCGCACGGATTCTACCTTTTTCCCGGTACTCGCCCGGATTCAACCAATTTTCGGCACTCACACTGATTCGACCCCTTTTCGGTACTCGTCGAGACAGTTTTTCGATACTCGCACGGATTCTACCTTTTCCCGATACTCGCCCGGATTCTAGCATTTTTCGGTACTCACCCTGATTCGACACGATTTGGGGACTCGTCTGGACAGTTCTTCGATACTCGCACGGATTCTACCTTTTTCCCGGTACTCGCCCGGATTCAATCATTTTTCGGCACTCACACTGATTCGACCCCTTTTCGGTACTCGTCGAGACAGTTTTTCGATACTCGCACGGATTCTACCTTTTCCCGATACTCGCCCGGATTCTAGCATTTTTCGGTACTCACCCTGATTCGACACGATTTGGGGACTCGTCTGGACAGTTCTTCGATACTCGCACGGATTCTACCTTTTTCCCGGTACTTGCCCGGATTCTACCATTTTTCGGCACTCACACTGATTCGACCCCTTTTCGGTACTCGTCGAGACAGTTTTTCGATACTCGCACGGATTCTACCTTTTCCCGATACTCGCCCGGATTCTAGCATTTTTCGGTACTCACACTGATTCGACACGATTTCGGGACTCGCCTGGACAGTTCTTCGATACTCGCACGGATTCTACCTTTTTCCCGGTCCTCGCCCGGATTCAATCATTTTTCGGCACTCACACTGATTCGACCCCTTTTCGGTACACGTCGAGACCGTTTTTTGATACTCGCACGGATTCTACCTTTTCCCGGTAGTTGCCCGGATTCTAGCATTTTTCGGTACTCGCACTGATTCGACACGATTTCGGGACTCGCCTGGACAGTTCTTCGATACTCGCACGGATTCTACCTTTTTCCCGGTACTCGCCCGGATTCCACCATTTTTCGGGACTCACACTCATTCGACCCCTTTTCGGTACTCGTCGAGACAGTTTTTCGATACACGCACGGATTCTACCTTTTCCCGGTACTCGCCCGGATTCGAGCATTTTTCGGTACTCACACTGATTCGACAGGATTTCGAGACTCGTCTGGGCAGTTCTTCGATACTCACACGGATTCTATCTTTTTCCCGGTACTCGCCCGGATTCTAGCATTTTTCGGTACTCACACTGATTCGACACGATTTCGGGACTCGCCTGGACAGTTCTTCGATACTCGCACGGATTCTACCTTTTTCCCGGTACTCGCCCGGATTCAACCAATTTTCGGCACTCACACTGATTCGACCGCTTTTCGGTACTCGTCGAGACAGTTTTTCGATACTCGCACGGATTCTACCTTTTCCCGATACTCGCCCGGATTCTAGCATTTTTCGGTACTCACCCTGATTCGACACGATTTGGGGACTCGTCTGGACAGTTCTTCGATACTCGCACGGATTCTACCTTTTTCCCGGTACTCGCCCGGATTCAATCATTTTTCGGCACTCACACTGATTCGACCCCTTTTCGGTACTCGTCGAGACAGTTTTTCGATACTCGCACGGATTCTACCTTTTCCCGATACTCGCCCGGATTCTAGCATTTTTCGGTACTCACCCTGATTCGACACGATTTGGGGACTCGTCTGGACAGTTCTTCGATACTCGCACGGATTCTACCTTTTTCCCGGTACTTGCCCGGATTCTACCATTTTTCGGCACTCACACTGATTCGACCCCTTTTCGGTACTCGTCGAGACAGTTTTTCGATACTCGCACGGATTCTACCTTTTCCCGATACTCGCCCGGATTCTAGCATTTTTCGGTACTCACACTGATTCGACACGATTTCGGGACTCGCCTGGACAGTTCTTCGATACTCGCACGGATTCTACCTTTTTCCCGGTCCTCGCCCGGATTCAATCATTTTTCGGCACTCACACTGATTGGACCCCTTTTCGGTACACGTCGAGACGGTTTTTCGATACTCGCACGGATTCTACCTTTTTCCCTGTAGTTGCCCGGGATACTACCATTTTTCGGTACTCACACTGATTCGACACGATTTCGGGACTCGCCTGGACAGTTCTTCGATACTCGCACGGATTCTACCTTTTTCCCGGTACTCGCCCGGATTCTACCATTTTTCGGGACTCACACTCATTCGACCCCTTTTCGGTACTCGTCGAGACAGTTTTTCGATACACGCACGGATTCTACCTTTTCCCGGTACTCGCCCGGATTCGAGCATTTTCGGTACTCACACTGATTCGACAGGATTTCGGGACTCGTCTGGGCAGTTCTTCGATACTCACACGGATTCTATCTTTTTCCCGGTACTCGCCCGGATTCTAGCATTTTTCGGTACTCACACTGATTCGACACGATTTCGGGACTCGCCTGGACAGTTCTTCGATACTCGCACGGATTCTACCTTTTTCCCGGTACTCGCCCGGATTCAACCAATTTTCGGCACTCACACTGATTCGACCCCTTTTCGGTACTCGTCGAGACAGTTTTTCGATACTCGCACGGATTCTACCTTTTCCCGATACTCGCCCGGATTCTAGCATTTTTCGGTACTCACCCTGATTCGACACGATTTGGGGACTCGTCTGGACAGTTCTTCGATACTCGCACGGATTCTACCTTTTTCCCGGTACTCGCCCGGATTCAATCATTTTTCGACACTCACACTGATTCGACCCCTTTTCGGTACACGTTCAGACAGTTTTTCGATACTCGCAGGGATTCTACCTTTTCTCGGTACTCGCCCGGATTCTAGCATTTTTCGGTACTCACACTGATTCGACACGATTTCCGGACTCGCCTGGACAGTTCTTCGATACTCGCAGGGATTCTATCTTTTTCCCGGTACTTGCCCGGATTCCATCATTTTTCGGCACTCGCACTGATTCGACCGCTTTTCGGTACTCGTCGAGACAGTTTTTCGATACTCGCACGGATTCTACCTTTTCCCGATACTCGCCCGGATTCTAGCATTTTTCGGTACTCACACTCATTCGACCCGATTTCGGGACTCGCCTAGACAGTTCTTCGATACTCGCACGGATTCTACCTTTTTCTCGGTACTCACCCGGATTCTACCAATTTTCGGCACTCACACTGATTCGACCCCTTTTCGGTACTCGTCGAGACAGTTTTTCGATACACGCACGGATTCTACCTTTTCCCGGTAGTCGCCCGGATTCTAGCATTTTTCGGTACTAACACTGATTCGACACGATTTCGGGACTCGTCTGGACAGTTCTTCGATACTCGCACGGACTCTACCTTTTTCCCGGTCCTCGCCCGGATTCAATCATTTTTCGGCACTCACACTGATTCGACCCCTTTTCGGTACACGTCGAGACGGTTTTTCGATACTCGCACGGATTCTACCTTTTTCCCGGTAGTTGCCCGGGATACTACCATTTTTCGGTACTCACACTGATTCGACACGATTTCGGGACTCGCCTGGACAGTTCTTCGATACTCGCACGGATTCTACCTTTTTCCCGGTACTCGCCCGGATTCAACCATTTTTCGGGACTCACACTCATTCGACCCCTTTTCGGTACTCGTCGAGACAGTTTTTCGATACACGCACGGATTCTACCTTTTCCCGGTACTCGCCCGGATTCGAGCATTTTTCGGTACTCACACTGATTCGACAGGATTTCGGGACTCGTCTGGGCAGTTCTTCGATACTCACACGGATTCTATCTTTTTCCCGGTACTCGCCCGGATTCTAGCATTTTTCGGTACTCACACTATTTCGACACGATTTCGGGACTCGCCTGGACAGTTCTTCGATACTCGCACGGATTCTACCTTTTTCCCGGTACTCGCCCGGATTCAACCAATTTTCGGCACTCACACTGATTCGACCCCTTTTCGGTACTCGTCGAGACAGTTTTTCGATACTCGCACGGATTCTACCTTTTCCCGATACTCACCCGGATTCTAGCATTTTTCGGTACTCACCCTGATTCGACACGATTTGGGGACTCGTCTGGACAGTTCTTCGATACTCGCACGGATTCTACCTTTTTCCCGGTACTCGCCCGGATTCAATCATTTTTCGGCACTCACACTGATTCGACCCCTTTTCGGTACACGTCGAGACAGTTTTTCGATACTCGCACAGATTCCACCTTTTCTCGGTAGTCGCCTGGATACTACCATTATTCGGTACTCACACTGATTCGACACGATTTCGGGAGTCGCCTGGATAGTTCTTCGATACTCGCACGGATTCTACCTTTTTCCCGGTACTCGCCCGGATTCTACCATTTTTCGGCACTCACACTCATTCGACCCCTTTTCGGTTTTCGTCAAGACAGTTTTTCGATACTCGCACTGATTCTACCTTTTCCCGGTACTCGCCCGGATTCTAGCATTTTTCGGTACTCACACTGATTCGACACGATTTCGGGACTCGTCTGGACAGTTCTTCGATACTCGCACGGATTCTACCTTTTTCCCGGTACTCGCCCGGATTCAATCATTTTTCGGCACTCACACTGATTCGACCCCTTTTCGGTACACGTCGAGACAGTTTTTTGATACTCGCACGGATTCTACCTTTTCCCGGTAGTTGCCCGGATTCTAGCATTTTTCGGTACTCGCACTGATTCGACACGATTTCGGGACTCGCCTGGACAGTTCTTCGATACTCGCACGGATTCTACCTTTTTCCCGGTACTCGCCCGGATTCCACCATTTTTCGGGACTCACACTCATTCGACCCCTTTTCGGTACTCGTCGAGACAGTTTTTCGATACACGCACGGATTCTACCTTTTCCCGGTACTCGCCCGGATTCGAGCATTTTTCGGTACTCACACTGATTCGACAGGATTTCGGGACTCGTCTGGGCAGTTCTTCGATACTCACACGGATTCTATCTTTTTCCCGGTACTCGCCCGGATTCTAGCATTTTTCGGTACTCACACTATTTCGACACGATTTCGGGACTCGCCTGGACAGTTCTTCGATACTCGCACGGATTCTACCTTTTTCCCGGTACTCGCCCGGATTCAACCAATTTTCGGCACTCACACTGATTCGACCCCTTTTCGGTACTCGTCGAGACAGTTTTTCGATACTCGCACGGATTCTACCTTTTCCCGATACTCGCCCGGATTCTAGCATTTTTCGGTACTCACCCTGATTCGACACGATTTGGGGACTCGTCTGGACAGTTCTTCGATACTCGCACGGATTCTACCTTTTTCCCGGTACTCGCCCGGATTCAATCATTTTTCGGCACTCACACTGATTCGACCCCTTTTCGGTACACGTCGAGACAGTTTTTCGATACTCGCACAGATTCCACCTTTTCTCGGTAGTCGCCTGGATACTACCATTATTCGGTACTCACACTGATTCGACACGATTTCGGGAGTCGCCTGGATAGTTCTTCGATACTCGCACGGATTCTACCTTTTTCCCGGTACTCGCCCGGATTCTACCATTTTTCGGCACTCACACTCATTCGACCCCTTTTCGGTTTTCGTCAAGACAGTTTTTCGATACTCGCACTGATTCTACCTTTTCCCGGTACTCGCCCGGATTCTAGCATTTTTCGGTACTCACACTGATTCGACACGATTTCGGGACTCGTCTGGACAGTTCTTCGATACTCGCACGGATTCTACCTTTTTCCCGGTACTCGCCCGGATTCAATCATTTTTCGGCACTCACACTGATTCGACCCCTTTTCGGTACACGTCGAGACAGTTTTTTGATACTCGCACGGATTCTACCTTTTCCCGGTAGTTGCCCGGATTCTAGCATTTTTCGGTACTCGCACTGATTCGACACGATTTCGGGACTCGCCTGGACAGTTCTTCGATACTCGCACGGATTCTACCTTTTTCCCGGTACTCGCCCGGATTCCACCATTTTTCGGGACTCACACTCATTCGACCCCTTTTCGGTACTCGTCGAGACAGTTTTTCGATACACGCACGGATTCTACCTTTTCCCGGTACTCGCCCGGATTCGAGCATTTTTCGGTACTCACACTGATTCGACAGGATTTCGGGACTCGTCTGGGCAGTTCTTCGATACTCGCACGGATTCTATCTTTTTCCCGATACTCGCCCGGATTCTAGCATTTTTTGGTACTCACAATGATTCGACACGATTTCGGGACTCGCCTGGACAGTTCTTCGATACTCGCACGGATTCTACCTTTTTCCCGGTACTCGCCCGGATTCAACCAATTTTCGGCACTCACACTGATTCGACCCCTTTTCGGTACTCGTCGAGACAGTTTTTCGATACTCGCACGGATTCTACCTTTTCCCGATACTCGCCCGGATTCTAGCATTTTTCGGTACTCACCCTGATTCGACACGATTTGGGTACTCGTCTGGACAGTTCTTCGATACTCGCACGGATTCTACCTTTTTCCCGGTACTCCCCCCGGATTCAATCAATTTTCGGCACTCACACTGATTCGACCCCTTTTCGGTACACGTCGAGACAGTTTTTCGATACTCGCACAGATTCCACCTTTTCTCGGTAGTCGCCTGGATACTACCATTTTTCGGTACTCACACTGATTCGACACGATTTCGGGAGTCGCCTGGATAGTTCTTCGATACTCGCACGGATTCTACCTTTTTCCCCGGTACTCGCCCGGATTCTACCATTTTTCGGCACTCACACTCATTCGACCCCTTTTCGGTTTTCGTCAAGACAGTTTTTCGATACTCGCACGGATTCTACCTTTTTCCCGGTACTCGCCCGGATTCTACCATTTTTCGGCACTCACACTCATTCGACCCTTTTCGGTTTCGTCAAGACAGTTTTTCGATACTCGCACGGATTCTACCTTTTCCCGGTACTCGCCCGGATTCTAGCATTTTTCGGTACTCACACTGATTCGACACGATTTCGGGACTCGTCTGGACAGTTCTTCGATACTCGCACGGATTCTACCTTTTTCCCGGTACTCGCCCGGATTCAATCATTTTTCGGTACTCACACTGATTCGACCCCTTTTCGGTACACGTCGAGACAGTTTTTTGATACTCGCACGGATTCTACCTTTTCCCGGTAGTTGCCCGGATTCTAGCATTTTTCGGTACTCGCACTGATTCGACACGATTTCGGGACTCGCCTGGACAGTTCTTCGATACTCGCACGGATTCTACCTTTTTCCCGGTACTCGCCCGGATTCAATCATTTTTCGGCACTCACACTGATTCGACCCCTTTTCGGTACACGTCGAGACAGTTTTTTGATACTCGCACGGATTCTACCTTTTCCCGGTAGTTGCCCGGATTCTAGCATTTTTCGGTACTCGCACTGATTCGACACGATTTCGGGACTCGTCTGGGCAGTTCTTCGATACTCGCACGGATTCTATCTTTTTCCCGGTACTCGCCCGGATTCTAGCATTTTTCGGTACTCACACTGATTCGACACGATTTCGGGACTCGTCTGGACAGTTGTTCGACACTCGCACGGATTCTACCTTTTTCCCGGTACTCGCCCGGATTCAATCATTTTTCGGCACTCACACTGATTTGACCCCTTTTCGATACACGTCGAGACAGTTTTTTGATACTCGCACGGATTCTACCTTTTCCCGGTAGTTGCCCGGATTCTAGCATTTTTCGGTACTCGCACTGATTCGACACGATTTCGAGACTCGCCTGGACAGTTCTTCGATACTCGCACGGATTCTACCTTTTTCCCGGTACTCGCCCGGATTCTACCATTTTTCGGGACTCACACTCATTCGACCCCTTTTCGGTACTCGTCGAGACAGTTTTTCGATACTCGCACGGATTCTACCTTTTCCCGGTACTCGCCCGGATTCTAGCATTTTTCGGTACTCACACTGATTCGACACGATTTCGGGACTCGTCTGGACAGTTCTTCGATACTCGCACGGATTCTACCTTTTTCCCGGTACTCGCCCGGATTCAATCATTTTTCGGCACTCACACTGATTCGACCCCTTTTCGGTACACGTCGAGACAGTTTTTTGATACTCGCACGGATTCTACCTTTTCCCGGTAGTTGCCCGGATTCTAGCATTTTTCGGTACTCGCACTGATTCGACACGATTTCGGGACTCGCCTGGACAGTTCTTCGATACTCGCACGGATTCTACCTTTTTCCCAGTACTCGCCCGGATTCTACCATTTTTCGGGACTCACACTCATTCGACCCCTTTTCGGTACTCGTCGAGACAGTTTTTCGATACTCGCACGGATTCTACCTTTTCCCGGTACTCGCCCGGATTCTAGCATTTTTCGGTACTCACACTGATTCGACAGGATTTCGGGACTCGTCTGGGCAGTTCTTCGATACTCGCACGGATTCTATCTTTTTCCCGGTACTCGCCCGGATTCTAGCATTTTTCGGTACTCACACTGATTCGACACGATTTCGGGACTCGTCTGGAGAGTTCTTCGACACTCGCACGGATTCTACCTTTTTCCCGGTACTCGCCCGGATTCAATCATTTTTCGGCACTCACACTGATTTGACCCCTTTTCGATAGACGTCGAGACAGTTTTTTGATACTCGCACGGATTCTACCTTTTCCCGGTAGTTGCCCGGATTCTAGCATTTTTCGGTACTCTCACTGATTCGACACGATTTCGGGACTCGCCTGGACAGTTCTTCGATACTCGCACGGATTCTACCTTTTTCCCGGTACTCGCCCGGATTCTACCATTTTTCGGGACTCACACTCATTCGACCCCTTTTCGGTACTCGTCGAGACAGTTTTTCGATACTCGAACGGATTCTACCTTTTCCCGGTACTCGCCCGGATTCTAGCATTTTTCGGTACTCACACTGATTCGACACGATTTCGGGACTCGCCTGGACATTTCTTCGATACTCGCACGGATTCTATCTTTTTCCCGGTACTCGCCCGGATTCTAGCATTTTTCGGTACTCACACAGATTCGACCCGATTTCGGGACTCGCCTGGACAGTTTTTCGATACTCGCACGGATTCCACCTTTTCCCGGTAGTCGCCTGGATTCTACCATTTTTCGGTAGTCACATTGATTCGACACGATTTCGGGACTCGCCTGGACAGTTTTTCGATACTCGCACGGAATATACCTTTTTCCCGGTAATCGCCCGGATTCTACCATTCTCGGCACTCACACTGATTCGACCCCTTTTCGGTACTCGTCGAGACAGTTTTTCGATAGTCGCACGGATTCTACCTTTTCCCTGTAGTCGCCCGGATTCTACCAATTTTTGGTACTCACACTGATTCGACACGATTTCGGGAGTCGCCTGGACAGTTCTTCGATACTCTCACGGATTCTACATTTTTCCTGGTACTCGCCCGGATTCTACCATTTTTCAGCACTCACACTGATTCGACCCCTTTTCGGTACTCGTCGAGACAGTTTTTCGATACTCGCACGGATTCTACCTTTTCCCGGTACTCGCCCGGATTTTACCAATTTTTCGGGACTCACACTGATTCGACCCCATTTCGGTACTCGGCGATACAATTTTACGATACTCGCATTGATTCTACCTTTTTCCCGGTACTCACCCGGATTCTATCATTTTTCGGCAGTCACACTGATTCGACCCCTTTTCGGTACTCGTCGAGACAATTTTTCGATACTCGCACGGATTCTACCTTTTCCCGGTAGTTGCCCGGATTCTACCATATTTCGGTACTCACACTTATTCGACAAGATTTCGGGACTCGCCTAGACAGTTCTTCGATACTCTCACGGATTCTACATTTTCCCGGTAGTCGCCCGAATTCTACCAATTTTCGGTACTCACACTGATTCGACACGATTTCGGGACTCGCCTGGACAGTTCTTCGATAATCGCACGGATTCTACCTTTTTCCCGGTACTCGCCCGGATTCTACCAATTTTCGGCACTCACACCGATTCGACCCCTTTTCGGTACACGTCGAGAGAGTTTTTCGATACTCGCAAGGATTCTACCTTTTCCAGGTAGTCGCCCGGATTCTACCATTTTTCGGTACTCACACTGATTCGACACGATTTCGGGACTCGCCTGGACAGTTCTTCGATACTCGCACGGATTCTACCTTTTTCCCGGTACTCGCCCGGATTCAACCAATTTTCGGCACTCACACTCATTCAACCCCTTTTCGGTACTCGTCGAGACAGTTTTTCGATACTCGCACAGATTCTACCTTTTCCCGGTACTCGCCCGGATTCTAGCATTTTTCGGTACTCACACTGATTCGACACGATTTCGGGACTCGCCTGGACATTTCTTCGATACTCGCACGGATTCTATCTTTTTCCCGGTACTCGCCCGGATTCTAGCATTTTTCGGTACTCACACAGATTCGACCCGATTTCGGGACTCGCCTGGACAGTTTTTCGATACTCGCACGGATTCCACCTTTTCCCGGTAGTCGCCTGGATTCTACCTTTTTTCGGTAGTCACATTGATTCGACACGATTTCGGGACTCGCCTGGACAGTTTTTCGATACTCGCACGGAATATACCTTTTTCCCGGTAATCGCCCGGATTCTACCATTCTCGGCACTCACACTGATTCGACCCCTTTTCGGTACTCGTCGAGACAGTTTTTCGATAGTCGCACGGATTCTACCTTTTCCCTGTAGTCGCCCGGATTCTACCAATTTTTGGTACTCACACTGATTCGACACGATTTCGGGAGTCGCCTGGACAGTTCTTCGATACTCTCACGGATTCTACATTTTTCCTGGTACTCGCCCGGATTCTACCATTTTTCAGCACTCACACTGATTCGACCCCTTTTCGGTACTCGTCGAGACAGTTTTTCGATACTCGCACGGATTCTACCTTTTCCCGGTACTCGCCCGGATTTTACCAATTTTTCGGGACTCACACTGATTCGACCCCATTTCGGTACTCGGCGATACAATTTTACGATACTCGCATTGATTCTACCTTTTTCCCGGTACTCACCCGGATTCTATCATTTTTCGGCAGTCACACTGATTCGACCCCTTTTCGGTACTCGTCGAGACAATTTTTCGATACTCGCACGGATTCTACCTTTTCCCGGTAGTTGCCCGGATTCTACCATATTTCGGTACTCACACTTATTCGACAAGATTTCGGGACTCGCCTAGACAGTTCTTCGATACTCTCACGGATTCTACATTTTCCCGGTAGTCGCCCGAATTCTACCAATTTTCGGTACTCACACTGATTCGACACGATTTCGGGACTCGCCTGGACAGTTCTTCGATAATCGCACGGATTCTACCTTTTTCCCGGTACTCGCCCGGATTCTACCAATTTTCGGCACTCACACCGATTCGACCCCTTTTCGGTACACGTCGAGAGAGTTTTTCGATACTCGCAAGGATTCTACCTTTTCCAGGTAGTCGCCCGGATTCTACCATTTTTCGGTACTCACACTGATTCGACACGATTTCGGGACTCGCCTGGACAGTTCTTCGATACTCGCACGGATTCTACCCTTTTTCCCCGGTACTCGCCCGGATTCAACCAATTTTCGGCACTCACACTCATTCGACCCCTTTTCGGTACTCGTCGAGACAGTTTTTCGATACTCGCACGGATTCTACCTTTTCCCGGTACTCGCCCGGATTCTAGCATTTTTCGGTACTCACACTGATTCGACACGATTTCGGGACTCGCCTGGACATTTCTTCGATACTCGCACGGATTCTATCTTTTTCCCGGTACTCGCCCGGATTCTAGCATTTTTCGGTACTCACACAGATTCGACCCGATTTCGGGACTCGCCTGGACAGTTTTTCGATACTCGCACGGATTCCACCTTTTCCCGGTAGTCGCCTGGATTCTACCTTTTTTCGGTAGTCACATTGATTCGACACGATTTCGGGACTCGCCTGGATAGTTTTTCGATACTCGCACGGAATATACCTTTTTCCCGGTAATCGCCCGGATTCTACCATTCTCGGCACTCACACTGATTCGACCCCTTTTCGGTACTCGTCGAGACAGTTTTTCGATAGTCGCACGGATTCTACCTTTTCCCTGTAGTCGCCCGGATTCTACCAATTTTTGGTACTCACACTGATTCGACACGATTTCGGGAGTCGCCTGGACAGTTCTTCGATACTCTCACGGATTCTACATTTTTCCTGGTACTCGCCCGGATTCTACCATTTTTCAGCACTCACACTGATTCGACCCCTTTTCGGTACTCGTCGAGACAGTTTTTCGATACTCGCACGGATTCTACCTTTTCCCGGTACTCGCCCGGATTTTACCAATTTTTCGGGACTCACACTGATTCGACCCCATTTTGGTACTCGGCGATACAATTTTACGATACTCGCATTGATTCTACCTTTTTCCCGGTACTCACCCGGATTCTATCATTTTTCGGCAGTCACACTGATTCGACCCCTTTTCGGTACTCGTCGAGACAATTTTTCGATACTCGCACGGATTCTACCTTTTCCCGGTAGTTGCCCGGATTCTACCATATTTCGGTACTCACACTTATTCGACAAGATTTCGGGACTCGCCTAGACAGTTCTTCGATACTCTCACGGATTCTACATTTTCCCGGTAGTCGCCCGAATTCTACCAATTTTCGGTACTCTTACTGATTCGACACGATTTCGGGACTCGCCTGGACAGTTCTTCGATACTCGCACGGATTCTACCTTTTTCCCGGTACTCGCCCGGATTCTACGATTTTTCGGGACTCACACTGATTCGACCCCATTTCGGTACTCGGCGATACAATTTTTCGATACTCGCATGGATTCTACCTTTTTCCCGGTACTCACCCGGACTCCATCATTTTTCGGCACTCACGCTGATTTGACCCCTTTTCGGTACACGTCGAGACAGTTTTTCGATACTCGCACGGATTCTACCTTTTCCCGGTAGTCGCCCGGATTCTATCATTTTTCGGGACTCACATTGATTCGACTCCATTTCGGTACTCGGCGATACAGTTTTTCGATACTCGCACGGATTCTACTTTTTCCCGGTAATTGCCCGGATTCTAGCATTTTTCGGTACTCACATTGATTCGACACGATTTCGGGACTCGCCTGGACAGTTCTTCGACACTCGCACGAATTCTAGCTTTTTCCCGGTACTCGCCCGGATTCTACCAGTTTTCGGCACTCACACCGATTCGACCCCTTTTCGGTACACGTCGAGAGAGTTTTTCGATACTCGCAAGGATTCTACCTTTTCCCGGTAGTCGCCCGGATTCTACCATTTTTCGGTACTCACACTGATTCGACACGATTTCGGGACTCGCCTGGACAGTTCTTCGATACTCTCACGGATTCTACCTTTTTCCCGGTACTCGCCCGGATTCTACGATTTTTCGGGACTCACACTGATTTGACCCCATTTTGGTACTCGGCGATACAATTTTTCGATACTCGCATGGATTCTACCTTTTTCCCGGTACTCGCCCGGACTCTATCATTTTTCGGCACTCACACTGATTTGATCCCTTTTCGGTACACGTCGAGACAGTTTTTCGTTACTCGCACGGATTCTACCTTTTCCCGTTAGTCGCCCGGATTCTATCATTTTTCGGGACTCACACTGATTCGACTCCATTTCGGTACTCGGCGATACAGTTTTTCGATACTTGCACGGATTCTACCTTTTCCCGGTAGTCGCCCGGATTCTAGCATTTTTCGGTACTCACACTGATTCGACACGATTTCGGGACTCGCCTGGACAGTTCTTCGATACTCGGAAGAATTCTACCTTTTTCCCGATACTCGCCCGGATTCTACCATTTTTCGGCACTCACACTGATTCGACCTCTTTTCGGTACTCGTCGAGACAGTTCTTCGATACTTGCACGGATTCTACCTTTTCCCGGTACTCGCCCGGATTCTAGCATTTTTCGGTACTCACACTGATTCGACACGATTTCGAGACTCGCCTGGACAGTTCTTCGATACTCGCACGGATTCTACCTTTTTCCCGGTACTCGCCCAGGATTCTACCATTTTTCGACACTCACACTCATTCGACCCCTTTTCGGCACTCATCGAGACAGTTTTTCGATACTCGCACGGATTCTACCTTTTCCCGGTACTCGCCCGGATTCTAGCATTTTTCGGTACTCACACTGATTCGACAAGATTTCGGGACTCGTCTGGACAGTTCTTCGATACTCGCACGGATTCTACCTTTTTCCCGGTACTCGCCCGGATTCTACCCCTTTCCGGGACTCACGCTGATTCGATCCCATTTCGGTACTCGGTGATATAGTTTTTCGATACTCGCACGGACTCTACCTTTTCTCGGTAGTCGCTCGGATTCTACCATTTTTCGGTACTCACACTAATTCGACACGATTCAGGACTCGCCTGGACAGTTCTTTGATACTCGCACGGATTCTACCTTTTTCCCGGTACTCGCCCGGATTCTACGATTTTTCGGGACTGACACTGATTCGACCCCATTTCAGTACTCGACGATACAGTTTTTCAATACTCGCACGGAATCTACCTTTTTCCCCGTACTCGCCCGGATTCTTACCATTTTTCGGTACTCGTCGAGACAGTTTTTCGATACTCGCACAGAATCTACCTTTTCTCAGTAGTCGCCCGGATTCTACTATTTTTCGGGACTCACACTGATTCGACCCCATTTCGGTACTCGGCCATACAATTTTTCTATACTCGCATGGATTCTACCTTTTTCCCGGTACTCGCCCGGATTCTATCATTTTTCGGCACTGACACTGATTCGACCCCTTTTCGGTACACGTCGAGAGAGTTTTTCGATACTCGCAAGGATTCTACCCTTTTCCCGGTAGTCGCCCGGATTCTACCATTTTTCGGTACTCACACTGATTCGACATGATTTCGGGACTCGCCTGGACAGTTCTTCGATACTCTCACGGATTCTACCTTTTTCCCGGTACTCGCCCGGATTCTACGATTTTTCGGGACTCACACTGATTCGACCCCCATTTCGGTACTCGGCGATACAATTTTTCGATACTCGCATGGATACTACCTTTTTCCCGGTACTCGCCCCGGACTCTATCATTTTTCGGCACTCACACTGATTTGACCCCTTTTCGGTACACGTCGAGACAGTTTTTTGATACTCGCACGGATTCTACATTTTCCCGGTAGTCGCCCGGATTCTACCAATTTTCGGGACTCACACTGATTCGACTCCATTTCGGTACTCGGCGATACAGTTTTTCGATACTCGCACGGATTCTACCTTTTCCCGGTAGTCGCCCGGATTCTAGCATTTTTCGGTACTCACATTGATTCGACACGATTTCGGGACTCGCCTGGACAGTTCTTCGATACTCGCACGAATTCTACCTTTTTCCAGGTACTCGCCCGGATTCTATCATTTTTCTGCACTCACACTGATTCGACCCCTTTTCGGTACACGTCAAGACAGTTTTTCGATACTCGCACGGATTCTACCTTTTCCCGGTAGTCGCCCGGATTCTAGCATTTTTCGGTACTCACACTGATTCGACACGATTTCGGGACTCGCCTGGACAGTTCTTCGATACTCGCAAGGATTCTACCTTTTTCCCGGTACTCGCCCGGATTCTACCATTTTTCGGCACTCACACTGATTCGACCCCTTTTCGGTACACGTCAAGACAGTTTTTCGATACTCGCACGGATTCTACCTTTTCCCGGTAGTCGCCCGGATTCTAGCATTTTTCGGTACTCACACTGATTCGACACGATTACGGGACTCGCCTGGACAGTTCTTCGATACTCGCACGGATTCTACCTTTTTCCCGGTACTCGCCCGGATTCTACCATTTTTCGGCACTCACACTGATTCGACCCCTTTTCGGTACACGTCAAGACAGTTTTTCGATACTCGCACGGATTCTACCTTTTCCCGGTAGTCGCCCGGATTCTAGCATTTTTCGGTACTCACACTGATTCGACACGATTTCGGGACTCGCCTGGACAGTTCTTCGATACTCGCACGGATTCTACCTTTTTCCCGGTACTCGCCCCGGATTCTACCATTTTTTCGGCACTCACACTGATTCGACCCCCATTTCGGTACTCGTCGAGACAGTTTTTCGATACTCGCACGGATTCTACGTTTTTTCCGGTACTCGCCCGGATTCAACCATTTTTCGGGACTCACACTGATTCGACCCCTTTTCGGTGCTCCTAGAGACAGTTTTTCGATACTCGCATGGATTCTACCTTTTTGCCGGTACTCGCCCGGATTCTACCAGTTTTCGGTACTCACAAGGATTCGACCCATTTTCGGTAGTCGTCGAGATAGTTATTCGATACTCGCACGGATTCTACCTTTTTCCCGGTACTCGCCCGGATTCTACCCCTTTTCGGGACTCACGCTGATTCGATCCCATTTCGGTACTCGGTGATATAGTTTTTGGATACTCGCACGGACTCTACCTTTTCCCGGTAGTCGCTCGGATTCTACCATTTTTCGGTACTCACACTGATTCGACACGATTTGGGACTCGCCTGGACAGTTCTTTGATACCCGCACGGATTCTACCTTTTTCCCGGTACTCGCCCGGTTTCTACCATTTTTCGGGACTCATACTGATTCGATCCCATTTCGGTACTCGTCGAGGCAGTTTTTCGATACTCGCACGGATTCTACTTTTTTCCCGGTACTCGCCCGGATTCTACCATTTTTCGGCACTCACACTGATTCGACCCCTTTTCGGTACTCGTCGGGGCAGTTTTTCGATACTCGCACGGACTTTACCTTTTTCCCGGTACTCGCCAGGTTTCTACCATTTTTCGGCACTCACACTGATTCGACCCCTTTTCGGCACTCGTCGAGACAGTTTTTCGATACTCGCACGGATTCTACCTTTTCCCGATATTCGCCCGGATTCTACCATTTTTCGACACTCACGCTGATTCGACCCATTTTCGGTACTCGTCGAGACAGTTTTTCGATACTCGCACGGACTCTACCTTTTTCTCGGTACTCGCCCGGTTTCTACCATTTTTCGGGACTCACACTGATTCGACCCCATTTCGGCACTCGTCGAGACAGTTTTTCGATACTCGCGCGTATTCTACCTTTTCCCGATAGTCGCCCGGATTCTACCATTTTTCAACACTCACGCTGATTCGACCCCTTTTCGGCACTCGTCGAGACAGTTTTTCGATACTCGCACGGATTCTACCTTTTCCCGATAGTCGCCCGGATTCTACCATTTTTCGGCACTCACACTGATTCGACCCCTTTTCGGTACTCGTCGAGACAGTTTTTTGATACTCGCACGGACTCTACCTTTTTCCCGGTAGTCGCCCGGTTTCTACCATTTTTCGGGACTCACACTGATTCGACCCCATTTCGGTACTCGTCGAGACAGTTTTTCGATACTCGCAAGGATTCTACATTTTCCCGGTAGTCGCCCGGATTCTACCATTTTTCGGCACTCACGCTGATTCGACCCCTTTTCGGTACTCGTCGAGACAGTTTTTCGATACTCGCACGGATTCTACTCTTTTCCCGGTACTCGCACTGATTCAACCCCATTTCGGTACTCATGGAGACAGTTTTTCGATACTCGGACGGACTCTACCTTTTTCCCGGTACTCGCCCGGTTTCTACCATTTTTCGGGACTCATACTGATTCGATCCCATTTCGGTACTCGTCGAGGCAGTTTTTCGATACTCGCACGGATTCTACTTTTTTCCCGGTACTCGCCCGGATTCTACCATTTTTCGGCACTCACACTGATTCGACCCCTTTTCGGTACTCGTCGGGGCAGTTTTTCGGTACTCGCACGGACTCTACCTTTTTCCCGGTACTCGCCAGGTTTCTACCATTTTTCGGCACTCACACTGATTCGACCCCTTTTCGGCACTCGTCGAGACAGTTTTTCGATACTCGCACGGATTCTACCTTTTCCCGATAGTCGCCCGGATTCTACCATTTTCGGTACTCGTCGAGACAGTTTTTCGATACTCGCACGGATTCTACCTTTTTCCCGGTACTCGCCCGGTTTCTACCATTTTTCGGCACTCACACTGATTCGACCCCATTTCGGTACTCGTCGAGACAGTTTTTCGATACTCACATGGATTCTACCTTTTCCCGATAGTCGCCCGGATTCTACCATTTTTCGACACTCATGCTGATTCGACCCATTTTCGGTACTCGTCGAGACAGTTTTTCGATACTCGCACGGACTCTACCTTTTTCCCGGTACTCGCCCGGTTTCTACCATATTTCGGGACTCACACTGATTCGACCCCATTTCGGCACTCGTCGAGACAGTTTTTCGATACTCGCACTGATTCTACCTTTTCCCGATAGTCGCCCGGATTCTACCATTTTTCGACACTCACGCTGATTCGACCCATTTTCGGTACTCTTGAGTCAGTTTTTCGATACTCGCAGGGACTCCACCTTTTTCCCGGTACTCGCCAGGTTTCTACCATTTTTCCGGACTCACATTGATTCGACCCAATTTCGGTACTCGTCGAGACAATTTTTCGATACTCGCACGGACTCTGCCTTTTTCCCGGTACTCGCCCGATTTCTACCATTTTTCGGGACTCACACTGATTCGACCCCATTTCGGTACTCGTCGAGACAGTTTTTCGATACTCGCAAGGATTCTACCTTTTCCCGGTAGTCGCCCGGATTCTACCATTTTTCGGCACTCACGCTGATTCGACCCCTTTTCGGTACTCGTCGAGACAGTTTTTCGATACTCGCACGGATTCTACTTTTTTCCCGGTACTCGCACTGATTCTACCACTTTTCGGCACTCACACTGATTCGACCCCTTTTCGGTACTCTTGAGTCAGTTTTTCGATACTCGCAGGGACTCTACCTTTTTCCCGGTACTCGCCAGGTTTCTACCATTTTTCCGGACTCACACTGATTCGACCCAATTTCGGTACTCGTCGAGACAGTTTTTCGATACTCGTACGGATTCTACCTTTTTCCCGGTACTGGCCCGGGTTCTACCATTTTTCGGCACTCACACTGATTCAACCCCATTTCGGTACTCGTGGAGACAGTTTTTCGATACTCGGACGGACTCTACCTTTTTCCCGGTACTCGCCCGGTTTCTACCATTTTTCGGGACTCATACTGATTCGATCCCATTTCGGTACTCGTAGAGGCAGTTTTTCGATACTCGCACGGATTCTACTTTTTTCCCGGTACTCGCCCGGATTCTACCATTTTTCGGCACTCACACTGATTGGACCCCTTTTCGGTACTCGTCGGGGCAGTTTTTCGATACTCGCACGGACTCTACCTTTTTCCCGGTACTCGCCAGGTTTCTACCATTTTTCGGCACTCACACTGATTCGACCCCTTTTCGGCACTCGTCGAGACAGTTTTTCGATACTCGCACGGATTCTACCTTTTCCCGATATTCGCCCGGATTCTACCATTTTTCGACACTCACGCTGATTCGACCCATTTTCGGTACTCGTCGAGACAGTTTTTCGATACTCGCACGGACTCTACCTTTTTCCCGGTACTCGCCCGGTTTCTACCATTTTTCGGCACTCACACTGATTCGACCCCATTTCGGCACTCGTCGAGACAGTTTTTCGATACTCGCACGGATTCTACCTTTTCCCGATAGTCGCCCGGATTCTACCATTTTTCGACACTCACGCTGATTCGACCCATTTTCGGTACTCGTCGAGACAGTTTTTCGATACTCGCACGGACTCTACCTTTTTCCCGGTACTCGCCCGGTTTCTACCATTTTTCGGGACTCATACTGATTCGATCCCATTTCGGTACTCGTCGAGGCAGTTTTTCGATACTCGCACGGATTCTACTTTTTTCCCGGTACTCGCCCGGATGCTACCATTTTTCGGCACTCACACTGATTCGACCCCTTTTCGGTACTCGTCGGGGCAGTTTTTCGATACTCGCACGGACTCTACCTTTTTCCCGGTACTCGCCAGGTTTCTACCATTTTTCGGCACTCACACTGATTCGACCCCTTTTCGGCACTCGTCGAGACAGTTTTTCGATACTCGCACGGATTCTACCTTTTCCCGATATTCGCCCGGATTCTACCATTTTTCGACACTCACGCTGATTCGACCCATTTTCGGTACTCGTCGAGACAGTTTTTCGATACTCGCACGGACTCTACCTTTTTCTCGGTACTCGCCCGGTTTCTACCATTTTTCGGGACTCACACTGATTCGACCCCATTTCGGCACTCGTCGAGACAGTTTTTCGATACTCGCGCGGATTCTACCTTTTCCCGATAGTCGCCCGGATTCTACCATTTTTCAACACTCACGCTGATTCGACCCATTTTCGGTACTCGTCGAGACAGTTTTTCGATACTCGCACGGATTCTACCTTTTCCCGGTAGTCGCTCGGATTCTACCATTTTTCGGCACTCACACTGATTCGACCCCTTTTCGGTACTCGTCGAGACAGTTTTCCGATACTCGCACGGATTCTACCTTTTCCCGATAGTCGCTCGGATTCTACCATTTTTCGGCACTCACACTGATTCGACCCCTTTTCGGTACTCGTCGAGACAGTTTTTCGATAATCGCACGGACTCTACCTTTTTCCCGGTACTCGCCCGGTTTCTACCATTTTTCGGGACTCACACTGATTCGACCCCATTTCGGCACTCGTCGAGACAGTTTTTCGATACTCGCACTGATTCTACCTTTTCCCGATAGTCGCCCGGATTCTACCATTTTTCGATACTCAAGCTGATTCGACCCATTTTCGGTACTCTTGAGTCAGTTTTTCGATACTCGCAGGGACTCCACCTTTTTCCCGGTACTCGCCAGGTTTCTACCATTTTTCCGGACTCACACTGATTCGACCCAATTTCGGTACTCGTCGAGACAATTTTTCGATACTCGCACGGACTCTGCCTTTTTCCCGGTACTCGCCCGATTTCTACCATTTTTCGGGACTCACACTGATTCGACCCCATTTCGGTACTCGTCGAGACAGTTTTTCGATACTCGCAAGGATTCTACCTTTTCCCGGTAGTCGCCCGGATTCTACCATTTTTCGGCACTCACGCTGATTCGACCCCTTTTCGGTACTCGTCGAGACAGTTTTTCGATACTCGCACGGATTCTACTTTTTTCCCGGTACTCGCACTGATTCTACCACTTTTCGGCACTCACACTGATTCGACCCCTTTTCGGTACTCTTGAGTCAGTTTTTCGATACTCGCAGGGACTCTACCTTTTTCCCGGTACTCGCCAGGTTTCTACCATTTTTCCGGACTCACACTGATTCGACCCAATTTCGGTACTCGTCGAGACAGTTTTTCGATACTCGTACGGATTCTACCTTTTTCCCGGTACTGGCCCGGGTTCTACCATTTTTCGGCACTCACACTGATTCAAACCCATTTCGGTACTCGTGGAGACAGTTTTTCGATACTCGGACGGACTCTACCTTTTTCCCGGTACTCGCCCGGTTTCTACCATTTTTCGGGACTCATACTGATTCGATCCCATTTCGGTACTCGTCGAGGCAGTTTTTCGATACTCGCACGGATTCTACTTTTTTCCCGGTACTCGCCCGGATTCTACCATTTTTCGGCACTCACACTGATTGGACCCCTTTTCGGTACTCGTCGGGGCAGTTTTTCGATACTCGCACGGACTCTACCTTTTTCCCGGTACTCGCCAGGTTTCTACCATTTTTCGGCACTCACACTGATTCGACCCCTTTTCGGCACTCGTCGAGACAGTTTTTCGATACTCGCACGGATTCTACCTTTTCCCGATATTCGCCCGGATTCTACCATTTTTCGACACTCACGCTGATTCGACCCATTTTCGGTACTCGTCGAGACAGTTTTTCGATACTCGCACGGACTCTACCTTTTTCCCGGTACTCGCCCGGTTTCTACCATTTTTCGGGACTCATACTGATTCGATCCCATTTCGGTACTCGTCGAGGCAGTTTTTCGATACTCGCACGGATTCTACTTTTTTCCCGGTACTCGCCCGGATGCTACCATTTTTCGGCACTCACACTGATTCGACCCCTTTTCGGTACTCGTCGGGGCAGTTTTTCGATACTCGCACGGACTCTACCTTTTTCCCGGTACTCGCCAGGTTTCTACCATTTTTCGGCACTCACACTGATTCGACCCCTTTTCGGCACTCGTCGAGACAGTTTTTCGATACTCGCACGGATTCTACCTTTTCCCGATATTCGCCCGGATTCTACCATTTTTCGACACTCACGCTGATTCGACCCATTTTCGGTACTCGTCGAGACAGTTTTTCGATACTCGCACGGACTCTACCTTTTTCTCGGTACTCGCCCGGTTTCTACCATTTTTCGGGACTCACACTGATTCGACCCCATTTCGGCACTCGTCGAGACAGTTTTTCGATACTCGCGCGGATTCTACCTTTTCCCGATAGTCGCCCGGATTCTACCATTTTTCAACACTCACGCTGATTCGACCCATTTTCGGTACTCGTCGAGACAGTTTTTCGATACTCGCACGGATTCTACCTTTTCCCGGTAGTCGCTCGGATTCTACCATTTTTCGGCACTCACACTGATTCGACCCCTTTTCGGTACTCGTCGAGACAGTTTTCCGATACTCGCACGGATTCTACCTTTTCCCGATAGTCGCTCGGATTCTACCATTTTTCGGCACTCACACTGATTCGACCCCTTTTCGGTACTCGTCGAGACAGTTTTTCGATAATCGCACGGACTCTACCTTTTTCCCGGTACTCGCCCGGTTTCTACCATTTTTCGGGACTCACACTGATTCGACCCCATTTCGGCACTCGTCGAGACAGTTTTTCGATACTCGCACGGACTCTACCTTTTTCCCGGTACTCGCCAGGTTTCTACCATTTTTCGGCACTCACACTGATTCGACCCCTTTTCGGCACTCGTCGAGACAGTTTTTCGATACTCGCACGGATTCTACCTTTTCCCGATATTCGCCCGATTTCTACCATTTTTCGACACTCACGCTGATTCGACCCATTTTCGGTACTCGTCGAGACAGTTTTTCGATACTCGCACGGACTCTACCTTTTTCTCGGTACTCGCCCGGTTTCTACCATTTTTCGGGACTCACACTGATTCGACCCCATTTCGGCACTCGTCGAGACAGTTTTTCGATACTCGCGCGGATTCTACCTTTTCCCGATAGTCGCCCGGATTCTACCATTTTTCAACACTCACGCTGATTCGACCCATTTTCGGTACTCGTCGAGACAGTTTTTCGATACTCGCACGGATTCTACCTTTTCCCGGTAGTCGCTCGGATTCTACCATTTTTCGGCACTCACACTGATTCGACCCCATTTCGGTACTCGTCGAGACAGTTTTTCGATACTCGCAAGGATTCTACCTTTTCCCGGTAGTCGCCCGGATTCTACCATTTTTCGGCACTCACGCTGATTCGACCCCTTTTCGGTACTCGTCGAGACAGTTTTTCGATACTCGCACGGATTCTACTTTTTTCCCGGTACTCGCACGGATTCTACCACTTTTCGGCACTCACACTGATTCGACCCCTTTTCGGTACTCTTGAGTCAGTTTTTCGATACTCGGAGGGACTCTACCTTTTTCCCGGTACTCGCCAGGTTTCTACCATTTTTCCGGACTCACACTGATTCGACCTAATTTCGGTACTCGTCGAGACAGTTTTTCGATACTCGTACGGATTCTACCTTTTTCCCGGTACTGGCCCGGGTTCTACCATTTTTCGGCACTCACACTGATTCAACCCCTTTTCGGTACTCGTGGAGACAGTTTTTCGATACTCGGACGGACTCTACCTTTTTCCCGGTACTCGCCCGGTTTCTACCATTTTTCGGGACTCATACTGATTCGATCCCATTTCGGTACTCGTCGAGGCAGTTTTTCGATACTCGCACGGATTCTACTTTTTTCCCGGTACTCGCCCGGATTCTACCATTTTTCGGCACTCACACTGATTCGACCCCTTTTCGGTACTCGTCGGGGCAGTTTTTCGATACTCGCACGGACTCTACCTTTTTCCCGGTACTCGCCAGGTTTCTACCATTTTTCGGCACTCACACTGATTCGACCCCTTTTCGGCACTCGTCGAGACAGTTTTTCGATACTGTCACGGATTCTACCTTTTCCCGATATTCGCCCGGATTCTACCATTTTTCGACACTCACGCTGATTCGACCCATTTTCGGTACTCGTCGAGACAGTTTTTCGATACTCGCACGGATTCTACTTTTTTCCCGGTACTCGCCCGGATTCTACCATTTTTCGGCACTCACACTGATTCGACCCCTTTTCGGTACTCTTGAGTCAGTTTTTCAATACTCGCAGGGACTCCACCTTTTTCCCGGTACTCGCCAGGTTGCTACCATTTTTCCGGACTCACACTGATTCGACCCAATTTCGGTACTCGTCGAGACAGTTTTTCGATACTCGTACGGATTCTACCTTTTCCCGGTAATCGCCCGGATTCTACCATTTTTCGGCACTCACACTGATTCGACCCCTTTTCGGCACTCGTCGAGACAGTTTTTCGATACTCGCTCGGATTCTACCTTTTCCCGGTAGTCGCTCGGATTCTACCATTTTTCGGCACTCACGCTGATTCGACCCCTTTTCGGTACTCGTCGAGACAGTTTTTCGATACTCGCACGGACTCTACCTTTTTCCCGGTACTCGCCCGGTTTCTACCATATTTCGGGACTCACACTGATTCGATCCCATTTCGGTACTCGTCGAGACAATTTTTTGATACTCGCACGGATTCTACCTTTTCCCGGTAGTCGCCCGGATTCTACCATTTTTCGGCACTCACACTGATTCGACCCCTTTTCGGTACTCGTCGAGACAGTTTTTCGATACTCGCACGGATTCTACGTTTTTCCCGGTACTCGCCCGGATTCTACAATTTTTTGGGACTCACACTGATTCGATCCCATTTCGGTACTCGACGATACAGTTTTTCGATTCTCGCGCAGATTCTACCTTTTCCCGGCAGTCGCCCGGATTCTACCATTTTTCGGGACTCACACTCATTCGACCCCATTTCGGTACTCGTCGAAACAGTTTTTCGATACTCGCACAGATTCTTCCTTTTTCCCGGTACTCGCCCGGATTCTACCATTTTTCGGCACTCACACTAATTCGACCCCTTTTCGGTACTCGTCGAGATAGTTTTTCAATACTCGCACGAATTCTACCTTTTTCCCGGTACTCGCCCGGATTCTATCATTTTTTGGGACTCACACTGATTCGACCCCATTTCGGTACTCGTCGAGACGGTTTTTCGATACTTGCACGGATTCTACCTTTTCCCGGTAGTCGCCCGGATTCTACCATTTTTAGGCACTTACACTGATTCGACCCCTTTTCGGTACTCGTCAAGACAGTTTTTCGATACTCGCACGGATTCTACGTTTTTCCCGGTACTCGCCCGGATTCTACAATTTTTTGGGACTCACACTGATTCGACCCTGTTTCGGTACTCGACGATACAGTTTTTCGATTCTCGCGCGGATTCTACCTTTTCCCGGTAGTCGCCCGGATTCTACCATTTTTCGGGACTCACACTGATTCGACCCCATTTCGGTACTCGGTGATACAGCTTTTCGATACTCGCACGGATTCTACCTTTTTCCCGGTACTCGCCCGGATTCTACCATTTTTCGACTCTCACACTGATTCGAACCCTTTTCGGTACTCGTCGAGACAGTTTTTCGATACTCGCACGGATTCTACCTTTTTCCCGGTACTCGCCCGGATTCTGCAATTTTTCGGGACTCACACTGATTCGACCCCATTTCGATACTAGTCAAGTCAGTTTTTCGATACTCGCAGGGATTCTACCTTTTTCCCGGTACTCGCCCGGATTCTACCATTGATCGGGACTCACACTGATTCGACCCCATTTCGGTACTCGGCGATACAGTTTTTCGATACTCGCACGGATTCTACCTTTTTCCCGGTACTCGCCCGGATTCTACCATTGTTCGGCACTCACACTGATTCGATCCCTTTTCGGTACTCGTCGACACAGTTTTTCGATACTCGCACGGATTCTACCTTTTCCCGGTAGTCGCCCGGATTCTACCATTTTTCGGTACTCACACTGATTCGACACGATTTCGGGACTCGCCTGGACAGTTCTTCGATACTCGCACGGTTTCTACCTTTGTCCCGGTACTCGCCCGGATTCTACCATTTTTTGGCACTCACACTGATTCGACCCCTTTTCGGTACTCGTCGAGACAGTTGTTCGATACTCGCACGGATTCTACTTTATTCCCGGTAGTCGCCCGGATTCTTCCATTTTTCGGCACTCACACTGAATCGACCCCTTTTCGGTACTCGTCGAGACAGGTTTTCGATACTCGCACGGATTCTAAGTTTTTCCCGGTACTCGCCCAGATTCTACAATTTTTCGGGACTCACACGATTCGACCCCATTTCGGTACTCGTCGAGACAGTTTTTCGATCTCGCACGGATTCTACCTTTTCCCGGTAGTCACCCGGATTCTACCTTTTCCCGGTCCTCGCACGGATTCTACCTTTTTCCGGGTTCTCGCTCGGATTCTACCATTTTTCGGCACTGCCACTGATTCGACCCCTTTTCGGTACTCGTCCAGACAGTTTTTCGATACTCGCACGGATTCTACCTTTTTCCCGGTAGTCGCCCGGATTCTACCATTTTTCGGCGCTCAGACTGATTCGACCCCTTTTCGGTACTCGTCGAGACAGTTGTTCGATACTCGCACGGATTCTACCTTTTCCCAGTAGTCACCCGGATTCTACCATTTTTCGGTACTCACACTGATTCGACACGATTTCGGGACTCGCTTGGACAGTGCTTCGATACTCGCACAAATTCTACATTTTTCACGGTACTTGCCCGGATTCTACCATTTTTCGGCACTCACACTGATTCGACCCCATTTCGGTACTCGGTGATACAACTTTTCGATACTCGCACGGATTCTACCTTTTTCCCGGTACTCGCCCGGATTCTACCATTTTTCGGCACTCAGACTGATTCGACCCCTTTTCGGTACTCGTCGAGATAGTTTTTCGATACTCACACGGATTCTACTTTATTCCCGGTACTCGTCCGAATTCTGCAATTTTTCGGGACTCACACTGATTTGACCCCATTTCGATACTTGTCGAGACAATTTTTCGATACTCGCACGAACTCTACCTTTTTCCCGGTACTCGCTTGATTTCTACCAATTTTCGGGACTCACACTGATTCGACCCCATTTCGGTACTCGTCGAGACAGTTTTTCGATACTCGCACGGATTCTTCCTTTTTCCCGGTACTGGCCCGGATTCTACCATTTTTCGGGACTCACACTGATTCAACCCCTCTTCGGTACTAGTCGAGACAGTTGTTCGATACTCGCACGGATTCTACCTTTTCCCGGTAGTCGCCCGGATTGTACCATTTTTCGGTACTCACACTGATTCGACCCCATTTCGGTACTCGTCGAGACAGTTTTTCGATACTCGCCCGGATTCTACTTTTTTCCCGGTACTCGCCCGGATTCTGCAATTTTTCGGGACTCACACTGATTCGACCCCATTTCGGTACTCGGTGATACATCTTTTCGATAGTCGCACGGATTCTACCTTTTTCCCGGTACTCGCCCGGATTCTACCATTTTTCGACACTCACACTGATTCGAACCCTTTTCGGTACTCGTCGAGACAGTTTTTCGATACTCGCACGGATTCTACCTTTTTCCCGGTACTCGCCCGGATTCTGCAATTTTTCGGGACTCACACTGATTCGACCCCATTTCGATACTAGTCAAGTCAGTTTTTCGATACTCGCACGGATTCTACCTTTTCCCGGTACTCGCCCGGATTCTACCATTTTTCGGTACTCACACTGATTCGACACGATTTCGGGACTCGCTTGGACAGTGCTTCGATACTCGCACAGATTCTACCTTTTTCCCGGTACTCGCCCGAATTCTACCATTTTTCGGCACTCACAATGATTCGACCCCTTTTCGGTACTCGTCGAGACAGTTGTTCGATACTCGCACGGATTCTACCTTTTCCCGGTAGTCGCCCGGATTCTACCATTTTTCGGGACTCACACTGATTCGACCCCATTTCGGTACTCGGTGATACAGCTTTTCGATACTCGCACGAATTCTACCTTTTTCCCGGTACTCGCCCGGATTCTACCATTTTTCGACACTCACACTGATTCGAACCCTTTTCGGTACTCGTCGAGACAGTTTTTCGATACTCGCACGGATTCTACCTTTTTCCCGGTACTCGCCCGGATTCTGCAATTTTTCGGGACTCACACTGATTCGACCCCATTTCGATACTAGTCAAGTCAGTTTTTCGATACTCGCAGGGATTCTACCTTTTTCCCGATACTCGCCCGGATTCTACCATTGTTCGGGACTCACACTGATTCGACCCCATTTCGGTACTCGGCGATACAGTTTTTTCGATACTCGCACGGATTCTACCTTTTTCCCGGTACTCGCCCGGATTCTACCATTGTTCGGCACTCACACTGATTCGATCCCTTTTCGGTACTCGTCGAGACAGTTTTTCGATACTCGCACGGATTCTACCTTTTCCCGGTAGTCGCCCGGATTCTACCATTTTTCGGTACTCACACTGATTCGACACGATTTCGGGACTCGCCTGGACAGTTCTTCGATACTCGCACGGTTTCTACCTTTGTCCCGGTACTCGCCCGGATTCTACCATTTTTTGGCACTCACACTGATTCGACCCCTTTTCGGTACTCGTCGAGACAGTTGTTCGATACTCGCACGGATTCTACTTTTTTCCCGGTAGTCGCCCGGATTCTTCCATTTTTCAGCACTCACACTGAATCGACCCCTTTTCGGTACTCGTCGAGACAGGTTTTCGATACTCGCACGGATTCTAAGTTTTTCCCGGTACTCGCCCAGATTCTACAATTTTTCGGGACTCACACGATTCGACCCCATTTCGGTACTCGTCGAGACAGTTTTTCGATCTCGCACGGATTCTAGCTTTTCCCGGTAGTCACCCGGATTCTACCTTTTCCCGGTCCTCGCACGGATTCTACCTTTTTCCGGGTTCTCGCTCGGATTCTACCATTTTTCGGCACTGCCACTGATTCAACCCCTTTTCGGTACTCGTCCAGACAGTTTTTCGATACTCGCACGGATTCTACCTTTTTCCCGGTAGTCGCCCGGATTCTACCATTTTTCGGCGCTCAGACTGATTCGACCCCTTTTCGGTACTCGTCGAGACAGTTGTTCGATACTCGCACGGATTCTACCTTTTCCCAGTAGTCACCCGGATTCTACCATTTTTCGGTACTCACACTGATTCGACACGATTTCGGGACTCGCTTGGACAGTGCTTCGATACTCGCACAAATTCTACATTTTTCACGGTACTCGCCCGGATTCTACCATTTTTCGGCACTCACACTGATTCGACCCCATTTCGGTACTCGGTGATACAGCTTTTCGATACTCGCACGGATTCTACCTTTTTCCCGGTACTCGCCCGGATTCTACCATTTTTCGGCACTCAGACTGATTCGACCCCTTTTCGGTACTCGTCGAGATAGTTTTTCGATACTCACACGGATTCTACTTTATTCCCGGTACTCGCCCGGATTCTGCAATTTTTCGGGACTCACACTGATTCGACCCCATTTCGATACTCGTCGAGACAATTTTTCGATACTCGCACGAACTCTACCTTTTTCCTGGTACTCGCTCGATTTCTACCATTTTTCGGGACTCACACTGATTCGACCCCATTTCGGTACTCGTCGAGACTGTTTTTCGATACTCGCACGGATTCTTCCTTTTTCCCGGTACTGGCCCGGATTCTACCATTTTTCGGGACTCACACTGATTCAACCCCTCTTCGGTACTAGTCGAGACAGTTGTTCGATACTCGCACGGATTCTACCTTTTCCCGGTAGTCGCCCGGATTGTACCATTTTTCATACTCACACTGATTCGACCCCATTTCGGTACTCGTCGAGACAGTTTTTCGATACTCGCCCGGATTCTACTTTTTTCCCGGTACTCGCCCGGATTCTGCAATTTTTCGGGACTCACACTTATTCGACCCATTTCGATACTCGTCGAGACAGTTTTTCGATACTCGCACGAACTCTACCTTTTTCCCGGTACTCGCCCGATTTCTACCATTTTTCGGGACTCACACTGATTCGACCCCATTTCGGTACTCGTCGAGACAGTTTTTCGATACTCGCACGGATTCTACTTTTTTCCCGGTACTGGCCCGGATTCTACCATTTTTCGGGACTCACACTGATTTAACCCCTATTCGGTACTAATCGAGACAGTTGTTCGATACTCGCACGGATTCTACCTTTTCCCGGTAGTCGCCCGGATTCTACCATTTTTCAGTACTCACACTGATTCGACATGATTTCGGGACTCGCCTGGATAGTTCTTCGATACTCGCACGGATTCTACCTTTTTGCCGGTACTCGTCCGGATTCTACCATTTTTTGGCACTCACACTGATTCGACCCCTTTTCTGTACTCGTGGAGACAGTTGTTCGATACTCGCACGGATTCTACCTTTTTCCCGGTACTCACCCGGATTCTACCATTTTTCGGGACTCACACTGATTCGACCCCATTTCGGTACTCGACGATACAGTTTTTCGATACTCGCACGGATTCTACCATTTTTCGGCACTCACACTAATTCAACCCCTTTTCGGTACTCAACGAGACAGTTTTTCGATACTCGCACGGATTCTACTTTTTTCCCGGTACTCGCCCGGATTCAACTATTTTTTGGGACTCACACTGATTGGACCCCATTTCGGTACTCGGCGATACAGTTTTTCGATACTCGCACGGATTCTACCTTTTTCCCGGTACTCGCCCGGATTCTACCATTTTTCGGCACTCACACTGATTCGACCCCATTTCGGTACTCATCGAGACAGTTTTTCGATACTCGCACGAATTCTACTTTTTTCCCGGTACTCGCCCGGATTCTACCAACATTCTATTAAAACCATAGAGTGTTAGATGACATGAACAATTCCAAGTTTTGAGCTCAAGGCTCTAAATGCTATGAACAACTTGTGGATGTGGATGATATGAATGACTTAGGGTTATGAGCTAAGGTCTTTAGATACTATGAACAACTAAGAGCTGATGAAGACATGAATAACCCTAGGTTGTGAGCTTAGGGCTTTAGATGCTTTGAACCACATAGGACTATGGATGACATGAGTGACTTCAGGCCAAGAGCTTAGGGCTATAGATGCTATGAACAACTTAAGGTTGTGCTTGACATGAATGACTTTGGGTCATAAGCTCAAAGTTCTAGATGCTACGCATAACTTAGGGTTATGGATGATATGAATGGTTCTTGGTTTGAGCTCAAGGTTTTAGATTCTATAAACACCATAACGTGTTGGATGATATGAATAATTCTGAGTCATGAGCTCAAGGCTCTAAATACTATGAACAACTTATGGTTGTGGATGATATGAATGACTCAAAGTTGTGAGCTGAGGTCTCTAGATGCTATGAATAACTAAGAGGTGAGGAAAACATGAATGACTCACCTTAGTCTATCTAGGTATCCTCAATTAATCAATTAATTGCCACATTACCCCCAATTTAGTCAGTAGAGACCTCTTTAGGGCTTAGAAAGGTGCTACCTCCTAGAGGTACCTTCCCAATAAATAACCTGATCCCCGAACTTAGACTCGGGTTTTTCAAAGACACACTTTTCCAAAAATTACGGAGTCATTTTTTTAGGGTTTTATTTCTTATTTTATTTTCCCTTCAAAATAAGAATAAAATAAGTGGTGACTCCGACTTTTCCAAAAATTATTGTTTTAATTAATTTTTCACAAATAAAAGCGAGTCTCGCCGATCAAGTGGGGACGCACGTGAAAAATGTGGGTCCACAAATTGGCGACTCCATTGGGGATTTTGATGATCAAGCTTGAACACTAGTTAGGAAAATGTGGCGTTTAATTGGTCGATTAGTGGGTACCTTTTTTTTTTAGGCAAGGTGATTCAATTTGCTTGCTTGTTTGGTTTGCTATCTTAACATGTTTGATTGCCTTGGATGATCACTTGATTGTTTTGCTCACTTTAGCATGATTCACTCTCACATATGTTAAATAGGACTTTGTTTGTTTGATATTTATCTCCTTCGCATGACGGTTTGTTGCGATCACTTAACTGTTTGTTCACTTTAGCATGATTCACTCTCACATATGCTAGATAGGACTTTGATTGTTTGATATTTATCTGCTTCGCATGACTGCTTGTTACATGACAACCCTTTCCCTTGCATGTTCGTATGATTGCTTGTCTTCGTTCATTATCTCACTTTAGATCTTAGGTTTTTTGGATGCACCCACATCCTTCATTGTGCACTTTAGATTATCCCTAAGTGTTGAGAGATGGGAGAGCCTTCACCTTTAAGAAACCCCCTGGGAATGCGAGGGAGTGCATGTGTAGAGGTAATGGCCACCTTGCATGGAAGCACCCCGTCTCCTTCGAGGCGTGCAGAGGGTTGCGTACCGCCGGAGGGTACGATCGCTTCTGCTAGGGATCCTTTAACCCACCCATTTTATCCTATAGAGCCACTTCGACCTTGTAAATTAACCCAGACCCAATTAAGACTTCATTCCTACACGTGGGTGCATCTGTGGACCTTCAAAGCCACCTTGGTCACGATTGGGATCGGTTATCCCTTCCGTAGTCTCCTTTTGGTGTGATCCAAGATGGGTATCAGATTGAGTATATTTGGGCTTTACTTCTACACACTTGATTCCTACAGAGTCATATTCATACCGCATCTTATCCAGTGTTTCCATATTTGTAGGAGGATTTACCTTGACCAATTTGGATTCACTTTTTTGGATTAGAGTTGGAGGTAGATTGACCAGAGTATCAGACTAATCAGATTATAGATCAAATCAGAGGGATATGGACTCACAGATAGTTACCGTTGACCAGTTTGCTGCAGCCATGGCTTCTATCTAAGAGGCTATAGCTAACCCTAGTCAGAGGATAGATGGACAGCAGACCTAGCAGGTCCCAGTTCAGGAGAGTACCCAGTTTGATACCACAGTACCACCACCACCTCCGCTTAGTCAGTCAGTACCACAGGCTATACCTTTCACTCTGCATAGTTAGATCAAGGTTGCCCCGCCTCCTGTCACGTCGCCTATCCCGACTTTAGAGGACCCACACACATGTATGGATAGACTTGAGCAGAAGTTGAGACAGATGAGGGCTTCAGACGGAGTTGTTACTTGGGAGGATTTTGATGGAGCACCAGTGGCTAGTTTGCCGACCAAGTTCAGGATGCCTGAGATTGAGAGATACACGAGCATAGGTTGTCCTCGCATCCATTTGAGGCTTTATAGTACAGTTATGAGGGCCCACGGACTGGATGAGGCCCATATGGTTATGCTTTTCCATATGTCCCTAAGTGGTGCGGCACAGCGTTGGTTTGCTTCATTGGATGTATCATGCCGTAGGACTTGGGACGACTTGGCCCAGGAGTTTTTGAGATAGTTTGCATTTAACACTGTCATTGATGTTTCGAGGAGAGAGTTAGAGGCTTTGAGAAAGAGGCCAGAGGAGTCAGTCACCTCATTTATCTCCCGTTGGAGGGAGAAGATTTCACAGATTATTGATTGTCCTTCAGAGAAGGATCAGATTAGCATGATCATGAGGAGCTTGTAGCCTAGATTTGCTAGACACTTGATGGGATTTCCTCATACGGATTTTGGATCTTTGGTATAGGCTTTGTATGGTATAGAGGAGGGCATTGCTAGAGGATTGTGGCCCGAGTCTTCCCCTATTGATTCTAAGGGGAAGAAGCCTTTAGGAGGACAGAGATCATGAGATGTTGGTGCTATCAGTTCAGCAGGGATGAAACCTCCTAAACACTATCAGACAGTTGGGCAGACTTCTGGATTCTACTATCCACCATCACCTCATGTGCAGTATAGCCCACCTGCTCTCTCCAGACCCATGACTCCTACTTACCTACATCTAGTCTCACAGCCTGTTTTTGCTGCACATGTCACAGAGAGACCTCCTGCCCCATACACCCGACCCCGAGCTCCGCAGACCACCACTTATGTGCAGAGGCCATCACGTCAGTTTGCTTAGTTGGGTATGCCTTTGAGCCAAGCTTTTTAGAAGCTCGTGGAGGGTGGATTATTGACTGCATTGGCACCCAAGCCAGTACCTCAGCCAGTACCGCCTCGCTTCAGATTAGACATACATTGTTCTTATCATCAGGGACCAGGACATGACACAGATCACTGCAACGCTTTGAGACATGCTATTCAGGATTTGATAGACCAGGGTTTGGTTAACTTGGGGTAGCCAATGTGACCGCTAACCCTCTTCCTGCCCATTCTACACATGCAGTGCCTCCATCTCCAAGAGATATTCATCACATAGACCTTATAGAGGATGACAGTATACATATGTTGAGTTGGGATGATGGATTACCCGAGCCGATTGTTTTGCATGACAGTTATGAGATTGATGGGGTTTCATTGGGTCCTCAGGCCCCTACACCATTCAGTTTGATCCCAGACGAGGCACCATTCCAGTTGACTCATCTCACACCCTTGATTAAGGGATGTCAGGATACTTTTGTCCCATTCACTTTATGGCCAAAGGATGATGATTCAGAGGGGAGGGAGATACAAATAGTGACTCGTAGTGGGAGGATAGCTCAGCCACCACCACCACCACCAGTAGCCAGACCATTTGAGGGCGCAGCCTCTCATGAGGAGGTTAGGAGAGAGGATGATGAAGTTTTGAGACAACTACAGAGCACCCAGGCCCGTATTTCTATTTGGAGTTTATTGGCATCATCCAATATTCATAGAGATGCTTTGATTCGAGCCTTGAGTTAGATCAGGGTAGAGACTACCACCACTCCAGAGAGATTGATTCATATGATGACGGCCGGTAGGGCCACTTGCATCGTGTTTTCAGACGATGACTTGCCACCTGAGGGTTTAGATCACATACGCCCTTTATATATCATAGTTGGTTGTTCAGGCCGTAAAGTCCCATTTGTCCTACTGGACAATGGCTCAGCCTTGAACGTCTACCCTTTAGCCACTGCTATAGCCCTTGGTTTTGCACCTTCAGATTTTGGTCCTTCTACTTAGACAGTCAGAGCATATGATAATACGAAGAGGGAGGTTATGGGTACCTTGGTGATTGATTTACAGATTGGTCCAGCCATATTCTCTACTATGTTCCAGGTTTTGAGGATTCCTACATCCTTTAACCTATTACTTGGCCGACCTTGGATACATAGAGTCGGAGCTATCCCTTCTTCCTTTCATCAGAAGGTGAAGTTCATTCATGATGGGCAGGTTATCATAGTACAGTCTACCAAAGATATATTAGCCTCTTCCGAGCTAGTACTTCAGATTAGCCAAAGTGAGGATGACCTATTTTTTACTAGATTTACTTTCGATGAGATACAGATTCTCGAGTTTGAGGATTTTCGTAGAGACTTTGTGGCTATGTCATTTGATCAGCACAGTAGCACAGTGGTTCTTGATATGATGAGAAGTATGAATTTTCTACCTGGCATGGGGTTAGGACGACGTCAGTAGGGACCCAGCAAGTTTATAGCTGCCATTGACCATGATATGACATTTGGACTTGGGTTCATTCCTACCGAGGCCGATTACCGTTACATGGCGTGACTACGTAAGGAGAGGGCGAGGGCTCGTTTATCCCACACACCATTTGATTATCCTATTTGACCATATAGGATAAGTTTGGCCGACTACTTTGTCAGAGGATCAAAGATTCGACCCCGTATAGAGGAGATTCACAGTGTGGTTCATACAGATAGAGAGATTGAGTTTCAGCATCTATTTCACCAGTTACAGTTGAGTGATGGGGCTCATGGCGCTTCTGTTTCTATGGCTACTCCTACGTCTCCAGATCGAGCTAGCATGTTGTCTCTATGCTTTCCGGAGGAGATCACTGTTGATGGAGTGATTGTTGATCCTACTGAGATGATTGATGGAGTTGTGCCTCATGATGAGTACCGAGATGAGATGGACAGGATGACCGTGAGCCAGATTACTGGCATTGTTCAGCTTCAGCCCGTTTCACCATTTGATATGTTCGGGGTGTCTACCATTGAGGTTCTTGAGGGAACCCAGATTATTCATGTTCCAGAGTTTTTAGAGGATGATAGTAGTTTGTTTGAGGGCGCTGTTAGCCCAGTTGAGGGAGCGTCCGACCTTGTGGACCAACCTCTTTCTTTTGATGTTTTATCGGGATTTGTCTCCCGCTCTGACGATGTTTCTGTTGCTTCATTTATGGATTTAAGTATTTTTGAGTATTCGCCTGCCTCTTGTGATAGTACTTCTATATCTGCACCCCACTCACCCACTTCACAGATATTTGATATAGATGATGAGGTTGCATGGCCCAATCTAGATAGGGACTCTTCTGATCATGACTCCGATCCCATGGATGAGAGAGTTTCACCTACTATAGGGGATGTTGAGACTATTGATTTTGGCACAGAGGATTATCCTAGAGAGCTGAAGATTGGTTCATCCCTATCTATAGATGAGAAAGATAAACTTACTCATTTACTCAGGTCATACTTGGATGTTTTCGCATGGTCTTATGAGGACATGCCTGGTCTTGATCCCTCTATAGTTCAACACCACTTACCTATCCTACCACATGCCAGACTGGTTAAGAAGAAATTGAGACGATTACATCCACATTGGAGTCTGCAGGTGAAAGATGAGATTCAGAAAAAACTCAGTGTTGGATTCATATCAGTGGTTGAGTATCCAGAGTGGTTGGCTAATGTTGTCCCAGTACTAAAAAAGGATGGCAAAGTTAAAGTTTGTGTGGACTTCAGAGATCTTAATAAAGCCAGCCTAAAGACGACTTTCCTCTCCCACATATTGATTTGTTAGTTGATAGCATTGCAGGCCATTCGATGTTGTCTTTCATGGATGGGTTTTCAGGGTATAATCAAATTTTGATGGCTCCAGAGGACATGGAGAAGACAACCTTTATTACTGAGTGGGGTACCTACTGTTACAAGGTTATGCCATTTGGGTTGAAGAACGCAGGAGCCACTTATCAGAGGCCCGCTACTACTTTGTTTCATGGCATGATGCATAGGGACGTTGAAGTTTATGTGGATGATATGATTGTGAAATCCCAAGGCAGAGCAGATCACCTAGAGGCTCTAGAGAGATTCTTTAAGAGGATTCGGAAGTTTAGATTGAGGTTGAATCCCAAGAAGTGCACCTTTGGAGTGACTTCTAGGAAGTTATTGGGACATATGGTCAGTGAACGGGGCATAGAGGTCGACCTAGATAAAATCAAATCCATACTTGACATGTCTGCTGATTACTACCCAAAAAGTGCTATTTTACACCTTTAATTCATTATGTGTTAAGCACTTTTGTGTAGTAGTTCTCCATCTTTATTCCAATTTGCATGTTAAGGACATAGCAATGAATTCTAATCATATTTGTGGCTAGTTTTAGTGTTTTGACAGCTTTTTGGATCATTAAGGCAAGCCAAGTAAAGGAGAGAAGCAAAGAGGAAAAGCAAGCAAAGTGAAGAAAATAGAGGACAGCAGCTGCAGTCTTCTTTTGCACTTTTGGAGCACTTCCCAAAGTCCATTTTTCTACATGCTATATACCATTTTAAAGCTCAGGAAGTCAAGAATCCAACGCTTCAAACCGTGTACGATTTGGAGCTGAAATGAGGAAGATATGGCCTTCGGAAGACAACTGCTCCAGGCTTGTGCGAAATTCGCACAACACCTTGAAATTCGCACAACACCTCCAGGTTCGCAAAACCCATGCGTGGTGCGAATTTTCCTCTATTTTTGCCGACTCCACTTTAGATCTTTTCTTATGTATTTTTTGATGTAAATTCCTTTCTTAACCTTGTAACAAGCCAATCACAAGCTTGGCTTTTGTAAAGACTATAAGAGGGGTGGAAATCATCTCTCGCCATATATGTTATGTTTTACACTTAGTGAAAAAGAGAGCTCTCTCGTTTTCCTTTTCTCTCTACTATTTTCTTTTTCTTGGAAGCCAAACAACCTCTGAGGATGTTTTCCCAGAGGATGAGAGGCTAAAATTTTGGTTTCTTGGAGTGAAGGAAGCTAGGTGAAAAGTCCAGATGCAAAGGTGGAAAACGCTCGTGCCTTAAATACAGGTAGTTGGAGTTCATAAATGGCTTTTAAATCTAAAGTTTTGCTTTAAATCCCTTAGAATCACTTTGAATGGCCAATACATGGTAAGCTTCAGGTCTCTGTGGATTCTTATTGCTAGATCCATATCAGTCCATTAGTTATCATGTACGAGCCATTGGAAAGTGGTTCAAGGTGAAGACCCATAGTGTCTAAAGCCATTAATGGACCTTGACTACCATTTCTATTGACTTTTTATGGATTAAATCTTCATTGTTAAACCTATACCGGTTCGGGAAATAACTATAGGTTAAATCCCTAATGCGAGGAGAAAAATCCGGAATTTTCCACTTTGCATTCTGAACTTGATCCTAGCAACCCTTAGCTCTGGGAGACTTTTTTTCTTCCATTTTTAATTAGTTTATGTTAATTTAGTTTCAAACACTTTCAAAACAAATTTTACTTTCTTTTAAACTTTAAGTTTTTGATAAAGGAAATCATTAAATTCAATTTCTAATCTTGAGTATATCACTGGTAGAATGAAAACCCATCCCAGAGTTCGACCCTAGAGCCACTATACTATAGTAGCTTTGCTACGCTAGTATGAGGTCATAGGTTTTATAAATGTTTTTGATTAAATGACCCGACTGGATTTACACGGAATCAAAATGGCGCCGTTGCCGGGGATGGTGCCACAATACAGTGATACAACCTTTTAGAGGCTACTTGTGATTTTCATCACAAGTTTGGTGAATTCCTTTTTCACTAACTTCATTTCCTTTCTTTTAATTATAGAATTCCTTTTGTTTTCTTTCTAACCTTAACTTTCTTCTAGTTTTCTTTTGTTTTTGTTTTCTTTTGTTTTGTTTTCAAGTAAGTTGTAACTTGTGCATGCCCTATTGGATTCGGGACCAAGAGGGAAGATTAGTAAGGATTGAGAATCCTCAAGACACAGAGTTGGATATCTGTGTAAACATCATGGACCCTCCACCAGAGGATCAGAATTCTCAACAAGGTCAAGGGGGTAATCCAAATGCATATCTATCCATGAGGGATAGAATGCACCCACCAAGGATGAGTGCACCCTCATGCATCGTACCTCATCTTGAGCAGCTGAATATAAGGCCCCATATTGTGCCCCTTCTACCAAATTTCCATGGAATGGAGAGTGAGAATCCATATGCCCACATCAAGGAGTTTGAGGAGGTGTGCAATACCTTTAGAGAGGGAGGAGCTTCAATAGACTTGATGAGACTCAAGCTATTCCCTTTTACTTTGAAGGACAAGGCAAAAATATGGCTTAATTCTTTAAGGCCAAGGAGCATAAGGAATTGGGTTGATCTTCAGGCCGAATTTTTGAAGAAATTTTTCCCCACCCATAGGACCAATGGGTTGAAGAGACAAATCTCAAACTTTTCTGCAAAAGAAAATGAGAAGTTCCATCAATGTTGGGAAAGGTATATGGAGGCCATCAATGCTTGTCCTCATCATGGCTTTGATACATGGCTCTTGGTGAGCTATTTTTATGATGGGATGTCTTCCTCCATGAAGCAAATTCTTGAAACCATGTGTGGGGGAGATTTTATGAGTAAGAATCCGGAAGAAGCCATGGACTTTTTAAGTTATGTGTTTGAGGTGTCAAGAGGATGGGATGAGCCCAACTCAAGAGAGAAAGGAAAGTTTCCCTCTCAACCAACCCAAAATCCAAAGGGTGGAATGTACGTGTTAAATGAGGACATGGACATGAAAGCTAAGGTGGCAACAATAGCAAGGAGGTTGGAAGAACTTGAGTTGAAAAAGATGCATGAAATCCAAGCCATTTCCGAGACCCAAGCCCATGTCATGCCATGCACCATTTTCCAATCATGTGATCATGTGGTAGATGAGTGCCCAACCATGCCAGCTGTGAGGGAGATGTTAGGTGATCAAGCCAATGTTGTGGGGCAATTTAGGCCTAACAACAATGCACCTTATGGAAACACCTATAATTCAAGCTGGAGAAACCATCCAAATTTTCTTGGAAACCAAGACAACCTCCATACCAACCACAAGCCCAAACCCAAGCCCCTCGACAAACCTCTTCAGTGGAGCAAGCCATTGTGAACCTAAGTAAAGTCATGGGTGACTTTATGGGTGAACAAAAGGCAATCAACTCCCAATTGCACCAAAATATTGAAAATGTTGAGAGTTCTCAAATTAAGAGAATGGAGGGGATGCAAAATGATCTATCTCAGAAGATAGATAATATTCAATACTCCATCTCTAGGCTTACCAACCTCAACACAGTGAATGAGAAAGAAAAGTTTCCCTCTCAACCAAGCCAAAATCCAAAGGGTGTTCATGAAGTTGAAACCCAAGAGGGGGAGTCTTCAAAGTTGAGGGAGGTCAAAGCTGTGATCACTTTGAGGAGTGGAAAGGAGGTTGATCAACCCTTGCCTAAGATGAGGCAAGATGAAGAACTCATGTCAAAGAGAACCTTGGTTAAAGAGAACAATAACCAAGAAGAGAAGAATGGGAAGAAAAGTGCATCCAAATCAAGCATTGAAGAAGAGCCAAGGATAGTGATTAAAGAGGATATGATGAAGAAACATATGCCTCCCCCTTTTCCTCAAGCTTTACATGGAAAGAAGGAAATCAAGAATTCATCAGAAATTCTTGAAGTCTTGAGACAAGTGAAGGTGAATATACCCTTACTTGATATGATCAAGCAAGTCCCCACATATGCAAAGTTTTTAAAGGACTTGTGCACGGTCAAGAGAGGGTTACATGTGACAAAGAATGCATTCCTCACTGAGCAAGTAAGTGCTATCATTCAGAGTAAGTCTCCAGTTAAGTACAAAGATCCGGGATGTCCCACCATTTCAGTCAACATTGGAGGGACGCATGTGGAGAAAGCTTTCCTAGACTTGGGGGCAAGTGTGAATTTGCTCCCATACTCTGTGTACAAGCAACTGGAACTTGGAGGATTGAAGCCCACAACCATCACTCTCTCCTTAGCTGATAGGTCAGTCAAAATCCCAAGGGGGGTGATAGAGGATGTTCTAGTTCAAGTGGACAAATTCTACTATCCTGCAGATTTTGTTGTGCTTGATACTGATCCCACTGTTAAGGAAGCCAATTACGTGCCAATCATCCTTGGGAGACCTTTCCTGGCTACCTCCAATGCCATCATCAATTGTAGAAATGGGGTGATGCAGCTCACATTTGGAAACATGACCTTGGAATTAAACATATTCCACCTGTGCAAGAGGCATCTTCACCCCGAAGAGGAGGAAGGATTGGAGGAGGTGTGCTTGATCAACACCTTGGTTGAAGAGCATTGTGACAAGAATTTAGAAGAGAGCTTTAATGAAAGCCTTGAAGTGCTTGAAGAAGGGTTACCTGAACCCTCTGATGTGCTAGCCATCATTTCTCCTTGGAGGAGACGGGAAGAGATCTTACCATTGTTCAATAAGGAGGACTCACAAGGAGCAGCTATGGAGGACCCTCCAAAGCTTGTTTTGAAGCCACTTCCTGTTAATTTGAAGTATGCATATTTGGAGGAAGATGAGAAATGTCCAATGGTGGTTTCTTCAACTCTCACTAGTGATCAAGAGGATAGTCTTTTGGGAGTCCTCAGAAAATGCAAGAAAGCCATTGGATGGTAAATTTCTGATATGAAAGGTATTAGTCCTTTGGTGTGCACCCACCATATCTACATGGAAGATGATGTAAAACCAGTGAGGCAGCCCCAGAGGAGGTTGAACCCTCACATGCAAGAGGTGGTGAGGGGTGAAGTTCTGAAGCTACTTCAAGCAGGGATCATATATCCCATTTCAGATAGTTTGTGGGTGAGCCCCACCCAAGTAGTTCCAAAGAAATCTGGAATTACTGTGATCCAGAATGAGAAAGGGGAGGAAGTCTCTACACGTCCTACCTCAGGATGGAGGGTGTGTATAGACTACAGGAGGTTGAATTCAGTGACTACGAAGGACCATTTCCCATTGCCTTTCATGGACCAAGTCCTTGAGAGAGTCTCAGGACATCCTTTCTACTGTTTTCTGGATGGTTACTTGGGGTACTTCCAAATAGAAATTGATTTGGAAGATCAAGAAAAGACAACCTTCACTTGCCCCTTTGGTACTTTTGCGTATAGGAGAATGCCTTTTGGTTTATGTAATGCTCTTGCAACTTTCCAAAGATGTATGCTCAGCATCTTCAGTGATATGGTGGAACGCATCATGGAAGTCTTCATGGATGACATCACTGTATATGGAAGTGCTTATGAGGAGTGTTTGTTGCATTTAGAAGCTGTTCTCCAAAGATGTATTGAGAAAGACCTAGTGCTAAATTGGGAGAAGTGTCATTTTATGGTACAACAAGGAATTGTCTTAGGACATATAATCTCCAAGAATGGCATTGAGGTAGATAAGGCAAAGGTGGAGCTAATTGTTAAGTTGCCACCTCCCACAAATGTTAAAGAAATTAGGCAATTCCTAGGACATGTCGGGTTCTATAGCAGGTTCATTAAGGATTTCTCAAAAATCTCAAAGCCTCTTTGTGAACTCTTGGTAAAGGATGCCAAGTTTGTGTGGGATGGGAAGTGTTAGAAGAGTTTTGAGGAACTGAAGCAATTCCTCACAACAGCACCAATAGTGAGAGCCCCAAATTGGAAATTACCTTTTGAGGTAATGTGTGATGCAAGTGATCTTGCTATGGGGGTTGTTTTGGGGCAAAAAGAAGATGGAAAGCCCTATGTGATTTATTATGCAAGAAAAACTTTGAACGAGGCTCAAAGGAACTACACAACTACTGAGAAGGAGTTGTTGGCAGTAGTTTTTGCCTTGGATAAGTTTCGTGCCTATTTGGTAGGGTCCTCTATAGTGGCGTTCACTGACCATTCCGCTTTGAAGTACTTGCTAACCAAGCAAGATGCCAAGGCAAGATTGATAAGATGGATCCTTTTGCTCCAAGAATTCAATCTCCAAATCCGAGATAAAAAGGGAGTAGAAAATGTGGTAGCTGACCACTTGTCAAGATTTGTGATAGCACATGACTCACATGGTCCACCTATCAATGATGACTTCCCTGAGGAGTCTCTCATGTCAACAGAGGTAGCTCCATGGTATTCTCACATTGCAAATTACTTGGTTACTAGAGAAGTTCCAAGTGAGTGGAGTGCCTAAGACAAGAGGCATTTCTTTGCTAAGATCCATGCCTATTATTGGGAGGAGCCTTTTCTCTTCAAATATTGTGCAGATCAAATCATAAGGAAATGTGTTCCGGAACAAGATCAATCAGGAATTCTTTCCCATTGCCATGATAGTGCATGTGGAGGTCATTTTGCCTCCCAGAAAACAACTATGAAAGTGATCCAATCAGGTTTTTGGTGGCCCTCTCTTTTCAAGGATGCCCACTCTATGTGCAAGGGATGTGATCGGTGTCAAAGGCTTGGTAAGCTTACACGCCGAAATATGATGCCCTTGAACCCCATCTTGATAGGGGATGTGTTTGATGTTTGGGGATAGACTTCATGGGACCATTTCCAATGTCATTTGGACATTCCTACATTTTGGTGGGAGTGGATTGTGTCTCTAAGTGGGTAGAAGCAATCCCATGTAGGAGCAATGATCATAAGGTGGTTCTTAAATTCCTCAAGGACAACATCTTTGCAAGATTTGGAGTGCCCAAGGCCATTATAAGTGATGGAGGAACCCACTTTTGCAATAAACCTTTTGACACTCTTCTAGCCAAATATGGGGTTAAGCACAAGGTAGCTACACCTTATCACCCTCAAACGAGTGGCCAAGTTGAGTTAGCCAACCGAGAGATCAAGAATATATTGATGAAGGTGGTGAATGTGAATAGGAAGGATTGGTCTATTAAGCTCCTGGATTCCTTATGGGCTTATAGGACCGCTTACAAGACCATTCTTGGAATGTCTCCTTATCGCCTTGTTTATGGCAAAGCGTGCCATCTTCCAGTGGAGATTGAATATAAAGCATGGTGGGCAATCAAGAAGCTCAACATGGATTTGACAAGAGCCGGGTTGAAAAGATGTTTGGATTTGAATGAATTGGAGAAAATGAGGAATGATGCTTACCTCAATTCAAAAATTGCAAAGGAGAGGTTGAAGAAATGGCATGATCAGTTGGTAAATCAGAAGAATTTTGCCAATGGGCAAAGAGTCTTGCTTTATGACTCTAAGCTTCATCTTTTTCCGGGAAAATTGAAATCAAGGTGGACGGGTCCTTTCATAATTCATGATGTGCAACCAAATGGAGTAGTGGAACTACTCAACTTCAATAGCACTCGAACTTTCAAAGTGAATGGGCGTCGTCTCAAGCCTTATATCGAATCATTTTCCCGAGACAAGGAGGAATTCATCCTCCTTGATCCACCTCCAACATGAAAACACTTGTTTCATGGTTGAACTTGATCTCTCCAAAGACTAAAAAGTTCATCCTCCTTTTGTTTTCTTTTAAGTTGATTTTAGTTTAATCTAGTGTTTTTCTTGTGTTTATGCATGTTTTGATTTTTATTTTTGACTTTAATTTCATTCTAATGTGGTTTGAATTGGTTTTTTTGTGATAACATGTAGGTAGGAAAGCTTGAAGAATGAAGTCATGGTGAAAACAAGGGAAAATAGGGGAGAAAAGCCAAGACTCAGCAATTTTCGCACAACACATCCCTTGTGCGAATTTGCTTTTGTACCAATTTTCAACAATGCATGCTCTCGGTCCCTTCCCAAAATCTCAGTGCAAATTTCACAGGAATGCGAACCTTGTGCGAATTCGTTTTTTTGTGCCAATTTTCAAAACCATGCTCTCTGTCTTGGAGAACCACAGGAATGCGAAATTTTCGCACAACACCCCCCTTGTGCGAAATTGACATTTTCTATTTAAAAGCCATGTTCTTCTCTTCAATTCTCAACTTCTTCTTCAATTCTCACAACACCTCTCTTCCGATCACCCATTTCCATCCACAAAGTTCCTCTCCTTCATCATTCCCCATCCTCAACACCACCATGGTAGCCCATCTCCATAGCTCCACTCCATAGCCGCGACTTCACTATTCACCACAGTCCATACTTTCCATTTTCAGCTCTATCTCCTCCTTCCACCATCAAAAACCCTTCATTTCTTCACTCAACACTCTAAATCCATCCATAAACCCAGCCCCATATTGATTTTTAAAAATCAAAACCTCCAGCATAGGATTCAAGCCATGGTTTCTTCTTGAGAAACCCATTGCCGCTGGCTAGAAGAGCTTCCAAATCCTAAATTCTCTTCTTGAAAAGCTCTAATTTCCAAGCCTAGCCACCATGAAAAATCCCTTTCCTACCTCAGCCAGCATTTCCCACCCTCAAAAGCCAAAAATTTTCACCATTTGAACGAGCCTCAATTTTTCAAAAGGGCGGGTGGCGGGTGAATAGTGCCTTGTAAGAAAAATTCACACAACACCTTGTGTTGTGCAAAATTCGCACAACGCCCTCCCTTGTGCGAAATTTTCGCACAACACCCTCCCCTATGCGAATTTTCCAGCTTCTCCATCCCTACCCTCCCTAATCCCAAGCCTCTGAGCCTCATTTCGTCGCTTCCTCATGCCTAAGACCCGAGGAGGATATGCCTCAGCTCCCCAGAGCAGTCAGAGAGCTGCCCCTGTGCGGGCCCCACTAGATGCACCTCCACATTTACCTGATTCTGCCCTTCAGAGCAGATACAATGCGAGGAGAGCATCTGCCACGCCTGTGGCCCCTACTTAGATTCCACCTCGGAGTCCTCCTACAAAGAAAGCCAAGACTTCAGAGCCAGGAGAGTCCTCCAGAGCACCTCGAGATTCACAGTCTCAGCCTCCTTCCGCCAGGCGCCCTAGAGCCAGCTCGCCCATTGAGGGCAACTCAGATTACTGATCGAGACCATTTCATGTTGAGGCATATTTTGATCACTCTATTTTTCGACAGCAGACTGAGTTGCGGGATTCATACCGCCTACTTGAGAGGTACCATCTTGTACCCTTTATGACTCCGCCCCAATTCTTTTATCGTTGAGTAGCTTTAGACTTTTACCAGTCTATGACTACTTGTGGCGTCCCGGTACCAACCTCAATCTTTTTTACCATTGATGGACGTCAGGGTATTTTGGGGGCTAGACAGATTGCCGATGCTTTCCATATCCCTTATGCACTAGTAGATCCCGTCGCATTTAGACACTGGGCCCCACTTTCTGAGTGGGACATGGTTCGTATCCTATCTCGAGGGACATCTTCCCAGAGGACCATTTTGAGGAGGGAGCTTCTCCCAGGGATGCTCCTAGTTGATGTGGTGCTTCACGCCAATCTTTTTCCTTTTTAGCATGGAGTGCAGAGGCGAGGGGCCATTCTGGAGGCATTATTCCGTATCTCTGAGGGCTACTACTTTGGCCCCCATCATTTGATTATGGGCGCTCTCCTCCATTTTGAGGAGAAGGTGCATACGCGGCGTCTTACGAGGGCAGACACCATTCATTTACTTTTCCCTCGGCTGCTATGCCATGTTTTGGCGCATATGGGTTTTCCTGCAAACCCTCATTCTAAGCCCCGCCCCCATTGTCGAGAGAGCTTCTCTCTTGACCACTGGAATCAAGTATGGCTCCATCAGCATTCCCAGAACTTCCCGAGCCAAGGGAAGTCCCTCCTCCTTCGTCCACTTCAGCTCCTTCGGAGCCTGTACCAGAGGCAGCATCATCTGATGCCCCACCTGCTGTTCCTCCTACCTCAGAGTCGCCCATTACTATCCCTAGTGCAGAGTATCGTGCCTTGCTCACTTCTTTCCAGACTCTGACCACTACTCAGACGGCTATTATGGACCGAATGGACCACTTCCAGCTTCAGCAGGATCAACAGACTCTCATTCTCCGTGAGATTCAGTAGCACCTTGGTCTTTTGCCACCAGCCCCACCTGTTGCTCCTATGCCCTCAGAGCCTTCTGCTCCAGCTGATGATTTTGCTCTAGCTGATGATGCTACACCTGTAGCGGTTCCTTCCACAGTTGTAGCGGAGGACCCCTCCTATCCACCAGAGGAGCCTACTACTTGATCATACGATCACTCCTCTCCTTTTTTGTATCTATATTCTATGTTTTTGGATGTCTTATATATTTTGGACCACTTTTATACTGGGATTGGATGTATTCCATGTTTATCTTGTATATTGTACTCTCTCAGTTTATATAGACATCTTCCTTTTTGTGTATTTTAGCTATTCCTTTTTATTTCCTCTAATCATCACTCTTATGATTTTTCTTTTCTTATGCAACATGTGGTTTCTCCTGTTCATTCAGAGTCCCTTACTATCAGGAGGTATCACTTCCTCCCTTTTATTATCTCTTGCTTTTGGATCATTGGGGACAATGTTCATCCTAGTTAGGGGGAGAGTTGAGGAAGTAATTTGTTGAATTTTTGGTTAAGTTATTTTGCTAACAAATTTTTTGCAAACTCTCTTTGTTTTCTCACAGATAAATTATCAAAAGTAAATGGGAGAAATTAAATTCTTATCTTATTGCCATAGTCTCAGAGTTTGTATTATGCTTATTAAAGTTGATAAATTGTTGAAGCTCCTTTTGATTTCAATCTTAAGTCTTCCACTCTAATCTTTTCACACACTGAACACATTAGATTCCAGTTATAAGATGGAAAACTTTCTCACCCCCTAAACTTAGGAAATTTTTGACTTGGTGCCATTGACCTCATTCTATTAGTGTTGGGACACCTTATAAAAGGCCAATGTGTCTTCTGAAAAAAAAAAATTTTGCTTCACTTGCTTTGAAACCCGAGCAAGGTCCGAGGGGTATATGGTGAAAATCTTTAAAGCCTGGTGCCTTAAGCCTTTACTGGTTGGGAGTCACCGACCGTACTGCTCATTACATGGGTGGATGGGTGGAGTACATATATATATATATATATAAAAGAGAAGAAAAGGAGGTGCGTTCTTAGCCTTTTATATATGAGTTAATGTTGCTAAAGTTAGAGAAAAACCTTAGTTGGGGGGAGAATATAGTTTGACATACTATAACTGGAAACTAAGCACCTTAACACTTAGATTTTTGTGGAAGATTAAGAGTTGGTCCTTTGGGAGTGGAAATTATTTTGATACTCAAATTTGCATAATGCCCACTCTTTGCATGTTGTGATAGGTAAGTTATTTGATGACTCTTGTTGATGATTGAGTTTTATATCCTTGACTTGCCATGTGAGAGTTTGATCCAATCATGCCACTTGATAATTTTTTGGAGTGATCAGCATGATTTTGTAAATTATTATATTATCTATTTTTCTTTCTTTTTCTCTCCTTCATTGCTCAGGGACTAGCAATGTGTTAGTTGGGGGGAGTGATTACTACCCAAAAAGTGCTATTTTACACCTTTAATTCATTATGTTTTAAGCACTTTTGTGTAGTAGTTCTCCATCTTTATTCCAATTGGCATGTTAAGGACCTAGCAATGACTTCTAATCATATTTGTGGCTAGTTTTAGTGTTTCGACAGCTTTTTGGATCATTAAGGCAAGCCAAGTAAAGGAGAGAAGCAAAGAGGAAAAGCAAGCAAAGTGAAGAAAACAGAGGACAGCAGCTACAGTCTTCTTTTGCACTTTTGGAGCACTTCCCGAAGTCCATTTTCTACATACTATATACCATTTTAAATCTCAGGAAGTCAAGAATCCAACGCTTCAAACCGTGTACGATTTGGAGCTGAAATGAGGAAGATATGGCCTTCAGAAGACAACTGCTACAGGCTTGTGCGAAATTCGCACAACACCTTGAAATTCGCACAACACCTCCAGGTTGTGCGAAATTCGCACAACACCTTCCAAATTCGCACAGCCCATGCGTGGTACGAATTTTCCTCTATTTTTGCCGACTCCACTTTAGATCTTTTCTTATGTATTTTTTGATGTAAATTCCTTTCTTAACCTTGTAACAAGCCAATCACAAGCTTGGCTTTTGTAAAGACTATAAGAGGGGTGGAAATCATCTCTCGCCATATATGTTATGTTTTACACTTAGTGAAAAAGAGAGCTCTCTCATTTTCCTTTTCTCTCTACTATTTTCTTTTTCTTGGAAGCCAAACAACCTCTGAGGATGTTTTCCCAGAGGATGAGAGGCTAAAATTTTGGTTTCTTGGAGTGAAGGAAGCTAAGTGAAAAGTCCAGATGCAAAGGTGGAAAACGCTCGTGCCTTAAATACAAGTAGTTGGAGTTCATAAATGGCTTTTAAATCTAAAGTTTTGCTTTAAATCCCTTAGAATCACTTTGAATGGCCAATACATGGTAAGCTTCAGGTCTCTGTGGATTCTTATTGCTAGATCCATATCAGTCCATTAGTTATCATGTACGAGCCATTGGAAAGTGGTTCAAGGTGAAGACCCATAGTGTCTAAAGCCATTAATGGACCTTGACTACCATTTCTATTGACTTTTTATGGATTAAATCTTCATTGTTAAACCTATACCGGTTCGGGAAATAACTATAGGTTAAATCCCCAATGCGAGGAGAAAAATCCGGAATTTTCCACTTTGCATTCTGAACTTGATCCTAGCAACCCTTAGCTCTGGGAGACTTTTTTTCTTCCATTTTTAATTAGTTTATGTTAATTTAGTTTCAAACACTTTCAAAACAAATTTTACTTTCTTTTAAACTTTAAGTTTTTGATAAAGGAAATTATTAAATTCAATTTCTAATCTTGAGTATATCACTGGTAGAATGAAAACCCATCCTAGAGTTCGACCCTAGAGCCACTATACTATAGTAGCTTTGCTACACTAGTATGAGGTCATAGGTTTTATAAATGTTTTTTATTAAATGACCCGACTGGATTTACACGGAATCACCTACACCAAAGACTGAGAAAGAGATTAAAGGTTTTCTGGGCAGATTACAGTACATCAGTCGTTTCATAGCCAAATTGACAGACATATGTGAACCCATATTTCGTCTTTTAAGGAAGAACCAGCCAACAGTTTGGAATGATGATTGTCAACTTGCATTTGAGAAGATCAAGGGGTATCTGCTTTCTCCTCTTATTTTAGTGCCTTTTATGCCAGGACGTCCACTTTTTCTATATTTGTCAGTTTCAGACATGGCCCTGGGATTTATGTTAGCTCAAATTGATGACTCAGGGAAGGAACGGGCTATTTACTATCTGAGTAAGAGGATGTTGGAGTATGAAGTGAAATATGTTATGATTGAGCACCTGTGCTTAGCACTAGTTTGGGCTACCAGGAGATTAAGGCATTCATGACAGAGTACTCAATGCATTTGATATCCCGCCTAAATCCATTGAGATACTTATTTGATAGACCTGCATTGACTGGTAGACTGATGAGATGGCTTGTACTTTTGACAGAGTTTGATATCCAGTATGTTTCTCAAAAGTCTATTAAGGGAAGTATTGTCGCTGATCACCTAGCCTCACTACCGACATCTAAGGATAGACCAATTGATGATGATTTTCCAGATGAGGAGTTTGTTGCTATGACCAGCTTATCAGGATGGTGCATGTACTTTGATGGTGCAGCCAATTAGTTAGGGTATGGGATAGGTGTTCTGTTGGTATCCCCTTAAGGTGATCATATTCCGAGGTCCGTTTGTTTGGCATTCTCTGATCGACATCCTGCCACGAATAACATAGTTGAGTATGAGGCTTGTATCCTTTGTTTAGAGACTGCATTGGAGCTTGACATTAGACAGATGAAGGTATTTGGTGACTCCAATCTGGTACTTAGACAGATTCAGGGGGATTGGAAGACTAGGGATGTGAAGCTTAGGTCGTATCACGCCTATTTGGAGTTGCTGGTTGCGAGATTTGATGACTTGAGATATGTTCATCTACCTAGAGCGCAGAATCGGTTTGCCGATGCCTTAGCTACTTTAGCTTCTTCTGTGGACATTCAGATTGATGTAGTTATACGTCCATTGCTGATTGAGTTGAGGTCTGCACCCACTTACTGTTGTTTGATTGGAGAAATAGAGGTCTAGAATGATCTACCTTGGTATCATGACATTTATCAGTTTCTTAGATCTGACACATACTCTGAGGTAGCCACTGCCAAGGATCAGAGAGCATTGAGGAATTTGGCTATTAGATTTGTGATTTGTGGAGATACCTTATACAGACGATCAGTTGATGGTATGCTTCTATTATGTTTAGATCGAGCCTCTGCAGATCGAGTGATGAGAGAGGTTCATGCAGGAGTTTGTGGTCCGCATATGGGAGGACACATGTTGGCCCGTAAGATTATGAGGACGGGTTATTTCTGGTTGACTATGGAGACAGATTGTTGTCAGTTTGTTCAGAAATGCCTAGAGTGTCAGATTCATGGTGATCTCATTCATGCACCGCCATCAGAGTTACACGCTTTGACCTCACCATGGCCATTTTTAGTATGGGGTATTGATATTATTGGGAAGGTTTCACCAAAATCTTCCAGTGGTCATGAGTTCATCCTAGTTGCCATAGATTATTTCACCAAGTGGGTGGAAGCCGCATCATATGCGAGGTTGACATCTGCTAGGGTTGCTAGTTTCATCAGGTCACACATCATTTGTCGTTATGGGGTTCCCCATGAGTTGATTTCAGATAGAGGGGTGCACTTCCGAGCTAAGTTAGATACTTTGTTGCAGAAGTATGGCATCCGACATCATAGATCTTCAGCATATAGGCCACAAACCAACAGGGCAGTAGAGGCTGCAAATAAGAATATTAAGAGGATTTTGAGGAAGATGGTTGAAACTTCTCGAGATTGGTCAGAGAAACTCCCTTTTGCATTGTGGGCATACCGTACCTCTTTTCGCACCTCTACAGGAGCTACACCTTACTCTCTAGTGTATAGTATGGAGGTTGTTTTGCCGGTTGAGACAGAGATGGGTTCTCTGAGAGTAGCCCTTGAGCAGCAGATTTTTGAGACAAAGTGGGCTCAGGCTCTGTTTGACCAGCTTAACCTTTTAGATGAGAAGAGATTGAGAGCAACCAATCATATTCAGGCCTATCAGAGGAAGATGGCTCGTGCCTTTAGGAAACGAGTTAAGCCTAGACCATTACAAAAAGAAGATTTAGTTTTGAGGATTCTCAGAGGTTTGATTGGAGACCCTAGAGGAAAGTTCAGACCTAGTTAGAGTGGGCCTTATGGTATTCGAGAGTTGACTCCAGAAGGGGCTGCATGGTTGACTGACTTAGATGGAAACCAATTTTCAAAGCCTACCAATGTGGATCAGCTGAAGAAGTATTATGTTTGAGATTATGGTCGCAAGATGGGTGGCCATCATTTTGGCCCGCCTTACACCTTATCACCTTTATTAATATATTAAACCGTTGCTAACCCATTGAGCCTCACGTAGTATGTTATAGTCTTATTTCTTTCTTATAGCCTTGATTACCATTTCTACACCCGGGTTGGGACCCTTTAGTGTATATGCATGCTTTGCTATGAAAGTTTCATGAGCTTTAGACTTACAGGCCTATCTTCTCATTCTTGTTACCATCCCCTTATCGCCCTGTTTGTTCTATTCTACTGTCATCACATTTTCATTGTCTCTCTTGCGTTCATCATTTTTTGCTTCATCTTATCTCTTCTATTTCTTGGGTTGATGATTCTTCACATCTTGGTGCAAAAGAGGGTAGTCATATCACTCCATCCATCCCATCATTTGGCATTGATTTGGAGATTTTAGTCTGAGAGGTTGTCTCATGGGTTGGGGTTCATGTATTCATCAGTGGTTTGAGAGAGTTTGTTCATTCCTTGTATCTTTCCCATTGGAGTTCGATTTATTGATGATCAGAGCATGCGCATCCAAAAAAAAAAAAAAATCAACAAAAAAAAAGCAAAAAAAAAAAAAAAATCAACAAAAAATAAAACAAAAAAACAAAATAAAACAAAAAAAAAGCGCAATGATATGTTTGTATATGGCATCTTGCTCCATTTGGCACTTATGTCAACTTTTGAGGTTTGTTTATTGGGTATATTTTTCATCGTGGGTTCTTGTGAGATTTTTATATGAGTTTTCACTCCTTAAGCCATTCTTGTTATTCATTTGGAGTGTTGAGGGTTAATGTGAGAGTTCTATGGTATCCTATGCTTCTCGGATCATGGTTGATATGTATTAGGTATGAGAGATGAGTAATCCTTTTACTAGGGTCTCCGGATCATTGTCTTACTCATCATTCCATCATTGGTGATATGACTTTCCTTTATTGTACTAACATGGGTTGATCATCATCTATTCTACTTTCTCATTGCCTTCTTTTGTATCCCATTACCTTTTCCAAATATTCATTCCACTTTTTATCAATGCCCTACATATTGATACACGTTTTTGATTCGATACCTTTTTCACATCATTCACATGTTTCATTGATGGTTTGACCACTCATCCTTTCTCTCATTTCGCCATTGACATTTCCTTTGGTTACCTTTAGGTCCATGGCTCATGAGATTTTTTCTATGCATTACATCTTATACACGAGGGTATGGGTTTGATCATTGGGTATTTGAGCCTAGTTTCCCTTCATTTCTTTCACCCTATCACCCTGGCCTACGTTACGTCCCATGTCTTAAGACCACCCTGAAGCCATGAGATCAGACGTTATCTTTGATAGTCTTCACTTGGATAGGCTTTTGTAGACTGGTTGAAGTATAGTCGTTATCATGTTCTCTTTTATGGAAGATACTTTTGGAAGCATTTGGTCTCTCTTTTGCTTGACATATTGATGTTTGATGGATTTTTGAGTTTGGAGGCAGTTCATCGATGATATTGGATTCATCCTTTTGTCGACATCAGATATCCATACTGGGGCATATTCCCCTTTCATTCGGTTGAGATGAGCCCCTAGTGAAGCACTTTCTTTGAGCTTGGGAATTTTCATCGATCAAAGACCCCTAGTGGAGTATGTTGAGATGATATCAGTTCTAGTAGAGCATTGTTGAGCTCATTGACAGTTTTCATGATTCTAGGTTCCATCTGTAGAGTATTTTTGAGATAGACTAGTGGACTATTACTGAGTTGAAGACAGTTTTCAGTGTAGTATATAGATCTTGTACACTGGGGTATATTCCCCCATTTGGAGGTCACCAGATTCCCATCAGATTTAGTTAGGGATTCATCAGAGACGTGTTTCTACTCTCGAGATTATCATCTTCCTCATCATTTTGGTTATTCATTTGAGATCAGATTTAGAGAGTCTTCCTTGAGGTATCGGCTGATACTTCATTCTGATTTCTTAGCAGATTATTATTGAGTTGGAGACAGTTGATTGATGATGTTGGATTCATCCTTTTGATTGCGCGTCAAATATCCACACTGGGGCATAATTCCCCTTTTCTCTGAGGTTTTCTAGTTGTTGTTGGATGATATGACTATTCCTATCCATGGTCATAGAGATGTTTGATTGATTTTGACTGATTCTCTATCATACATTAGTTATCCATATTGGGGCATATTCCCCTCTCCATGATGGGATTATGTTCGGGCAGCGGTTTAGATGGATGATCATTGTTGGTTGTTTATCTCACGACTTCGACATCAGATATCATACTAGGGCATATTCCCCTCTCCTTTGCGAGATTTGTTTGGGCAATGGTATGAGGATGGATGATTAGTGTCGGTTGTTTGCCTCATGATTTTGATATCGGATCTTATACTAGGGCATATTTCCCCATTTTCTTTGAGTATCCTTGAGATCGAGACAGTGGCCAGCTCGGTTTTAGATTGAGATTAGTTTGGAGCTTTCGGCGATTGATTATATCAGGACCTCCCTACATGGATTTGTCGAGATAAAGATGGATCACATCGGCTTTCACCAGAGGAGCATGGGTGGGTCATTTAGCCAGATGATCATGGGATAGATTTGTTTTCATCATTGTCACCTTACAGATTGGATTACCCAGATGAGCAGTATTTTGTGCACTTTGAGATTTACCTTTTGAGATCCGTCGACAGGGCAACTTTTTAGACACAGAGAGTTCTTTTGGCTTAGACTTTTCAGAGGTTTGTCATGATGCATCAGTTTCTAACCTATTGATTTCAGCGGATGATTGATTTATTGGTTGTTTTAGCAATGTGAGCACCCTGGATACTGGGGCATATTTCCCTTCTTGAGCTCAGTAGTCTCTTGTCACTTTGAGTATACGACTTTGAGCCCATTTACTTCCTATCCACTTTCGAGTTGGCCTTCTTTATCTGTTCCTTCTAGACCCTGAGTCTTATAGCCCTGAGCTATCCACTCCTTCTAGACCCTGAGTATTATAGCCTTGAGCTATCATTTCCTTCTACACCCTGAGTCTTATAGCCTTAAGTTATCCATTCCTTCTAGACCTTGAGTCTTTTAGCCCTAAGCTATCCATTCCTTCTAGGTCCTGAGTCTCATAGCCCTGAGCCATCCTTCTCCTCTTAGGCCCTAAGCCTCGTAGCCTTGAGCTATCATTTTCCTCTCAGGCCTTAAGCCTCGTAGCCCTGAGCTATCATTTTCTTCTTAGGCCCTGAGCCTCGTAGCCCTGAACTATCATTTCTTATTTAAGACCTAGAGTCTTTCCAGCCCTGAGCCAAGCCTTCATCATTTGATCGCCCATGAGTGGTATGACCAGGAGTTTGCGTATCGCACTCTCTTTCTTGTCAATCTGTCATAGAGCCCGGAGCTCATAGTCCTGAGCTATTCATTGTGACCCTGAGTTACTCATTACACCATGACCCAGAGTCGTTCATAGCATCCCGAGCCCTGAGCTTATGACCCAGAGTCGTTTGCATCCTTCACATCCTTGAGATGTTTCGTTTTCATCATTCTAGCCACTTGTGAGTGGCCTCGACCCGGCACCATGAGCAGGAAAACATCATGATCGACTATTCATTTAGAGCCTTGAGTTCTCGACCTAGAGTCGATTTTCATTTATGACCCAGAGTCGTTTCTTTTCCATTTAGAGCCCAGAGCTCACGACCTAGAGTCATTCACACCATCTTGACCCAAAGTCATTCTTAGCATTTATAGCCCTGAGCTCATGACCCAGAGTCGTTCATCCTATTTCCGACCTAGAGTCGTTCATCCTATTTCCGAACCAAAGTCGTTTGTCCTATTTTTGACCCATAGTCGTTCATCTTGTCCATGACCTAGAGTTATTCATCTCATCCATGACTTTGAGTCATCATTTTCATATTTTTTCCATCTTTGTGCTACTCATCACATACCTTTCTCTCTTTGCTGCCATTCCCCCACATAGAGTTGTTCTATCCTTGTCGTTGCAGCCCCATGTTCCGACTCTACTCTCGCCATGTGCTAAGACAAAATCTCTGGTCCTTCTTTAGTTCTTCGGTATAGTTCACTTCGTTCCACTCATTATTCGTTTTTTCTACTCACATTCTCTACACTCATGATCTATACCGAAGAGGGGCATATTTGCATACCCTCAATTTCGTCCCTTTAGCACATGTTTTAAAGTCCATTACCAATACTTTACAGTAATCTCTTGGTAGCCCATAGCTACTCACGCTACTTACCTTTCTTGAGCCACCTCGGAGACTCTGGTTGAGGGATTGCCTAACCCCTTATTGTGACCCTTGGCAGTTTTGATTTAGACTTAAGCTTTTCATTCCTTCTTAGGATAGCTCTTAGGTGCACTTTTAGGTCCACTTAGGCATCACCCTTGGCTAATTTAGACATTTTAGGCCCATTTAGACACCTTAAACTCGCCTAGATTCACCTTAGACCTGCTTAAACACTTCATTGGGGCTCAACATTTTTATATAATCTCTTGATCATTATTGCATGCATTTGATGATTATATTTTCTTTGTTTATTCATTTATTTATTTGTTTATTTATTCATCCATTTATTTATTCATTTTTTAATTTCTATTACATCTTGTTTTTCTTTTTTATTTTTCTTTCTTTCATTTATTTACCTACTTAATAGAGAATTGTTAGAATTGTTTAGATATTAAATATGCATACAACCCCCTTATTGAATGATGGAATTGTACAATCTGATATCTCATTTTCTCTTTCATTTTCTTTTAATCGTATTTCACTTTATTACCAATTTCATGACTTTCATTAGTTGCTTATCTTTTCCTTTGATTTTTTAACCTTATCTTATTTTGTTTTGCACGAGGAGCACCATCTTGGGGAGTACAAGAGGATCTACATTACCGGTTTGATCAACATATGCTTGAGACTAAAAGCCTTTAGGATGGCAAAAGATGGTCATCACAACCCCATGCTTCTTCTACCCATCTCTCATAATTGAAGCCTCTATACAAAACTTCATCATATCCTGAATAGTAGCAGCCACAGCAGCTGCAGCCACACTGCAGCCACAGCAGCAGCAGCCACAGTTAATGCTGCAACAGCAGCCACAGCAGCATAGACTGCATCATCCAGTTCAACCTTCGTTTGGTCATTTATCAGGGTTGCAGCCCCAACTATTTAATCCCCATCTTTCCCCAGCTCCACCCATCATGAACAAATATGAAGCAATGCTTGGGATAGGTGATCTGAGGGATCAAAGACCCAAGTCAATGCAAAAAGGTGGACCGAATGATCGGGTTTCTCAACAGGGCTTGGATACTAGCAGTCGGAAGAGTGATGTTGGGTGGCCACAATTCAAATCCAAGTATATGACAGCTGATGAAATCGAAAGTATCCTTAGAATGCAATGTTGCCGTACAGATGGATGAGTAGAAAGGAAAATAGCATGAAAATAGAAAGGAAGTGGCCACTTTGTGCACCACACGCATATAGTGGGTTGTAAGGGGGATTCTTTTTTGTTTTTTTTTAGAAAGAAAAGTCAACTTGTATCACTTACCAAACGAGATGTGGCTGCATCCTTGAGGGAATCTCCCAATGAGCCACCATGTATGCACTTTCCTTATCCATGTGCATTAAAAAAAGGAAATAAAATATTCAATAGAGGGAAGGTGCTGCCATATAAACATGTCACAGAGAGAACACACGGGGACTTTTTCTTTTGGAGTAGAAATTCACATAAAAAAAAAAAAAAAGCAATCTTTTTTAGAGGAGATGAACACACGGGAAAGATTTTTTTAAGAGGGAACGGCAGAGGACTTGAAACACGAATTGGGCTGCCATTTTGACACATCAAGAGAGTATTTTTCCGATACAACACAGGTTAGTTTTTTATTTTTGATATAGTATTTCTTTTTTTTAGTTTGGGCTTTAGTTGATTGATTTAATTAATTATTTGTGATAAATTCTTTTAAATCTCGATTTCAAACAATCTTTTATTTTTCTTAGATTAAATGTCTCTCTTTTATGATTGCAATTCGTTAGTTCTATGCTAGTTTATAAAATTTATATTTTTAATCCCAATTAGTTTAATTCTAGTTTATTTTTAATTTGAATATGTTATTGATCTTAATTCTTTAATTTAATTGGACTTGTGAGGAAAAATTTATATTTTTAATCCCAGTTAGTTTAATCCTAGTTTATTTTTAATTTGAATATGTTATTGATCTTAATTCTTTAGTTTAATTGATCTTGTGAGGTAAAATTTATACTTTTAAATCCAATTAGTTTAATTTTAGTCTATTTTTAATTTGAATGAGTTATTGATCTTAAATCTATTAGTTTAATCAGTCTTGTGAGGTAAAGTTTATATTTTTAATTCCAATTAGTTTAAATTCTAGTTTATTTTTAATTTGAACGTGTTATTGATCTTAATTCTTTAGTTTAATTGATTTTGTGAGATAAAATTTATATTTTTGATTCCAATTAGTTTAATTGTAGTTTATTTTTAATTTGAACATGTTATTGATCTTAATTCTTTAGTTTAATTGATCTTGTGAGGAAAAATTTATATTTTTAATTCCAATTAGTTTAATTCTAGTTTATTTTAAATTTGAATATGTTAATGATCTTAATTCTTTAATTTAATTGATCTTGTGAGGTAAAATTTATATGTTTAAATCCAATTAGTTTAATTTTAGTCTATTTTGAGTTATTGATCTTAAATCTATTAGTTTAATTGGTTTTGTAAGGTAGAGTTTATATTTTTAATTCCGATTAGTTTAAATTCTAGTTTATTTTTAATTTGAATGTGTTATTGATCTTAAATCTATTAGTTTAATTGGTCTTGTAAGGTAAAGTTTATATTTTTAATTTCGATTAGTTTAAATTCTAGTTTATTTTTAATTTGAATGTGTTATTGATCTTAAATCTATTAGTTTAATTGGTCTTGTAAGGTAAAGTTTATATTTTTAATTCCGATTAGTTTAAATTCTAGTTTATTTTTAATTTGAACCTGTTATTGATCTTAATTCTTTAGTTTAATTGATCTTGTGAGGTAAAGTTTACATTTTTAATTCCAATTAGTTTAATTCTAGTTATTCATGTGTTTCTTGAAATCTAAATGCTAGTTTTTGGATGATAATTTTGTTAGTGTGTTTGATTAGGAAGTCATAAATTTGTTGCCTTAGTGATTGTTGGTCAATTTTTTTTTTAGGGCCGCTGGAAACCCATGAAGGTTGGCCTTTACTCTCACCACTTTAATTGACAAGATTTTCTAAAATCTTTACTTTGTGATCTTTGTTTCCTTTTGTTTTTATTGATATTTTGTTTTCTATTTTTGCTATTTTAAAAGTTAATTTCTTTTATTTTAAAACAAAACTCTTTTTCTCAAAAAAAAAAAAAAAAAAAAAAACCCTTTTAAGAATTTTTTTTTTTAAAATTCATTTAAAGCCTCTAGAATCAAAATCTCTTTCTTTTTAAAAAAAGAATATGCAACCGTATGTTAATCGGTTCCAATCCTTCTCAATTTTCAACAAAAATTTTGGTTTTGAACAAAACGCGAATCAAAGCTTGTGGTCCCAATAAATGGGATAATTTTAGGCTAAATTCGTCTATATTAATTTGGGGAATTGGTGAAACCCCTACATAAGAAAATCTTTTCAAAATTTATTTTTGCTACCACCGTGCTATTTATTGTAATCATATTTACATTTTTCTTTTTAGGAATTGTATACAAGATATATATGATAATTAATTATTTCGTATTCTGATAATTTTTGCTAATTAATTAGATAAGCATGCTAGGATTTATTATTTATTATTTATTATCTAACGCTCATGTCCTGAGGAAGTGCATTAGGAGTTATATATGCTATCCAAGTACGTTCCCTAATACCCACTTTCTAAACCCTATGAATATGATTGTCGTTGCGTACTATGCCCATGCATGTTATCCTGTTTGATTGCCTTGATATACATTTGATGATTGTTTGATTATCTTTGATAAAATGCATGTTGTGTGATGTATCTCAATACTAACTTTTATGTTTTATGATAGCGCTTGAGAAGCCGTCCAGGTACACACCCTAACTCTCCTTTATAGTAATTTGATCTTATTTGACATGTTATTTTTTGAAATCACCTTAGTCTATCTAGGTATCCTCAATTAATCAATTAATTGCCACATTACCCCCAATTTAGTTAGTAGATACCTCTTTAGGGCTTAGAAGGGTGCTACCTCCTAGAGGTACCTTCCCAATAAGTAACTTAATCCCCGGACTTAGACTCGGGTTTTTCAAAGACACGCTTTTCCAAAAATTATGGAGTCATTTTTTTAGGGTTTTATTTCTTGTTTTATTTTCCCTTTAAAATAAAAATAAAATAAGTGGCGACTCCGACTTTTCCAAAAATTATTGTTTTAATTAATTTTTCACAAATAAAAGCGAGTCTCGCCAATCGAGTGGGGACGCACGTGAAAAATGCGGGTCCACAAATATGCATATAATTATTTATGCCATAAGGAATATAATTGATATTGTAATCCCTAAGTTATGTATAATATTATGAGCCCTTCAAATTTATGTTCATAATATTATGATATTAGAATGGCGCATATTAAATAAAAATTGAATCGTATGTAGTATGCATATTACCTATGAACCATCTATGCATATGATATGGTGGATATTCTATGCATAATATGTTAACTCATATGTAACAACACATATCGTAACCATGTTCTAGAGCCTCTATAGTGTATCAGTAAAAATTCATGAGCATATATTCCTACATAATATTATAAAGATGTTTAATGAAGTCTAGTTATAATGTATATATGCCTAAGTCGTTTGGTTCTATAAATATAAGATTTCGAGTCATATGACAATATGTGTCAACCATGTACTATTTAGGAGTAATAAACATAGAATAATTAATTGTAATCCATATGAACAATTCTTTGTTCATAAGTCATAAGCACAACATATTGGTCTATACCATTCAACATAATAGTATTAGAATGATAGATTGTATATAGGATAATTTAGCAACCCTATGTACATAGCATATGAAGTCTAGTTATAATATCTATATATCCGGATTTTAATCATGATTAGTATAGTATGAATTTTACCTATTCACCATAAATATGTTAATATTATATAGTATGTTAATATCTTAATCTCCTATTACTAAGATCCTAACTATAAATAATATTCCATATTTTATCACTACAATACACATTTCATTTTCATATTGTGATATGTGAAAATGGGTTTAGTGTATCTTATGGGAATTTATAGTTTACTTATGGCATAAATAATTATATGCATATTATGAGCCAAAGTCATTTAACCTAATTTAAAATGTAAATACACAACTATGACTATTAAATAATTATCTCACTATTAACAACGATATTAAAAATGTTTGTGTGGTTTATGCATTACTTCCATATCGTTATCAATGAAATGTGTATTAATGGTCATAATTTATTAATGTTAATAAATTAATATCAATGTGTAACTATGACATTTATCTTTGAGCATAAGATGATATATTATGATATGTGAAAATGGGTTTAGTGTATCTTATGGGAATTTATAGTTTACTTATGGCATAAATAATTATATGCATATTATGAGCCAAAGTCATTTAACCTAATTTAAAATGTAAATGCACAACTATGACTATTAAATAATTATCCCACTATTAACAATGATATTAAAAATGTTCATGTGGTTTATACATTACTTCCATATCGTTATAAAAGAAATGTGTATTAATGGTCATAATTTATTATGTTAATAAATTAATATCAGTGTGTAACTATGACATTTATCTTCGAGCATAAGATGATATATTATGATATGTGAAAATGGGTTTAGTGTATCTTATGGGAATTTATAGTTTACTTATGGCATAAATAATTATATGCATATTATGATCCAAAGTCATTTAACCTAATTTAAAATGTAAATACACAACTATGACTATTAAATAATTATCCCACTATTAACAACGATATTAGAAATGTTCATGTGGTTTATACATTACTTCCATATCATTATCAATGAAATGTGTATTAATAGTCATAATTTATTATTATAGGACATGGCTGAAATTCACAGTTTAGTTTAAGTAATCGGTTTGCACATGAATATATAGCTTTAAAAGCTTATACTATGTAGCCCATTATTAGAATTTAAATACAAATATTCACTAACATGAGCTAAGGGCTCTTGATGTTATGAACAACTCTAGACTATGGCTGACATGAATAACTTCAGTTGAGGGTTTTGTGTGTAGGTAGTTAACTAACTCTAGGTTTGGGTTGTGAGCTCAGGGCTCTATGTTCTATGAACAAGTTAGGGTTGTATCTCAATACAAGTACTAATTTGTACAAAGACATTAAACCAAAATGTTTTCATACCTGGAGTTGCCCGGGCCTTGACTGAGTGTATTTAATTGGCTCATATATCTTATTGCAATTGTTGTATCTAACAAATTAACCATATGTAGTATGTTAGATCTGTTTAGGGTCTAGATTATAGTTTCTAGACTAAGGGCTCTTAATGTTAAGCATCATCAATTCATAACGTCATAGAAATAATCTACATGGGCCTATGTTATGAATATTTACTATTAGGTGACCCTTATTATAAGATAATTTGTGGAGAGTAATTCATATCATAAATTAAGATCCACTACTAATCATTTATTACGTGTATCCTCATTTGAATTATGATCATATGCTAATAATAATTTTCCCTAATAGTAGTCTAGAGCCTTGAGCTCACAACCCGAAGTCGTCCATGTCAACCACAACCCTGTGTTGTTCATAGCATCTAAAGCCTTGAGTCCATGACCCAAAGTCGTTCAATTATCCACCCTGAGTAGGACTTGAATAATCAAACGTATGTTATTTATGTTATACACTCATTACTAATATAATAATAATACTAATATACTATCATAATAATTTATAGTTATGATAATATATTAGTATTATTATTATATTAGTAATGAGTGTATAACCTAATATAAGTAATATATTCATTCAGATCCTAATCACATGAGTTCATAATTATAATCTATGTTATTATATGCACTTAATGAAAATCGTATTTTAAAGATTAAATTTGGAAAATTTAGAAACTATTTTGAAAACTATATTTTGAAGATTAGATTTTAAAATTTTAGAAAACTACGATTATAGTGATATGCCCTATACTCAGCCATATGGTTTTTGAAATATACATTGATAATAGACTCATAAACTTAAAATATATGACTTCTCAAGTCAATAGCTTTTCTCATAGATACTATTAACATTATATCCCATAAACATTATGGTTGAGTATAGGACATATCACTAATTGTAGTTTTCTAAAATTTTAAAATCTAATCTTCAAAATATAGTTTTCAAAATAGTTTCTAAATTTTCCAAATTTAATCTTTAAAATATGATTTTCAGATAGTTTTCTAAATTTTCCAAATTTAATCTTTAAAATATGATTTTCAAATTGTGATGGGAAAACTGGAATGGATCAGTGGGTATAAAATTGAATGGATCTTGATTTCTTGATTTCGTGATTTCTTAATGATCAATCCCTATGGAATAGAAAAATCATAAGATATTAATATGCATGTAATATTGTTAATACTACATATTTAAGATTAAGTATATAGATACTATTATCTATTAGTCATATATGAATAATAGATTTGTGGGTTATAATTAACATAAAATAATACAATATGTCTTTGACCATAATATTATATCAACAACATGATAATGGTAAAATATTATGATATATTAGGGTCATGATGACAATGGGGTGAACTGCTCAGATCCTATATTTTACACATTATAGGATATATAGGGTTATTGTAATTATAAACCCTATGACATTATGATATTGTATAAACTAAGTAATACTATATGTTAATTATTAACCATACTTATAATAACGTAACTTTATACTTGTATTATAAGACATTACAATTTTGAATAATATAAGTAAATGTTTATTGTAGAGTTATTATAAGTATATATTATATTAAAATGTATAATATATATCATGGACATGAGCTTACATTAATATCATAAGGTCAATATGGTATGCTTCAAAAATTATCACTTAATATGATTAATGACCAGTTATTGTTTATACATCTTTATAATATGTAGCATTATAAAGTTATTAGTTTATAATTATAATTTATAATATTATAGATTTATACTAATCATAAATATCTTATTAACTACAATTGATATTACTATTAGGATACTAAGCTATCCACATAGACATTTATGTATAATATTCATGTTAATAAACTATTTTAAATTGTTAGACCAAATCATAATATGATATTACAATTTACATTTCAACTAGTAGGATACTACCCTATGAAATCAACAATATAATAGTTCATAATATATTATGTTATGTTAAAATAACTACTTATTAGATCATTTTTATACCTAACATCGATAATTTTGTGTGAATGAAAATATCTTACAATTATTAGGGTTTAGGGTCAATTGATGTAAATGGCTAGGCTTATTTCTCATATACTATTTTAAATTGTTAGACCAAATCATAATATGATATCACAATGATGTAATATACTGATATGCCCTTAGCTAATATATCATAATACTCCATAACCATAACCATCTTAGTGGTTCATATATTAACCATTTATTTTGAATCAAATTGAAATAGGCACACTGAGTTTAGGACTTAGTAGTTCATGTTTTATATTTAAATACTTAATGATGGTCATTAAACTATCGACATCTATCCTATATTTAAATGTGTCTAGACATGTATAATGATTATACACAAACAAATATGTTATTAATTCATCAAACCTAAAAATTATGTATACAACATAAGCTATCATAACGTTATATTAGTGACTACCTCAAATTTTAGCATTTAGAACTAAACAACATTAGAATATTATATTTCTTGCACATGATATATTTGGTCACGTATATATCAATTTAATGCACTACGTTTATATCATCCGTTATTAATTCTGTTTAATAATGTTCATGTCTAAATTATATTATAGTATGGTTATAACTAGTAATGGGCATAGAAATATAATCTTATGATGCTCAAGGTTGTGGATGATATGAGCTACTCCAGGTCCTAAACTCAAGGCTTTAGATGCTATGAACTATACATTATAAATATATATGACATGAATGCTCATACCCACTTTAAAGCAGATATCTAGCTTAGTACATAGAATCACATACATAAGAACCATTCTATCCTTATTATAAGCAACCTTGATGAGGTGATATCACCTTGAGAATTATATGCACCATTAAATTATATTTTCAACATAAAATAAGGTCAATGAGAATATCAATTGACCTGTTATTACTATATTGTCTAGAGTCATATGTAATAATAGATAAGTTCATACAAATCTTTGTGATGTTTAACAATTTACTGGAAATAAATGACTCTGGGTATGACTATCCGTCCACAAACCTCCTATAATATCTAGCCAACCCCAAGAAAATAGCATTTCATGTCAAATTTAGTATTCAAACATGTCCCTATAGGCAATTCTACTCGCCTTGCTGCTTATAATGATGCTGATTGGGCTGGTTGTGCGGATACCCATCGCTCCATCACTGGTTGGTGTGTGTTCTTAGGTGATGCATTGATCTCTTGGAAAAGTAAGAAGCAAGACAGAGTCTCTAAGTCATCTACGGAATCTGAGTACCGAGCAATGTCTCTTGCTTGGTTTGAAATCATTTGGCTTTGAGGTTTGCTTATGGAGTTAGATTTTTCTGAGACCGATCCTACACCTCTACATGTCGATAATACAAGTGCTATTCAAATCATGGCCAATCCTGTCTATCATGAGCGCACAAAGCATATTGAAGTGGACTGTCACTCTATCCGTGAAGCCTTTGAAGCTCGTGTTATCACTCTTCCACATATTTCCACTGACTTACAAATTGTTATATCTTCACCAAGGCTCTCCCTCGTCATTGACATTGCTTGCTAAGTAGCAAATTGATGCTTGTTGATCAACCTGCATCAATTTGAGGGGGGTTATCAAAGGACAGCTTTGTTGTCCACACTTCTTTCCTTATTTTAGCCCACAATTGTTTCCTTATTTCTCCATTTATTATTATGTACAGTTAGCATACATTATTTGACAGATTAAAATAATTCAGAATTATTTTAATTTTTTTAAACAAAAAAAAATGTTTTTAGAACTTTGTCGACAAAATTTGATTTTTTGCACAAAAAAGTACTAAATTTCTATAAAGTAATAATTTTACAATAGTATGTTTGGTTCAAGGAAAGAAAAAATTAAAAAAGAAAAATTCTCATTTTAATTTTATGATTAAAATAGTAACGAGAAACAAATGTAATTAAAATTAATTAATTTATTTATATTAAAAGTTAAAATAAGAGTAATAAGTTATTAAATTTAAACTTTTTAAAATTTAATTATGACTTCCCCTTTCCCTAATTTCCCTAGGAGTTTTAGATGAAAAGAAAAAAGAAAAAGGGAAATTAAATTAGACATAGAAAAATATTACAAATAATTTTTCAAATGTGAAAATATTTTCTAAATTTTTCCAAATACTGATTTTTTTTTCCAAAAACATTTGTTTATACTAAAACTATTTTAAAAAAAAAAACAAACTATTTCCTAAAAGCCCAAGTTTGTCTAGAAGTGATTTTGGGAAGCCTCTTAAATTTATTTTTAATTTAAAAAAAAAAATATTTATATGATTCATAAACAACCACTCCTAAGGGTTTTTTTTTTTTCAATTTAACAGTTTATAAAAAATATTAGCGATATTAAATAAAAGAGGGGACACCAAAATGAGTCAAAGGTCCAATACAATAACATCCAAATATCAGGGGAACAAAAAGAGGAATCATCCATAAAGAACCTTTAAGCTATGTATGGTTCCATAAAATTTAAAGGAAAATGCACGGGAAAGAAAATACAAAAGAAAATAGAAGGAAAGAAAAAGTGAAGGAAAGTAAAAAAAAAAAGATTAAAAGTTAATAAATTTTTTTTTTTGTTACTTCAAACTCATTTTATTTATTTTAACTCATCAATATAAAGATTAAATAATTTAAAAATACATAAGTTTTTAATTAGTTTTAATTATATTTAATTTTCTTTGATATTTTTCATAGGAAAACCAAATATGAAAAAAATCATTTTCCTTTGTATTTTTTTTCTTTCCTTAGTATTTTCCCGGAACCAAACATAACCTAATCATCTCTATAATCAGAACTTAGAGTCAAAGGTGACAATTTCAAATTGAAAAAAGAAGAATATGGAGGACCAACACTTCAACTACAATATATGGGCTATCTCCAAGATCATGACGCAACACAATTTTTATCAGACTACTCACAACATCACAAGCTAAATGTAAAGATGGGCCACAAGAAAATGTTATAGCAGAAACCCAACCAAGTTGTTGACCCTTAATCAAAACCCCTTTCCCCTAAGTGAAGAGAGAAACAAAATACAACCCCTTGACACACACAGCTCCTAATCTGTTCAACAGAAATATTAGCTCAAAGATGAAAGCTTTCAAATGAAATGCAACCACTAAATCACAATAAACCTTTCCCTGGTGTCATTGAATGCAATAACATTCTTAATATATGATACATGAGAGCGGGTTACCAAAACTCCATGGTTACTTCTACATGGGCATTGGCTGTGGAAGCAACCAAATCAGCTCTCAAATGTCTTCCCTACTAATATCTTGAGATATATACCTTATAGATTCAGCAATTCTTTAAATGAGACTCGATCACTAGATGATAGTTGCAAGTGAAAAATCAAGCTTTACATCCTAGACTATATAATACATGGCAACTCTCAAGTAAACTACTAAAAAATGCTCTGAAATCTACAACAAAATTGCATTTGGGAGATGATGATAACCTGTGATGTGCATCCCTTCTTTAGTGCGTGTGAAAATTTGAAAATTCTACAAGATGAAGAGCAAGTTTTCAGCAAATCCCATGGGGCTCCAAAGTTTTGACCTATGGCAATAATCCAATCATGATTTTTTTTCATTTCCATCAATACTTGGTTACAAACCCGTAAAATAACTTAATTATTAATCGGCTTCCCTTTATGCCTTTACTCATATTCATTTTGGCAGCATTACTGATTTTACCTCAATTAGTTTACTTGATTTTCTTTCCTTACCTTCCCATAAAGCCCTATACACAGAAAGGTGTCAGCTTGCCATCTGCAAAAAATTCCAAGAAAAAAAGAAAAGAAACAATCAATTAGTATAAGAATCTTCAAGAAATTAGCAATTTCAAAAATTATAATGCAAATAAGCAACAAATAAAATTTCATAAACGCATAGTAAGTGGGTATAGCAACAGAAAAATCAAAGCTTACAACAACAAACTCAGTCAAAGCATGCACCCCCACTGCTTGCACTCCCAGAACATTAACAACCTCTAATGTACACTGGTATGTATTATAATTAACCACATTAGCCATCTATAAGATACCTAATGCTTCCCTCTGGTAATCTATCAATCATTTCCATAGGCCGGCTAACTAACTTTGAGCATAGCTACATAGTCCATCGGATGTTCTTGATTTCCATGAAATATCTCTAGAAAGTGATTCAATATCTTTGCAAAAATCTACTGAGTTAATGTTACAAATAGAAGGAAGAAATTTCTCTATTTTAACTTGGAATTTGACTTCTCTTAACACTATTGATGCAGTTTGCTTTTCTTAATATTAATTTATTATTTGAGCAAATTTGTTATGCAACTCCTTGTGAGTAGGGAATGAAGGTTAGTGTTGATTCTTCCTCGATGTTTTTTAGGCTGCAAGAGAAACAGAGGCCCTTAAAGAAGCAAAAGACAAGCTAGAAAAGCAGGTGGAGGAACTTACATGGAGATTGCAGTTGGAGAAGCAATTAAGGGTAGTGTAGATATTTTTCGCTCTTCATAAATGTTCCACAATAGAATGCATAACCCAGATTGGGATCCTGTAATACCGTTATTGTTTCACTGATTGTATCAGCTGGTTCAAGATTCCAATGGATGCAGCCAGCACTTAGTAAAGCACCCCAGATTATTGAATCAGGTGGAATTATCGTATTCTGGACCAATTCATATGCTTCTTTAACATGCCCAGCCTGGCCAAGGAGATCTACCATACAAGCACAATGCTCAAGTTTAGGAGACAATCCATGTTTATCAGCCATACTAGAAAATTGAACCATTCACTCTTCTACCAATCCTGAGTGGTTACAAGCTGATAAAACTCCAATGAATGTGACATCATTGGGCTACACACCAGTCCTCTCCATCTGTGAAAAAACCACTAAAGAAAGAGTCACTTCCATCACCATGGTAAGCCAATACCAGTATCATGGCATTCCACAAGGCTACTGATTCATGCCTACTTGGTGTCTCAGCTGGTTTGTGTCCAGCTGGTGCTCCTTGATGGCGGGAGTAATCAACAAAATTTTTAACCTATAACACCATGAACTGGGTAGCAAATACAAAGCTACTATAGCATAGTGGCTCTAGGATCGTTCCACTGGGAAGGGTACTCAAGTTGAAAATGATACTAATTCAAAGTGAATTGGTGCTATTTCATTTCAAGATTAGCTTAAGAAATAAAACACAAACTTAGGTTGGAAAAGGTTTGGACCTAGATTAACAACACAGCAAGTGATGAAAATTACTTAAGAAGAAAAGCATTCCTTGGAGATTCAGGTATACAGGGGAGGTTCCTCATGCAAAAGCATAGCTCCGGTCAGTTGGTTCAATTCCTCACATTAGAGAATTAACTTAAATTTAATTCTCTAACAGGTGCTGCACAAATGCATCCCTCAATTGGATTTCAGCTCTAATTCTCTCACTGATGCAACTTGCAATGGTTTGAGCTTCTCACTTAGCCTTTACCATTCAAGGTGATCTTTAACCTTGGATTACCCGTCAAAAGCTCGCAAGAGGTAACTAATGGATGTCTCCTAAGAGTCCAAAAGCTTACCAAGTGTTGGCTATTCTAGAAAATCCTACCTTCAAGTCACCTACCAGAGGCTCGCAAGGGGTAAACTAGTGCATCTCCATGGTTAGAGATCACTTGCCTTACCAAGTGTTGGCCCAGGTGACTCCAAGGCGTTTTAAGTTAACTAAAAACATTAGAAACCATTCATGGGACACACTTACTCTTCATTCATAGCTGAAACCACAAAGCTTCTGATTCTTGCACTTGGAACCTTTCCCGACAACCTTAACTTCAAGGAACTAAAAGGTTTAGCTACTCATTCTCTGGGGAAAGCTCCTCAGAGAGTGCATAACTTAAAAATATGAAAACACAATCAAAGAGAGAAGGTAAGGTAGAAAAGAGCTCAAGCTCTGTATATTACTTTCTTTGAAACTTACAAAAAGTTCAACACTCTAACACCCTCAGAACAGGCTTCTCGGGCTCCCTTTATACCACAATTACAACTACAGCTATTACATAGAGATTTTTGCCAAATTCCTAACTTAAAAACTAAGGAAACCGATCATTGGTGACTTACAAGGAGAATTTGGGCATTTAGGCAACAAAAATCTAATGAAAAATATCTCCAAGTGTCGGTTACAAATATCGGGAAGCACTAAGGACCACTTCACAGGTGAAAAGTGAGGTCTGCGAAATTTCGCAGGTGCACAAGAAGAGCTGCGAAATTTCTTCATAGCAACCAGCTGATTCAACACCTTTGCAAAGTGGACTTCCATCTTGTGGTGTTTGGCTTCCATCGTGGCGTGAAGCTTCAGGGGAAATCCATAGCACTGTGCAAAAGTGTTGCGAAATATCTCGCAACAAAAGGCTGATTCCGCAGCACTTTTCTGAATCCTTCCTTCAGCTTGGAGCAGTTGTCTTCCAAAGGCTGTAACTTCCTCATTTCAGCTCCAAATTGCACACGGTTTGAAGCATTGGATTGTTGACTTCCTAAGCTTTCAAATGACATATAGCATGCATAAATTGGACATCAGGAAGTGCTCCAAAAGTGGCTGCAGTGACTGTCATCAAGAATGCTCCATGGCTGATTTCTCTTTGCTTTCCCTTTGCATTCGAGACTCGTTTATGGCAAAAGTGCTTCAAGGCTTTAATTCTTCATTCCTCTAAGCTTCCCATTGCTTGCCAAGGATTCCATATAACTCTCCTCAATCTCCTAATGCTTTGGTGATCAAAATACTAACAAAAACACCAAAACTTACACATTTTGATTAGAATTGATTGAAAGGGGCCTTAACATGCTAATTGGGTTAAAAGGCACTAACTACTACTCAAAAGTGTTTAAAAGGATTAATTATAAGCTATCAAATAGCACTTTTTGAGTAGTAATCAGCTACATCTTTCTCACTCATCTTGACAAAAACCAAACAAGCATCATTGATTTTACCACGTTTTGCTTACATATCAACCACAGCAGTGACAAGAATCACATTTAGCTCTAACCCATTTAGACCCAGGTACAGATGAACTTCTCTCCCAAGTTACAGTGCCCCTAAGCCAGCACAAACGGACAACACATTCACCAGTGTGATCTCATTTGGTTTCACAGACTGCTTTCATAAGACAGTATAAATCAATTGTTTCCTCAAAAAGTCCATGCTGCACATATCCAGTAATGATGGCATTCCAAGGAGGCAGCTTCTTACAAGAAACACCATCAAAGATTCTCCAAGCTTTCTCCACATCCCCGCACTTATAATACATGTCTATGAGAGCAGTAACCAAGATTGAATTCAAAGGGATCTTGTTAACATCGATAAAAACCAAAAGGAACCTTCCAACTCCATAATTCTAGAAAGTTGAACAGGCAGACAGTAGACACACCGTTGTTGCCGCATTGAGCTGGACCTCATCAGCCAAAACAAGCATCCGGAAAACAAACTCAACATCTCCACAAAATCCCTTTCTTTCCCATACACATTTATCATTGCAGTCCGTCAAACCACATTCCTTCTCATTAGCATTTCTTCAAACAACTCCCGCGCTCCTCAACCTCCCCTCAGTGCACATACCCTGAAATGATCGAATTCCAAGAAACCTCATCTCTAACCTCCATATCAGCCCACAAATTCTGAGAAGAATCAAGACAAAAACACCTACAACACATCTTAATTAAAGAATCACACAAACAAATCAGATCCAAAACCCAATCTTAGAACATGGGTATGAATGTGTTCACCTTCAAGCACCGAACTAAGGGTGGAACAAGATTTTAGGACAAAAAGGTGTGTAACATTACTCGGTTTAGCACTATTCTGAAGTATTCAGAGATAGAGAGCAAGGGAATTTTGTGGAAAGCCTTGGAGGGTGCTGGCTCTGATAAAGGAGTTCCAAGAGAAATCAGTGGGAGAAGGGGTTTGATCAAGGATGAAATGAGCATAATCGATTGAATTGAGGTCGATAAGCTATGAAAATGCGGCGGGTTTGAATTGAGAGGCCATGGATGACTATGGGCGGCGGAGGTGGTGGTTCAGAGGAGGGAAGTAACGGAAGTTTAAAAAATAACCGCTTTTTAACATCAACTGGCCAGGAACGTTTGGCACATTCGAAACGGTGTCGTTTCACAGAAGTGAAATGTGATAGTAGGGAGGATATTTTTTGCTTTTTTTTTTTTTAAAAAAAAACCTTTATAAGAAAAAGACTTTAAATTTATGACTAAAAAGCTAAGTATTTCTTGGAAAATATAAAAATATGCTTTTTTTTCTTTAATTTTAGAAATTTAATAAGGAGAAATTTTTTTATAATCCAATTATGCCATAATATATAGAAGAGAAAGAGTGTATAAAAACAAATTTAATATTAAATGGATACCAAAAAATAGCAAAAAAAATAAGACAAAAAAATTACGTGAAAGTGGTATAAAACTATTTTTAATAATACGTTTACCAAAAAGTTATTATATTATTAAACTATTTATTCCATATATATATATATATATATATATATATATATATATATATATATATATATATATATATATATATATATATATATATTTACTAAGATTATCAATTTCATAGCAAAAGAAATAAATAAGTTACATTTTTAGTGTCATTAAAAATTTTCAAAATACCATCAACCTTAATTTCTATTTTTTTAGCTTTACCTTAAAAATAAAATTAAAGGAAAATTCATATTTGATGCCCTTTTTTTTTTTTTAATCTTTTAAATGAATCTTTTTAAAAGAATATCTAAAACCTATACTACGTTTGGTCATGTTTTTTGAAATTTGTTTTTAAAAACAATTTTTTATTCTTTAACTTAAAAAACGGTTTTTAAAAATAAGTTTTAAAAAATATGATTAAACAAGTTCATATTTTCCGTTTAGTTCTAAAAATGGATGAAAACAACTCCTTATTTTTTAGAAATTATTCTCTATTCACTTTATTTTTAAAAATTGTTTTCAAATAACAACAATCAAATAAAGTTAAAAAAATTTAAAAATAGTTTTCCATTTTTAAAAATAGAAAACTATTTTTAAATAGCACAAGAAAACAAACTCTTATGTTTTGATCAAAATTTACAAAAACAACTATTATAAAATGTTTATTTTTTGAAATACTTAGATAAAAATTAGTCTGAAAATGATCCTTAAAAAATAATTTTAAAAATTATTCTTAAATAATTTTAACATCAAAATTTTATTTAAGAACTTGAATATAAAAGATAGGTTATCATGCAGTTACATATAATAATGCAAAATAACTTTTTCAAATTAATATATTATAGTCCGGAGAATTGCTTTTATATGTAAATACATACATAGTTGTTTGATATCCAATGGTCAAAATTTAGTGTAAAAACAAACCCATGTGTAATGACATATTACTTAGATGAAGATTGAGGATGGGATAAATAATTTCCAAATCGTGAAAATAAACTAATTGTTCACTTGTTTTTACTTTATCAGTCAATTCTTGATCTCTAATATGGTCTCTATGCGGGAATAAACCATATTTTTTTTCATATATATATATATATATATATACATGAAAATTAAAACTTTGGGATACACCCAATACATTAAAACTCATTAACCATGAATAAAGAAAAACATTTTCATCATGAAAACACAAAAACTAGAGCAAACATATAAGAATTCAAAATTATAGCCAAGCATAACTAGAAAATTTCTTTGATCCTTTACCAATCAAAGCTAAAACTCCGAAATAAAATGTCAAAATGGGAATAACATTTGATATATTTAGGAAAGACTTTTAGGACTTTACTAATCCTAAGACATGGGAGTCAACTGAATCAACATCACTGTAAAAAGGTGGGATTGATCTTGTATGATTTTAATGGACTACTCCTCATGGAGTATTCGTTCAATGGTGGATGTCCTGCAATAATGTTATACTTATAACAAACATAATTTTATCATATTTATCCTTTTTAATTTGAGTTGAATCTATGATTTTTTTTTTTTTAAACATGAGATTCATGTTAATCTTGTTTGGAAGAATACGGGGATGTGATTGATGGAGTGGAGATTGCAATCACATATCTGAAAACCAAGTTTGTATCATAGTTAACAAACCTAGCTTCTAAATTTGTGATTGCAATCTCCTTTCTATCAATCACATCCTTGTATTCTCCGTTAAAATTAACATAAATTTCTTAACTAGATGTCTTAAAATAAGAATGATTCAACATACATTAAAAAAATAAAAATGATAAAATCATGTTAGATAGGTATATTGTTATTACTGACCATCACTGTGAATTAAACCTTCATAGGGACTAACCCGTCCTCACTGTTTCCACCTCTCAATAGTGATGTTGGTTTAGTAGACTCCCTTGTCTTAGGACAAGGGGGATGGCCCTTGTCTTTCACATCCATCACAATACAAAACCCAAAAACAAATAGTTCATAGTTCTTTCTCCTCTCTCAGCAGTGGGTTTGTCTTCCACATAGTCAGACATCAGCTGCAATGTAACAGAAATCAAAACATCTAAGTATAAAACAAACCAAAACATTGAAATACAAAACAAAATCAATGTTAAATAAAAAAAATATTGAAAATTTACCTTTAAAAAGTAGTTGATCGTGGCATCATCACTATCAGCCCGCCCATTGGAGAAGGGCAATATTCCTCTGATACAACGAGCATAACTTTTTTTTTTTTTTTTTCTGAATCACAGTGGAGACAAATGGTGAGATTATTACTCCTCTGCTCTATTTATAAGAAGAGGAGGACAAAATGAAAACCATGTCCTGCACGTTCAAATACTAGTGTAAAAAAATGACCAAATGACAAAACCAACAAAAGAAAAATATAGCACCACAAGTAAATACAGAAAACAGGACCAAGAAGAGGAAAGACTGCAAAAGTAATGAAAGAAAACCACTGTTACTGTTACCCACCCCAGCAGAAGTAATATTTCTCCGAAATTTCGCTTTACGAAAATTTCGGTAATTTTTCTGAAATTTCACCAATTTTTCGGTATTTTTACCGATTTTTCGGGAATTTTCCCGATATTTCCTTACCAGTCCAGCCCAGATACAAAATTTGTCCAATTCTTTTTTAAAAAAACAAATAAGATGCTATTTGGTAATCTGATAATCATTTGTAGGCAAAGGTTTGTTCTTCAGCCTAGCTCAAAAATCATGGATTTAGGGTTCAATAAATTTAAATCCAGTGGCATAAAAGCAAAGAGACCCCTAGAACAGATCAAGAAAACACAGGCAGCAAAAAAAAAAGGAATTTTTTTTGTTTTCCTTGGGGATTTTGCATGGATTTTCTCGGAAATCAAACGAGGTGGATTTAGGGTTCGTGAAATTTAAATCCAGTGGCATAAAAGCAAAGAGCCCTAGAACAGATCCAGAAAACACAGGCAGCAAAAAAAAAAAAGGAATTTTTTTGGTTTTCCTTGGGGGTTTTGCATGGATGAATTTTGGGAGAATTGTGTTTTGGGCCCAGCTAGGCCCAAAAATTAACAAATGGTCCATATATGTTACAGAATTAAGCCCAACACCCAGACAAAGTCTCAAAATTGATAAGAAGGCTATACAATTTATAATATGCCGAAAATGCCCTTTGACTGGCTAATGTAAAAAAAAAACAAAATCCACGTTGGATTTGCAATTCGTTTTCCCCAAAATTGAGAGGCGTTTTCACATTCCTGAGTGTTTCCCTCGTTCCCGCCCAAAGAATGCCCTGATCCTCTCTTCATCTGGAGTTTGCCGACCATCCGATTAAAAACAAAATCGACGTTGGATTTCCATTTGGTTTTCCCCAAAATTGAGAGGCGTTTTCACATTCCTGAGTGTTCCCTCGTTTCCGCCCAAAGAATGCCCTAATCCTATCTTCATCTGGAGTTTCCCGGCCATCCGATTTTAGGTGTAGACGGTGGAGTTTTTCATCTCTGTCAATCCATTGGTGTCGACGATCACCACCGGATTTGGGTTCCGTGGCGAAGTAGTTGATAGTAGGTTCAACAATTTCAGTTTATGCTTCATTTCAGCTATCCCGACCATTTCATTTCAGCCCAAATACATTGCCCTAATTTATTTGGCGATTTCAGTGTGCCATTAATCCCCACCGTGGGTGTCGTCCCGTGCTGAGCATTGAGGAGGGAGCTTCTCTGACCATCAGGTAAAGTAGTATTTTTTTTTAAGCTTAAAGCTTAAACCCCGTAACTGGCTCTAAGACATGGCGTGGGTTATGGTGTTTTTAAGACATGGCTCACAGTTTGAAATAGTGAGGATCCTCATGGGCTAATTGCATCTGCATGTCGTGGTATCAAAAAAGTTTTTGTTTAGATAATTATGTTTGTGTTCGATTTACATGATTGATACATGGAAAAATCACTTCTTTTTATTAAACTGTGATGTCACCATGATTCACTTGTTTCTCCATCAATATGAGAACCTTCGATTGCCATTCATGATAATTGTGATGATGAAGACGACATAAAAATATATTTTGATTTTCCTTGCATTTTACTTGGTTCACTTATGTTTGTTTGGTTTAGCATTGCATATTGAATTGAAAAGTTAGTTTTATAGGTGCAATTTTATTCTAATATATGATAAGTAAATGCAAATAGATTTTCTTGTTGCAAACATATTTTTCGTCCTTTCGTTCAAATTATATCATTGAGCATTATATTTACTTCCTCGTGTGGCAGTCTAGTTTAGTATGCTAGTTCGCTTGTTACCTATTTTCGAAAAAAACCCAAGTTCTTTGAACCCTATAGTATGAGATATTGTGGGATACCTAGTATGTGTAGAGAGATTATCATTTCAAACTTCATGAAATCTGTAGCTAACATGAATATAAATGCGAAATAAAGAAACAGATCAGTTCAAAGGCAGTTTAACGAGCCTTAATTCTATTTTTGAAATCCAAAATTAAGGCAGTCAATACATAAGAAACCAATTAAGGGATTTCTCCTTGAAATCCAGAATGGTTTCCAACAATCATTGTAGTGGCCAAATACCTCTTTCCATGTTTACTATTCACAATTGCTAAATGTCAAATGCATGCAACTCAATATTATTTTCAGCATACAATTGAACCAAATTGAAATTAAGTTAAATTTGAAGTTGTCTATTGAGTATGAGCCAAAACACTAACGACATTGGCATGATCTGTCCATTTATAAGTCTGAAAAGTAATTGTGATGTTCCTATTGGGATCTAAAGGGTCATAGCAATCTGCAAAAAATAGAGAAAGAGTCGACCAACCAGTTAAAAATAGAATAAGTGAAGTAACATTTGGAAAAGTATATGCATAAATGATGCGTGATAATCTGGACATGGCGACTAGTAATAGTGTGAACTTCACAACAAAAGGGCAGATGAGAGAAAATATGAAGGCCATTTTCTATAATATGCATAATTGTTTGGTCTATAATATGATATATGTGCTATGTTTGTATAGGTTAATGGACGCAAGTAATAGGATATATTGTTACATTTTCGTGGGTGGCAAACTTGTCCAAAAAAATGATGGGCAATGGGAATACTTGGGTGGAAGAAGCAAAGGTATTCACATATATAAAGGAATGGCATTTGAAGAATTCACCAAAAAAAATCATAGAGAAATTCGACATTTCCCTTGACGTGATGAAGATGCACTACACGCTGAAGTTCAATCCTAGAGTCATCCAAGATTTAGAAGATGAGGATGATTTGGATAACGTGGTTTCCCACAGTGATCACTTTGCAAATGTATACCTAGTAGACTTACCCTTTGTGGAAGCCATTGAAGCAAATATCCCGAATTCACAGTTGGCATTTCGGTAATGGACTTTAACATCAATGTTTGTTTAAAATGTTGTGAATATCAATTTTACGCATCACGTAGTCTAATTATGTTAATGTATGTCAATGCAGAGATCCACCTATCACGTTCCCGTCCTCTAATGCATCATGCGATCCAATTCCTAAAACTATGATGCTATCAAGAGGTTTTGCGTCGCGTTCTGCAGATACTGAGTACATCCCTTTGGAATCGATTCGTTTTCGTGAGGCAATATTAGGGTCGGGACATACATTTAAAAATGCCGAGGAGTTTCGCAATGCAATTTACCAGATGTCATTAGGTGGGAGGTCTGAATACAAGTACAAGAAAAATTCCCCTACGCATATGTCTGTCAAGTGTTCGGTTGATGGTTGTCCTTGGAAGATAACAACTCACGCTGTCGAGGGAAATGTCATCTTGCGAGTTCATACTTACCAAGTGAATCATAATCATATAGCTCAGGATGAGTGTTCATCTAAGGTGAGGTTTCTTTAAAGAGAGGTGCGGTTGTTGTTGAAGATGTGTTTAGAACCACTCCAGACTATCTTCCCCGTCAAATCTGTAAGGATTTTGAACGTGATCATGGGGTTCAATTGACATATAACCAAGCATGGCACCTTAAAGAGAAGGCAAAAGAGCGCATATATGGAGTACCACGCGACTCTTACACGTTTCTCCCTTGGTTATGCCATAGGCTAAGAGAAATAAACCCGGGCACAATTACGAAGTACACTTCCCAAGAAGGTCACTTCATGCAATTGTTCATTGCCCATGCATTTTCAATTCAAGGGTTCATCATGGGGTGTCGACCTGTATTGGCTATTGATTCTTGCCACCTAAGCGGTCCATATAAGGGAGCTCTTTTGTCTGCCATTGCATATGATGCAGATGATGGAATGTTCCCGCTAGCCCTTGGTGTGGTAAGTTCAGAAAATTATGAGGACTGGTATTGGTTTTTGGATAAATTAAAGGGGGTATTAGATGGTAAAGAAGTTGTTATTATATTAGATAGACATCAGGGAATCTTGCGTAGTGTTTCGGAGTTGTTTGGGACAGGAAATCATGCATATTGTTATCGCCATGTTAAGGAAAACTTTTCTAGCTTCTTCCATAAGCAAAACATTCGAGGAAAGAAAGGGAAAGAAGATGCTTTGCTACTTTTGGACAGCATTGCGTATGCTAGGTTGGAAATAGACTACAATGAGGCATTTGAAAAACTTGTGCGCTTCAATGAGAACCTAGCAAAATGGGTTGCGGAAAACAATCCCGAACATTGGGCAATGTCAAAGTTTCTTAAAAAGCGATGGGATATAATGACAACTAACATTGCAGAGGCGTTCAATGTGTGGTTAAGAGAAGAGCATCACCAAACAATTTATACTTTATTGTTAATGCACATGGATAAACTTGTAGCCACGTTGGACACCCATATGCGTGGTACACAAAAGTGGAAGAGCGTGGTCGGACCGAAAACTGAAGAGAAGTTAATGTCAAATATCATGAGGTCTGGTCCGATTAGTGTGCTACCCTATTTGGGAGGGACGTTTAAGGTGTTTACTAGAGAGGTTTATTCGGTTGTCGATATGAATCAACGTACGTGTACTTGCATGACATGGCAAATGTCCGGTTTGCCATGTGCACACGTATGTGCTGTCATCCGCACACTGAGACACGACGTGTATGACTATATTGACCCATGTTTTCATGTCTCCATGCAAGATTTGATTTACTCGGGTCAGTTTCAACCATTACCAACACACAACATGCCGAAACTTTGTGACGATTGGAGTTTACAAGATTGCGCGGGCAATACCTTTCCTGCTTTCCAACCCCCTCATGTGAGACGTCCTCCAGGAAGACCCCGACAAAGGCGCATTGAATCACAGTTTTCTCATAAGAGAGCAATTCATTGCTCTCGATGCAATGGAATAGGTCACAACCGCTCTAAATGTAATAATTCGTTGTCGTGACATTTGCATTTTATTTGGTTGTACAATTTCCTCTTTTTGTATCATTCCATATATTCTGTTGTATGGTATATGGTATGGGGTTGTTGATTCTCGTTTTTATGTATTGCCCTATTTATAGGCACGATGCACTTTTTTGGAATTTTTCTTATTTAGAGTTGCTTTCAGTAACCAACTTAATTGAAAGTGCACTTTGAATGTGGTTTCTTTTTACTTGTTATTTAATTCCATCTCTGTGTCTACATTATCGAGCATTTCTTATTTGGAGCCTCATTAAGGATGACAATTTCTGTTACATTATTTTACGTATAAGGGTGACAAATTTTTTTTTTCAATAAAACGAGACTTCCCCTATATTTATTTCCAAGTTGTGAATTAGTCCTCTTATCGCATTAAGTTCTTGTTGCACCTATTTCAATGTCCCATCAATTTCTAAGACGTCATAAAAATTGTCTTTCAATTTGTCCTCAATTAGATATACTTGTTACACACGTTGTCCATATGGTTATTATCTAGTAATTTATCTGGTTGCTGGTTGGATAATCGATCATACACGTGTTTGCTTCCAAACTGTAAGCGTTTTCCTAAAATGTCATATTGTTATGTATTTCATTTATTTTTTCGTTACAACTATGATTTTGGAACACCATTACCAAATTAATCAAACAGATTAATTGTCAAAATAGTCAATTGACCCTTCCCTTTATTATTAGTTTCTCCAGGTCATCAATAACTGCTATAACACCCTTTTCCAGGTGCCTGTTCTTCCAAGGTTGAAGCTTACAACAATCATTTCATTCTTCTATGGCCACTACGGAGGTGATGCATTCTTTCTTGTTTTTAAATATTGATAACTTATTTCGGATACTTCATATTTTGATCAACTTACGACCTATAGTTGTTTTTTATGTTAAAGATTGAATTACATAAACATCCAATTGTAAATTATGAATCCACATGAATATGTTTGTTTGTTCATTCAATTTTATTGCTTTATTCACTACGTTTACATATTCCTATTGATGTTAATTTTTTCTTATATATAATTCATATGTAAACTACTAATGACCTCCAACCATTTCAATGCAGTCCACCAGATTGTATACACGTTGTTCGTCTTCAAGGTTTCTAAAACTATGCAACAGGCTCCCTGCTGAGAAATTGGACGTGGTTCGAGACCTTCAGTTTGGAGGTCTTCTTCACTTAAATTGCAAGGAGATACGGCATAATATCTGTATATGGCTGATTGCCCATTTTAACGTTGGCTTCAGACGCATTGACATTACATCCCACCAAAGGTATGATCTAACAGCTGCTGATGTCGGCCTTGTCTTTGGCCTCCCGACGACTGGATGGATTCTACATATTGCTACTACCCCGTCTGGTCATCCGTTCGGTACCCTCAACACATGTGAGGAGAGACTCCTCAACTTACCTATTGGGGAGGAGTTTCGTAGATGCTTCATTTACTACACTTGTGTGAGGCTATTAGCCCCCACCTCAAGGATTGATGGATGCCGAAACTTATGGCATACCATCCATGAAGATGGTTTCAGAAATGATGTTAATTGGGGCCAATTTGTTGTTGACCAGCTTGTGGAGGGTATAAGATGATTTAAGCAAGGGAACAGCGTCTGGGTTCATGGTTGCATTCTTTTCCTCCAGGTATTGGCCTTCTTTAACATTCATTAATTGGTAAATTTGAATTTGTTAACATCGGTACCAACAAGTAAGAATTATACATATGTTTATTTCCATTGTGCAGCTCCATTACGTAATTAAATTCAAAATTCCTTCCGTTCATGTTCCGCTGACAGCGCCCCTACTCTCAGCATGGTCAGATGAGTTGATAAAGGAGCACTTATCTACTGAGATCAGTCAGTTTGGGAGTTTTGGACATGGCCAGGTAGTCATTTATTCGGCATGAAGTTTGTTATATATTGATTTACATGCATTTTGAATACCTCCAATGTTTCTATGTTTTTACCATGCGTGATGTTCTCATAATGTAGGCGTTTGATGAATCGTCACCGCCCCGTACACATGTCGAGGATGACAGTGGACCGACAAGTAGTCATGTACCGACAAGTAGTCATGTATGCTAAAACTACTTGTTACTTTACGCATTCAATCCATCTGAATCACATTACAATTTGGTTATCATTGCTATATTGTTAATAACTTCTAATCAATTTTCTTTTAAATTAATTTTCTTTTAAATTTGCCTATGCCAATTCGTTAACATGTGACAGGAAATCTTGGAAAAGTACTATGCTGCCGAACACGCAATAAATTCTTATCAAAAGGGCATTCAGCAGCAGCTTGGCATCATGCGTGGTCTGATCCATAGATTGGATGCTCGAAGAGAAAGAAGTGTACATTCCCCTACTGTTGGTCACTCAGGCTATGCAGCGGATGACTCTCCCGAGCCCGCTCATGATTCACCCTCTGCCCGATATGACATGCCATTCCATTGCACCGAAGAAGTACCAGACACTCCTATTCGGCATCCACCTATTATCGGTAACATTTTGGGGCACATTCATTACTGCATTAGTGCGTACAAAATATGTCAAATTGTACTGGGGTTCAGTTAACTAATCTGTTGATACTCCAAACAAACAGTCGATGACGAAGTAGTCGTCTATGACCCCTTACCTTTGCGTTCTATGACTGTGGCCCCCCGATCCCATAGCATTGGGAGGCAACGGAGAGTGTGTCGAATGGCTCCCAATCTATTGTCACCATTCATAGCGCAGGCACAAACCCGACATTCTGCCATCAAGATGGACCTAAAAGAGGCAGCTGCAACTGTATTTAATGGGGACTTGGACCCAAGGCATGTTATATCATATACTACTCCAATTTCAAGTGTTTCCACATGCAACAAATCGTATTACCCTAACATATATGGTTTTGTTGGCAGCGAGGAGCTTGTTTCAATGCATGACACAAGTTTAACCAGAGGCAACCTCGCATCTTTCCAGGGAGACTGTTGGATTGGCAATGATGTTAATATTTAAATTTGTCCACTAGTTTGCATTATTTTAAATTTTAATGTGATGTAACATCTTCTCATTAGTCAATCTGAATATTGATGACATTTTAATCATTTCTTCTTTTAGGTCGTTGATGCATTTTGCCGAATGTTGCAATTCGACGATGAATCAAGGACAAAACTATTTCTTTCCCCCTACATAGCTGTAATGAATGCTTTTAATGGCCACTACATCTGAATTTCCCTTCTTCTGATAACATGTCCACACGTTTGCACATGTTTCCATGCATTAAGTACTTTCATCTCATATACAAGAAATGGTGATGCGTTCCAACGCAAAACATTTGACGCACGATGCAATTATTGCGCGTTTCGATCCATATATGTATGCCTTTGATGGTTCGTATCAGAATGTTACTCAGGTCAGACTTGCATTCCAATGTTTTATGTTTCTTCACTTATGATCTCCTTGACCCATTATATGTTCTAATCCATTGTATGTGGCATCATGCAGGTCTACTTACCAGTCCTTTTCAAAAACCATTGGACACTTTATGTCTATGACTTACATAACAAACGAATCCAGCTCTTGGATTCTCGGCCTGGAAGAAAAAGGAGTTGTATGAGTGGAATACAACAAAATTTGGTAATGTACCTTCTACTCCCCCAATATTTGTTGCATTGTACATCATATTGTAAGTTTGAATGTCAATTACTTTGCTTGTTTAAGGCCAAGGTTGTTCTATTGCTTGTTGCCAACAAGAAAGAAATGGTTGCTGTAGACTTGAACATGTACAGTTTTGTCATGCCAGATGTACCATGCCAACCAAATGAGTTAGTGTTTACCACAATTAAGTTTAATTTGATTTCATAGCATTTTCCAAATATTATACTTCCCATGTCACGCATATTAAGTTCTTACACATTACTCTTTGTGTTAGCAATGACTGCGGCGTTTTTATTATGAAATTCATGGACAACTGGTCCAATGGGGGACTCTCCAAATCCATCGATGTGGTATGTACATATAGGCTTTCGCTATGACATCATTTATATAAAAATTGCATAGCATCGGCAACTTATTTAACCTTTCCTTATATGTCTTTTAAACATGAATGAGTGCAGGCCAAGATTAAGAAGTGTAGATTGAAGCTACTGGGCAGATTATTGCTTTCATCACAGAATGCACATCGGCATCGATTTATGGTAGTTTGAGTTACACTTTTCAATATGATGTGACGAGGATTTGTAAAGATGATTGTACATTCTACAGGAAAAACTAACTCCTGCCATTGTATTGTGAATATTATGGTTTTTATATTTAATGAAGGTTCTGATGAAGTCGCATTTTCCCTCACTCTCTCAAAACATCTAATAAAAGGCACCGCCATTACAAACTATAAAAAACCTATGCATCAACACTTGTTTGGATTATACTTTACATTTGTTTGAAATTTGAATGTATTAGAAAATTAGAAATACTAGGATACCTTCTTATTTCGTTTTTTGTTTTTTTTTTTGTTTTTTTCTTTTCTCTTTGTGATTATTCACGTAGCATTTCTATTATAGCTCTTGTCGAACTTGAGATTCAAGTTGGCATGGGTGATGGTGAAGTATCAACTTGGAAATATTTGGATTGACATGGATTAGAAATCTAGACAGTTCTTCACAATCCAAAACTACACATTAGTATTTATTTTTAATTATATGATATATTATTTTATCAAAATACGAAAATAATAAAAATAACTTTAAACCTTTTTTAGTTTGTAATTATATTAGATTAATTAGTTTATACTTAAAGATATTTAATTTTCAACATTTTTATTTCATAATGACAATTACATTTTTACATATTCTAAAATGGGAGATCGACTGGTCGACTAGATCCACTCGACCGGTTCCATGAGGAATTGGACATGCTACTGGATGAGAGAGAATGCAAAATGGCACCCTCGTCCGGCGCTCGACCGGTCGACCAGATCCGATCGACCGGTTACATGCGGAATTGGACATGCTACTGGATGAGAGAGAATGCAAAATGGCACCCTCGTCCGGAGATCGACCGATCGACCAGATCCACTCGACCGGTTCCATGAGGAATTGGACATGCTACTAGATGAGAGAGAATGCAAAATGGCACCCTCGTCCGGATATCGACCGGTCGACCATATCCGGTTGACCGGTTCCATGAGACTTTTGATTTTGAAATCCTCTAAAACATTTCACTTTCCATGAGACTTTTTTTTGAAATACTTATGATTAAAACAAAATGGCACCCTTGTCCGGAATTGTTTTTACTTATTTTAATTATACAGCTTTTACGGATTTTCTAAATTAATTGTCCTTTGTTTTTTAAAACCATTTATATAGAATAAAACCAAATAGTGGTATGAATTTTTAAAAAATATTTTTTATTTTTTAAAAGAAAACATTGTTTTTAAATTACACATTAAGAAAAACTTTCTAAGATGTTTTTATAAATACAAGTAAAAAATTATTTTAAATTATGTGTAGGGATATTTTTATTAATTTATTTATTTTTCCATTCCAATTTCCAATATTACCTAAAATTGAAAATGAAACAAATAATGATTCTAGTCTTAATCATAAGTATATCCAAACATAAAAATTGGAAACATCAAATTTATTTTTATTCCTAAAAATGAAAATAAAATATTTATTTTCATTCGTTCTTCCCCAATACCAAACATGGCCTGAAGATTCAAGTAAGATAGTTGAAAAATGTAAGGATGACAATCATGTCACATTATTTTCTTTAACTTCACCAAATGATTTGGATTTTATCATACATTTTCAACTATAAAGATTGGAAGTTCCATGAATACCCCTTTGATATATTGAAAATTTTCATATTCTGTTATATTTACTATTGTTAAAATATTGGAAAATAATGTCAAAAAGTGAAAAGAATAGTGTTACTCTTATTCCTAAATCCAAAGTCTAATATTTATTGATCATTTTCATCATATTTTATTACTATTTTTTATATCAATAAATTACAAAAAAATGTGAAAAGAATAGTGTTACTCTCATTCCGAAGTTTATTTGTATAAAGTAATATTGTTACCTTCTTTAATCAAAATTTTCTTAAATTAATAGCGGTATTTGAAAATAGATTAATTTTTATTTTCTTTAATATTTTTCAGATGCAAGGAAATGGTAAAAGATTTATTGCATTTTTTTTATAAAGAATTTATCGTATTATTTTTTAAAAAGTATTAATTTCATCCACCTTCCTCATATTTAGGTTAAATACGCCTAATTATCATTAATTTAAAATTTCTATAAAAATATATTTAATCAAATTTCAAATTAACTTCTAATTAAATGTATTTAACCTGAATAGTGAGGAAAAATAAGTGAAATTAATTAATTTATTTTCCTTTTAATCCCATTGAGTACATTTTTTGGAATACTATCTAATTCCATCCATTTTTAAAATTATTTTTAAAAATTCATATAAATCAAATTATTTATCCCAAAAAAATTATTTATATCTATATTTAACTACCAACTATAAAATATAGAAATATTTATATACAAGACAATCAACACATTTCAAAAAACAATATCATAAGTTTAAATTTATTTTTTATTTTTCTTTCACTTTTTTTTTTCTATTTATTTTCTTTTCATCAAAGTTTACAAGAAGCAAATTTAAGATAAAAAGACTCTTTCCAAAAATACTTTTGTAAAAATCACACAACAAAGTTTTATTTTAAATTTATGATAAGAATTAGTTGAAATATGATAAGAATTATTTAAGTTTAAAAAAAAAAACATCCAAACACAAAGGAATTAAACAAGTTTCCTAAATGTATTTTTTTTTTTTCGAATGAATGAAATTTTAAAAAAATGAATGCATTATATTAAAAAGTGCAAAACACCCTGGAACATGTTACTGAGTCAACCGGTTCATATCTGGTCGGCCGGGGGTGACGTTTAAAAAACCCTCCCGCGGTTAATTTCTTCAGTGTTATCCTCTGCCAGTCGAAGGGATCCGCCGATTGAGCTTCCACACACCCACTTTCGACGCCCTTCCAGCTGTTGCAAGCCTTCGGAGTGAGTTTTGAGGGGTACGGGTTCACATTTCGGACCTAGGGCGTGAGGTTTGGCAGTGGTCCTCCTTCATCGCGCGTCACAGGCAGTTTGTCTTCTCTTCCCGCGCGCCACGGCTCTTTCATTGGCATTGTTTTGACATAGGTGTGGCCCTTTGTTCGTGTAGTACAGTGCTCCCTTCTATTGTAGTGTTTCATGGCGCCTAGGAGAGACAAGGGTGCCTCAAAGGCACAGGGCAAGCGCCCTGCTCAGGCTTCTCAGGACGGTCAGGCAGAGGCTCGCCGAAAGGCAAGGTTCGACACCGGCCTTTTCACTTCGCTCGACGAATACCAGAGGTACAAGCAGCATTTCGTCTAGAGGAAGGTGGTTGTAGGGAGAAATATTAATTTCGCCCATCTACAGCATTTCGAGTTTGAGAGCCTCTTTGCACGCATGGAGTGGCTACCCTTAGTCACTATTTCAGAGCCCATTTTTCCGACTTTAGTCAGGGCATTCTATTCACGAGTCACGTATGGACATGGAGGCCCGATCACTTCGACCGTTAGAGGGGTTTAGATCCATCTGGACCCGGAGAGCATTTGCCGCATTTTGGACATTCCTCGTGGTGGACTCCGAGTATATGATGCCAAGGCCTGGCCGACGGTGCCGGGTTTCGATCCGAGAGAGGCGATTCAGAGAATATGCGGCCTGGCAGATGCCCCGGGGTTGGGCAAACCATCGGCACATAGCCTCACAATGACCTGCCGAGTCCTTCATCACATGATAGCGTACATCCTCTTACCACGTGGCGGTCATCGAGATGAGGTTTCCTACTTTGAGGCATTCCTGATTGATTCAATTATGACGAGGAGACGTATTGATGTCGGGTATGTCATGATGATGCACATGATGGCATGCTGCGAGAGGCCCAAACGCATTCTCCCATACGGCCGCTTCATGACACGAGTGTTCAAGGATATGGGGGTGGATTTGAGCAAGGAGCAGAAGGTCGAGGCGCCCAGCAGTTATGACACCTATGATGAGCAGTCGATGGCGCGGATGAAGTTGGAGAAGGCCCCAGATGGGTCATGGATTAGGAGGGCGGACCGACCAGGACCACAGCCACAGGCAGAGGGGGATGTGCATCCTACAGTAGACGAAGAGGAGGAGATTCGGGAGATGGAGGGTGGGGTACACCCTCAGACCAAGTTTGACCATAGAGAGCCTGTGTTTGATATCCCTACACGCCAGTCTGAGGGTCGCCACTTTGACCCGACTATTTCAAAGCCGATGACGACTAAGACGGGTTACACAGCTGGACCATCTAGTCAGCCATCATTTACTGAGCCTCATTACACCCATACATCACCTGGCTAGGCTCCTGACGCCCCTGAGCATGCGCCTTGGATGGAATTGGCTGCGCATATTAGCTCAATTGGGACTTGTATTGAGGAGCGCATGGATCAGCAGCAGGCTACGCATGAGCATATCCTACAGAGGCTTGATCGCCAAGAGCGTCAGCATGAGGAGACGATGGCGTACATCCACGCCGTGTTCCCACCGCCACCCCATGCACCTTGACTGCATTGAGACCACGTCGTTATTTTGTTTATGTTGCAAAACTGGGACATATATATTTTGTATTAGCATACGTATATTCAGAGTAGTGTCATATTGCATGCAAATGTTTTTTATTTTGTTTTAATTTGGATTCAATATATATATATATATATATATATATATATATATATTGTGCTATTTAGTTTATTATATGTTGTTTAATAATATTTACAAGATGGCCAAGTCATCTCATCCATATTAAGAGGTACTAAACTTTAACCCTGTTTTACTTTTCTTAATTTACTAAAACTATAACCATTTAACATTCTTGTGTTAGATTCGAAATTGAATTTCTGGCCATATCTTACTTTGTCTCTTGTATTTATTCTTCAATTAGAATTCTTAGTAATCCAGTTTGCTACAACTTCGAAGTTTACAGAAATGAGAAAAGAGATATGTTTCAATGAAATTCTATTTTGCCTGAACTTCAGAAGCTATTAGTTGTCCTTTTATTTTGTATTCATATTTACTATATTTGGAGGGAAATGATGGTGTGGTCATCAAAATAATTTCTTTTGTATCAGCTGCTTAATTTTTGTTCTATCCTGTGTCCATGATTCTGATATATTTTCAATTCCTTACTTTACAATCAATTAATTTCAAACCTTATTCATGCAAACAGGTTAGGGCGTTTGGTGCAATACATGAAAATTGGGGCCAATTACTGAGTTGGAAAGATCTCTTTGAATTTATTCGTATTAGGTTCTGTCTTTGCTCTTCCCAAAATACCCACTTTTTTTTTTTAACTATTATCAGGCACTGAGAAGTTGTTAGTTGGGAAGTTTACTGGCCAATATAAGTGGTCTAATTGTTAAAAGTGTATGGGGTTGGGAGGCTAATTTAGAGAAGAAATGAAAAAATTGGTAAATGATAATGCAGTGTTGTTGCATTGTGTTTGGTAGTATGGGTTTTGTTTTACTTGTTGTAAGGTTTGAAAGTTATAGATCAAACTTGTTTTTTTTTTTTTTTTGGTTGCTTGGTGCTGCTTAATCTCTATTTGTCTATCAAGCAAACTTTGAAATATAAGATGAAGAGTCTTATTTTCATAATATATCTGAAAAACAAGTAACATGTGTGGGATGAAGGTACAGGAACAACTCAAGCAAATTAGTACTCCTATTCACTTGTAACACCTGAAGGAAAGGTTAAGGTTTCAATTACTCTTCATGTATACGGATTTTTCACAATTTATCTAATATTGTCTTTTAAGGACATATATACAATAGCTTGTACAAAGAATTGAAGAAATGACAATCTTCCCTCCACCTACTCCCTTGAAAATGCATTATTTTTTTAACTCACTTTTTTCTCGAATAATCTTAAACAATGGTCACTGTTTTCCTTTTTTTTTTTTTGGTTTAAAGTGACTTATTCTCAAATTTCTCATAAGGCTTCTAACAGGAGTTTCCAACACTTCAACCCTAGGTACATGTTTGATAAACATGCATTATGGACTATTGAAATTTTCAGGCAGGATGATTGATATTATATAATTTCATCTTTTTAGTTTTCCTAGTGTGCCGTCTTTTTTCTCTTGGGCATTAAATCACGCTACCTTGCCTAACTCTTTTAATGCATTTCATACACATTTATCGTTAGCCAGTTTTGTAGAATTTTTAGTTTTTGTTTGACAAAGTTTATGGAGGGAATGAAATTGGAATGGAAAAGAATTTGAAAGGACTGAGCTGCTAGTTTTAAAACTGAAGGACATATGCTTAATTTAGGTCACTGTTTGTTGTGTATAAGGATCCCTTAGAGGAGGGAAACTTAACTGTTTTAAACTTCTTTGTGATAATAGATTTGTTCATGAGGCCTTGTATTTGTCTCTGCATTCTTTGTTGCCTTTAGGGTGTTTCATTGTACACATCTTGGTAAGGTGTATCCTTTGGTCCTCTTGTCCTCTTGTCTGATTTTTCCTATTTACCAATGGAGAAAGTTTGTTTTCATTTTCATTTGTGGTTTCTTTTCTTTTCTCTATTTTTTTAGTGGCATTACGTTCATTCTAATTTTGACAAGCTCATTCCCAACAAACACTTTTCTCTAATTACCTTTTGATGGTTCTTTTATGGCTATTTTTCTTATTCATCTCATGCATTTAACCTTAGTCATAAATATAAATGAAATAATATATTGTTTCATAATGGCATGTTTTTCAAGGCTCCATTGTAATGATGTATTAGATATGTTTGAAGTAATAAATAAAAATAATTTAGTGAATTTAAATCCATCTTTTATTTTTCTTAACTTTTTTATTATCTTCTACTTTTCATCTCTTTTTATTTTCTTTCTTCAACTTTTTTACTCATATTTTTTAGACCAAAACATAGCCTAAGAAAATGGAATGAATTGATCACTTGGTTAGAACTAGGATGATGACTCATAACCAAAAATTGTAATCCCACATTACCAATATTTAGTCATTTCATTGCATTGTTTAACAAGTTGATTTTCTTAGAACATCCAATATAAGGAAAAATATTTCATTCTCTCATGAAATGTGAGTTCCAAAAATAGTTTTATAACTGATAAAATTTTTGAATTAATAACTATTTAAAAAATTAACAAATTTGCATATTTTGGAACTCTTTTATTAGTCAGTTGGCATACTTGGTCGACATGGGATGGATCCGGTCGACCGGTTACCATAGACCGGTCGCAATCCGGTTAACGATATTCACATAAGGGCACCAACTGGTCGACCGGTTAGCATAGACCGGTCGACTGGTAATCTTTCTTTTTAATTTTGACACTTCCTATGGGTTTTCAGCTTCAATGGGTCGGTTAGATGGACCATTTGTTAATTTTTAGGCCCTGCTGGGCCCAAAAAACAATTCTCCCATTACTCTTTACTTAGTAACCGATTTCTGACATATTCATAATTAAAGTTTTGCAAACATATAGTACTACATAATATTGACTATAAAAATTATGTAATAAATATGAAGGTGTACATATAAAATGATATAGAAATATAAATAGTAAATAATTAAAGAAATGAATTTAATATTAAAAATATGGGCTATGAAAATATCTTAACAAACATGATTATTGTATTTAATGACTTAATAAAATTAGCAAGTAAAGAAATTCTTCAGCAAACTTGGAGAACGACATGAAATGAGAATGAGCCATTATTTGGCCAACAACCAATATAAACAGAGGAAAAACAAAATTTAAAAACAAGAAACATGTGCTGATAAACTGCGAAATAACAAAAATTTAAGTTCAATACATTGGAATTTTAATTGGAATGAAATCCATAATTACATGTCCCGAAACGTATATGATACTATTTGATGAAAATAGTTACAATGTAAAAACTTAAAAGAAGGTTGGTATCTTATTATCCAACTCTTAACATAGATTGGCTTCCTATAAAATAAACTATCTTGATCATCTAGACTTCTCTGTTTTTCTCTTCTCATCTTTCATCTGATGTTAAGCCTCTTATTTTGAAGTATTTCTATTAATCGTGACAAAGCTCCCACTTCAACAATCAACCCACCTGCACACATAAAGGGAAAAACAATTAGTTCAAGGATAAAAGATCATTTATTTGCTTCATCTAAATACGAAAAGGAAAGGGTGCAATTCGACACCCTCATGTACTCGTTTAAGTTGTCCTATTATCCGTCACTCCATACTGTGCACATAATTTTCCATTGATGCAGAGTCATAAATCCGTCTTACAAACAGAAGAAGTCAACATACTCATAATTTAAGAACAATCGACGAATTTTTTTCAAAAAAAGTTGAAATCCTTCAATGTAGGTAGGGTTGTACACACTTGTACAGTTAGCACATTTGGCTTGTATAGTTCGTGTAAATGGCTTGTACAATTATGCAATCCACCGAAGGGACGACCGAACAAGTGCATATGGGTGGGGCAACAATGTTTCGATTCTCGTGGATGAGGGAAAAGGAGGAAAAACTTAACCCTCATTTCGGTTCCTACGCCTAAGTAATGTGGGAGAGCTAAAACAATGAACTAACATTGTACAAATAAAATAATATACGTGGAAGGAGTGTGTTGTCAACCGATATGTGTGAGGAATGTGCACGACGAGTGGAAAATGTTGATGACTAAGTTCTTCACAATCACTTGAAATACATTCAGATACACACCCTTGTACACCCTTGTACATTTAGTACATTGCAATTGTACACTTGGTGTAAAGGCCTTGTACAGTTGGAGTAATTCCACTTAAATAAAACTAAAGGAGTGCATATGGGGGGGTTAACCACATTCCAAAGAAATGGCTGATTGAAAATGGGAAAATGAAACCCAATTTAGGTTCCTATGCAACATAAGTGTGCTACCACAAGGCATTTGAATGTGTACGAAGGGAAATGAGGAATGACTGTGAGGGATGTCCCCTTAGTAAAAAAAAAGAAGGAAATGAGCAACGATTGTTTTCAAAAAAGTTGAAATCCTTCAATATAGGTAAGGTTGTACACACTTGTATAGTTAGCACATTTGGCTTGTACAGTTAGTGTAAATGGCTTGTACAGTTATGCAATCCACCGAAGGGACGACCGAACAAGTGCATATGGGTGGGGCAACAATGTTTCGATTCTCGTGGATGAGGGAAAAGGAGGAAAAACTTAACCCTCATTTCGGTTCCTACGCCTAAGTAATGTGGGAGAGCTAAAACAATGAACTAACATTGTACAAATAAAATAATATACGTGGAAGGAGTGTGTTGTCAACCGATATGTGTGAGGAATGTGCACGACGAGTGGAAAATGTTGATGACTAAGTTCTTCACAATCACTTGAAATACATTCAGATACACACCCTTGTACACCCTTGTACATTTAGTACATTGCGATTGTACACTTGGTGTAAAGGCCTTGTACAGTTGGAGCAATTCCACTTAAATAAAACTGAAGGAGTGCATATGGGGGGGTTAACCACATTCCAAAGAAATGGTTGATTGAAAATGGGAAAATGAAACCCAATTTAGGTTCCTATGCAACATAAGTGTGCTACCACAAGGCATTTGAATGTGTACGAAGGAAAATGAGGAATGATTGTGAGGGATGTCCCCTTAGTAAAAAAAAAAAGAAGGAAATGAGCAACGATTGTTTTCAAAAAAGTTGAAATCCTTCAATATAGGTAAGGTTGTACACACTTGTACAGTTAGCGCATTTGGCTTGTACAGTTAGTGTAAATGACTTATACAGTTATGCAATCCACTGAAGGGACGACCGAACAAGTGCATATGGGTGGGGCAACAATATTTCCATTTTCGTGGATGAGGGAAAAGGAGGAAAAACTTAACCCTCATTTCGGTTCCTACGCCTAAGTAATATGGGGGAGCTAACACAATGAACTAACAATACGTAGAAGGAGTGTGTTGTTAACCGATATGTGTGAGGAATGTGCACGACGAGTTGAAAATGTTGATGACTAAGTTCTTCAAAATCACTTGAAATACCTTCAGATACACACCCTTGTACACCCTTGTACAGTTGGTGTACATGCCTTGTATAGTTGGTGTAAATGCCTTGTACAGTTGTAGGAATTCGACCTACCTACAACTTAAAGAGTGCATATGGCCGGGTTAACCACATCCCAATGTCATGGCTGACTGAAAAGGGGGAAAACACCTTCCTCTCCAGTCATTAGCACATGGTAAGATTTCATTGAAAATTCCGTCTTATTACAGCTTTACATCTCAAAATATCTCATATTCCTATATGAAATAAAGATGTTAATAGCTTCCAAAGTATCCCTTGCCAAACCTAACGCCCTGGACATCACTCACAAACATCAAATTTCAAAAAGCCCCACCTCTCAAAAAGCCCTGATAACTCAACCAAAACCTCTCTGTCCACAGTAATGGAAAACAACTCAGGAAATCTGACATGCAGCAGCAACTCCCCACACCATATATCATGACAAAACCTAACTCTTCGCCAATCACCCAAAGAGAAGGAAATGAACCTCATGAACTCATCCCACCCCTGATTGACGCTCTTCCATGAATCTTTACCATTGAGAGCTCCTCACTAAGTCAATAATATGGTGGACTAAACAGAAAATTAAAGCACGGAAAGAAATAAAATCCAATAATGCATGATTTGCATAATTTCAAATCTATTACTCAACAAAACATAAGCACTGGTAATATTTTCCTCTTTGCCTATCAAAAAAAAAAAATGATAAAGGACGAGAAGGGATTTCATGTATATGTGTGCCTGTTTGTTTTTTGACAAATAAAGGTAAGTGTATTGTGGACCCCGCATTTCGGCTCAATGTGTTTCCCACTCGATGGCGAGCTCGATTTTTATTTGTGAAAAATTTGATTTTTATTTGATTAAGAAAACTGACTTGGAGTCGCCACTTATTTTTGTTTTATTTTTAAAAGGGTAAACAAAATAAGAAAGAAAAACCCTAAGTGTGACTCTTTATTTGGAAAAGGTGGTCTACGAAAAAAAACCGGATCGGGTTCGGGGGTCAGGTTACTTATCGGGAAGGTACGATAAAGACCGTATCACCCCTCTAAGTCCCTAAAGACGGGTCTCTACTAATAAAATGAAGCTGACGTGGCAATTGATGTGTAAATCAGAGAATACCTAGAATGATTATGCACGTATGAAAATCAGAACACTCAATGAAGAATGATCAAAGTGAGAGCGGGGCGTACCTTAGCATCAAACGATCAATGTGTTATCACAAAAAATTGGCTCAGTGTACAATAAAGAGTATAACCATAGCTCACATGTCACTAAATCGAGCACAAAAGTCATCACATGTCACAATTCATTCAAATTGATTTTTATTTTAAAGAAAATTCTTTGATGTAGGGCCCCCACCAAAGCCCGTTTTATTTTGAGTGAATTAATTTCATAAATTCTATAATTAAGAATTACGAAAATAAATTCACTTATTTCAAAACATTTTAAAATCATGAAAGTTATGAAGGTTGCATGCCAGAAAGAAAAATGGCAGCAAAATTTTATTAGTAATGGGATTCTAAAAAAAAAACCTAAGGATGAAAATTAAAAATAAATAAATAAGTAAATAAATAAAAATGGAGTTTGGAAAACTAAAAAGAAAACTAGAATCGGAAAATTATATTGGAAGATGAGAGTTCTAAGACCTAAAAATAAATCTAAGGATGAAAATTTGAAAAATAAAATTGTTTGAGGGATTTGTAAATTGGAAAATTATTTAAGGAAATAAGAATTTAAAAAAAGAAAAAGAAATCATTTGAGAGCTAAGGGTGTGAGAAGCCACTTATGAAAACAGAATAATGATGGAGAAGTGGGAATGTGCCACGTGGCCACAAAGTGGCCATGCAAAAGCATTTTCTTCTAAGTCTGGGGACTAATGCAGTTTCGTCCCTGTTGCTTTGCTAAAGATGTATCCAAAGAACACTACCAGAAAACCCCATGTAGTATGTGTACCATTTCCAGCGCAAGGGCATGTGATTCCCATGATGCAACTAGCTAAGCTTCTACACTCGAAAGGGCTTCTGCATCACCTTTGTCAACATCGAGTTCAGTCATAAGCATTTGGTTCGGAGCAAAGGAGAGGACTGGGCTAAGGGCTTTGATGATTTCTGGTTCGAGACAATATCAGATGGATGACCACCTTCCGATCCAGATGCCAACCTGAGGTTCAGTCCTGGACTGCCTCAGCTTATGCTTTCATGGCATATCTGCAGCACACTCATAGGAAGATGCCTCAATGCGCTGCCAAATGATGAATCTTGATTGTCGTCCATCTCTAGTACTCCTGATTTTAGCTGTAGTGTAATTTGATCCACCTAAGTCTGCTCAAAATCCATACCACCACACAGGCAGTAATATCACTTAGTGGCACCTGATAAGCTAAAGTCGTTCTTCTCCCGACAGCAGCACCCTGTGTCAGATCAAGGCCCCACTTGTGACTCCACAGATCACAAGGTACACGAACACCAGCGCCGCCGCCATCCTCGTCTCACCCTTCAACAACTCATAGCTCTTCTTCATCGCCGCGAATCCGTACACCGGCTCCAATATGCTAGCGAGGACTCCGGCGCCGCTGCTGGCAGTGGCCAGTGTTGTTCTGCTGTAGGACGAGCTCGTCAGGCGTCCAGAGCTTCATGGTCTTCATCAAGAGAGCCAGTGATGAGGAGCACGGGTCGGGATTCGATGGCAGGAACCCAGGCAGTAGCCCACACCGATTCATCATGAGCGTCTTTGATGGATTTCAAGCTGGCGAGTTTCATGGCTTGATGGTGAGAGAGCCATGAAGCTGGGACCCTCGCTGATCATGAGTCCATGGCTGTGGTTACTTGGTGTTCCGGTGATGACAGAGGCGTTTCGCCGCCGGCGTCGTTCGAGGGCAGCTTGTCTGAAAGTCAAAGCTCTCTGCATCATAAGTGATTAAATTCTCTTCCCTTTCAAATGGCACTGCTGTTTCCCTAACAATAGACTTCAAATCTTCGAAATCATTGGTTGTTTCAGATGTAATTCCAGTTTTTACTTGGACAGCAGAATGCTCAACTCTTTCATGCTCCAATTCCTTGCACCAATACGTTCTCCTTCTCTAAAAAAATACTCCTCCTTTGTTTTTCTTTTCCAGACTTTCCTCCAACCAACTGTCCAAGATATACTTCGATACACTGTTTGAGGTAAGGATTTTTGCAACCACAGCTTACACTACAAGGGATCCCAGGTGATGATATACGGGCCAAGGCACTCCGCAACCAGTTACATGAGAGCAGAGGAGTACAGAGGAGGGAATGGCTAATGGACTTCCAGAACGTGCCCTCTATTGCGATAAGGAACTTGAGAACCCAGACCTATTGAGTCAATATCATCCTCTCCATGCATAAGGTGCATACTTCTCATGGATGAATACTAAGAACAGAGGAGAGTGGAAAAACAGAACACAGAATAGGAACCAAAAATGACCCACAAGAGTCGCGTTTCATATTTCAATCCACGAGCTTATGAGGTAGGGTTGAGCCAAAATGGATTTCAAATAATTTTCAAAAAGAAATCAAATCACATGAGAACAGAGGATGGCTAACAACTCATGAAAGAAATGGTATGAACTCCAAATACTCAGAGAATACAATAAAAAAAAATCATATGAACTCAAAAGACAATGGCTTATAGGAAAAATACCTGAGACGCCTTCTTCCAAAATGACTCCTCTGCGTCTGTATTCCTCTCCAAACTCCAGAAAACCTCCTCTGCCACCTCTGGTTTGCTTTCTTCCTAAGCTCCAATGAAACTCTCTTGTTTTTTTTTTTTTTTTCAAGCTAAAGGAAAACCTCACTCAAAAATAATCTCCCTCTAAGCTAAACTATCTTCCTCTGAAGCTAAAGGAATCTCCCTTGCAGCTGGCTTGCTACCCAAGCTCAAGGAATACTCTCTAAAAATCTCTCAAAACTAGCCATACCCACTGAATATGCTCTTCCTCTCTCTCGCCGATACCACGCCCGCTCCTCTCCAGCACCCCACTGGATTTTTTCTCCATTCCCTCTATTTCCTTTGTTCTTGTGTCTTCCTCAGCAAGTCACTACCGGCTCCACTGCTCCTCTCGTCAGCAAGGATGGAGTCTCAACCACCAGCATGGCCCCCCTGCCATCTCCATGCAGCCTATTTTTCTGGAGAAAAGGGGCCCCCTTTCTTTCAAAAAGGAAAATGCAAAGAAGAGTTCAAAAAAACTCTCTTCCCGGGGCCCCCCACAAAAGGGGTCTACAGTATATTTTTTATGTTCCAATTTCAGATTCATTAAGACTTTGTTTGGATCATGGAAAGTGCTATGGGAAAGAAAAAAAAATAGTCTGGTTTTCCATAGAAAATTGATAAAAATTGACATATAATGAAAATTATTTAAGAACTTATACATTCTTAAATTCTTTATTCTCTATAGAAAAGAAGAATAATATTGGAAAAGTATGCTAGAGAAGTTTAAGCTTTTTTTTCTTCCTTTTCCATTTTTTCTCCCAATTGAGTTTCCCTCCTACTTTTCGCGATCTAAATTGAACCTAAACGACTAAAAACAATAAAAGTAAAAATAAAATACACCCTAATCAGATTTCAATATCACTTTATGGAAAATCAACCAACTATAGTAAATGAATTGTGAGAACAGAAACTTTTACAGATAAGAAGACAAACCGTGTGCAAAGTTTCAAAACCATTCTTGGAGCTTGCCATTACCAAAGGATGTAAAGATGTAAAAGGTGAGAATATATCCTCTTCTACTTCTTTGGGGGAGTTCCTATAAGTGGTTTCAAACTCATGCAGAGTGCTGAATGCTCTCTGCAAATTCCCCAATGCTGCATCGACATATATTTTTGCAAGATAAGATTCTGGTTGAGGTGCCTTCTTTTGACGCAATGATCGTCGTAGGATCGCCCATGATGCATCTAGAAGAGTACAACTGTAAGTCCTACCAGCAGTTCCAAGTGCTGATACAACAAGCCCCTCATCCACAGAGAGTAGAACAGGACCCCTTGCATTCTCACCCCGAGCAATCCATCTGGCCATGAATTCCAGGGCATAAAAAGCTAACTTGCTATTATCCTCTTGCATCGCAATATCTGCAATGAAGATGCACATGTTCCAGGAGGGAGAAAGAGCTTTATTCTGATCCATTGTCTGGTACACACTCCAGAGAAGCGATGTCAGAAACAGAAACATAACCAGAAAGTGTTCCTCCTAACACAAATGATCTAGAAAAAAATTCTAATTAGTCATGTACCTTGCACCTCTCTATAATAGACACCAAAGCATCCAGCCTGCCTTTGTTAACATAACTTCTCACACACTCAGCAAAAACCCTCATTGACAACATATAACCAGATTTCAAAGTCAAATCAACATATCTCAAGGCAGCATCAATCTGGTCTGTCAAAAACAGCATACCAACAACCAATTCATATGACTCATCATCAGGTATAAATTCCTTTCCTGTCTGCAGCATCCTGATATAAATAAAGTAAAAATCCATCCATAAAAAATAATTGTAGAGCGGGCTCCCTGAGGCGGGGTTGGGAGGAAGTGGAGTGGGAGATGGCGGGGGAAGCCTGGGCTCGGCGAGTTGGGCTTCCTGGGAGAGGAATGTGAAGGTGGAAATGGAAGCTTTAAAGGGATTGTTGTGGTGGTTTAGGGTTTTGAGGAGGATTTTACGGGCTTTAGAGAGGATCGCCATTTGGGACGCCATTGATAAGCTCCGCTCAGTTCAGAGGTTTCATCGAGAGTGCTGAAGAAGCGAAGGTGACATGGCATTTCACATTTAACACAATTCTCCCTTTTAATTTACAGCAATCTGACTTGGAAATTAGAAGGGTATATAGGTCACTCAATATCTCATAGCCTTTCTATTAATTCTGTAACATATATGGACCATTTGTTAATTTTTGGGCCCAACTGGGCCCAAAACACAATTCTCCCATGAATTTTCCCGGAAATCAAATGGGGGATGGATTTTCTTGGGAATCGAACGGGGGTTGCAAAATAAATAAATAAATAAGATGATTAGATTAGAACCTGCGAGGATTGAGAGTGGAAGAGGAAAATAGGGCCTTTTTAGGGATTCTCTCGTCCGAAGGGCAGCTTCAGAAAAGGGCTTCTTCATGCCTCGAGTGAGAGAATGGTGGTGGCCTTTAGAACTTTTACCCACCCACCGGAAGTAATTAATGAAAGAAAACAATTGTTACCCACCCCAACAGAAGTGAATAATCAATAATGAGAGAAAAAAAGTTGTTACCCACCTAGCAGAAGTAATGAATTTGCAGCAGTATTAATAGTTTAAAATGTTATCATTCTTTTTTTAAAAAAATAATAATAATAATTTTAATAATCAAATGTGTTTTAAGAGTTTCCCTGTTTTTTAAAAATAATTCGGAATTGTTTTAATTTTTTAAAATTGTTTTTGAGAACATTGTCAAAAGAAATTTGAATTTGTACAAAAGAAAAATAAATTCTAAATCTATATAAACTAATAATTTTTAATAGTATGAACAAGAAACAAATGTAATTATTTTTTTATATATTTTAAAATTATTTAATTGTTACATAAAAAGTTAAAATAAGAGAAATAAGATATTAAATTTAAACCTTTTTAAATTTAATCATGACCCTCTTTTCCCTAATTTCACTAGGAGTTTAAGATAAAAAAGAAAAAAGAAAAAAAAACCTTCCAATAATTTTATCATTTTTTATTGTTAATGCTATCATTTATAATATTTATTATTATATTAACTATTTTGCACTAGTTCTATATTTTTTTTTTAATGTAATGTACATTTCTAAACAAATTAAAATTTATTTGAAAATTTAAAATATTATAATTATTTATTAATCTTTAAAAATATTATCATTCTTTTTAAAAAAAATAATCATAATAATTTTAATAATCAAGTATAATCTTTGTTTTGTATTAAAAGTTAATAAACGTGTTTTAAGACTGTTATTAGAATTTCATAATAGATTTTAAAAGTAGAATGTTTTTATTTTAATTATTTTTAAATAAAATATTTTCTCTAAAATCCTTATTAAAAAAATCACCGATCTAATTTTTCAAAATATTTTCTAAATTTTTCTAAATACTGAATTTTTTTTCCAAAAGCATTTGTTTATGCTAAAACTAATTTTCAAAAACAAAAAATTTCCTAAAAGTCCTAGTAATTAAAAAACAAAAAATTGAAGCACACACTTAAGGATGTCACTGAGCAAGAATAAGCATATCGATTACAAAGTCTAGCTTAGAATAAAAAAACAACATAGAATTTTATACCCACGAAACCCTTAGAACAAAGATAGCACACTTGTCTTCGGATATTTCAAGCTCATTTCAATGCATCATCAGGCTGGCCAGAATAAGGAACCAAAAATCAAATGAAGCATTCTGCATAACCATATAAGGGATAGGTGAAATTTTATAAAGGAGAACATGCCAAACACTTCGATGATGTTTGTTTTTTGGCTGAATAGAAAAAGTCAAAATATTTGGCTTTTTCTATTCAGTCAAAAGTAACATGTTGACATCATCCAACATAACTAAATTGAACCTGTTGAGCTATTGATAACAAATTCATTTTAGCTATGTTGGATGATGTCAACAAGTTACTTTTAACTGAATAGAAAAAACAAAATATTTTAACTTTTTCTATTCAGCCAAAAAACAAACACCACCTTCAACCAATGCTTCCACCAAGTATAGGAAGTCAAAAAATTGAACTTCCACGCACATTTTGAAGAAGGCATATAAAACATATCACAAGGACATTCACAAGAAGCTGTCCAAACATCAAGTCATACGCTAAGCCCCATTATGTATAAGCTGAATCCAATCAATCCCTCCATGAGAAAAAGATATCAAACTTCACACTCCAGCGCCTAGAATCTGCTTGCCATCCAAGCCCCTTTCTCTCCTCTCTATTCTTTTTCCCCAATACTCCTTGCAGCCAAAGACACTCTATAACCAAAACCAACAGACAACCCCACTCCCCTCCTACTTCGTGTCCCTCTTGCAGAATTTGTTTTTAAAAAAAAAAATCCAGAAAACTGTCCCTGCCAGTGAATATCCTCCTAACCGTTCTCTCTAAGGACCCAGCTGGCCCAAAAAATCAGGGTCTACAACTACATTCAGAATAAAAACATGCCAACAGCTGGCTTGTTCCCACAGAGACCACATGAGAAATCAAGAGTTGGTGAAAGCAAAAACATATGAAAAGTGCTTTATCACCACAAGGACCGCATGAAAGAGATCAGGAGTTGAGGGTCAAAGCAAGAAGTGGGTTGGAAATTATTTATCTTGGGTCAAAGCAACAATTATTTATACCTGTATAATAAACTATCTTTAATAATTCCCAAAGCAATTATCCATGTAATGATTTCAACAATTATGACTGAAAAAAAAAAAAAATTAACCTCCAACCCCTAACAGTACTCTGGTAGAGTTTCACTTTTAAAGATATTAATGCTTCCCCTGATTCTAAAAGTTCACAGATGCATCATTTATATAAGCAAAAGTGTTAATCTTTCAGAAATTACTTCATGCTTTTAGAAAATATTTTTAGTATAAAAAAACATGTTTAGAAAAATTTTAAAAATATTATTAAAAAATGAAAATTCATTTGTGCTATTTTTTGGAGAAATATTTAATAAATGATTTTTCTAATTTGAAAACATTTTAATTAAAAACATTTAAAAATGATAACAATCCTACTTTTCAAGAACATGAGTTAAAAATCAAGTATGGATAGAAACCGGTCATTGCAAGCATACCTATAACCATATGACCATCAAATTACTTCCAAATTTCAATTTTTAATTTATTTTATGATGTACATTACATAACAAATAAAAATAAAAATAAAATAAGTACAAAATAACCAACAATAAGCATGTGAGACATACATGCAAATGATGTGAGAAATCGGTAATTTATTTCACAATGTACATTACATAACAAAAATAAAATAAGTACAAAATAACCAACAATAAGCATGCGAGACATACATGCAGACGATGTGAGAGATCGGTAAGTAGGCATGGTTTGGTTTTCATTTCATCCACTTATAAATAGAAGAGGCTCACCCCATTAGTTTCCATTGTTATTCAGAAAAGAAGAAAAAATTAAGAGAAGAAAAGGAAAAATGTCAGAACTCATGCTCATTGTATCTACTGAGTTGAAGAATGTTGTCATTCTCCAACCTCAAGATGGTAGTGACAATGAGACCATTAACTACTATTTCAAGGTGAATTTTCAATGTTGATTTGATTTAATATTGTTTTGTATTTTAACATTTTGGTCTCTGCTTTATTGCAATTGGAGCATGAATAATATGGGTGGGTTTATCATAAGGAAGCATGTGTCTCTATAAATGTCAAAGAAAAACCCATTGAGAAGTGAAGAAATGACAATTTGAACTTATCCAGAAATGTGGACAATATGATTGTGGTATACTATATTACTTCCTCTCTCTCATATTGTTTTCTATGATTACTTCCTCTCTCAATTTTAACATCAAAATAAGCCTGTTTTTTTTTCTTTGCCATTGATTTCTTTTATTGGTTTCGCCAACTATTTTTTTTTCCTCTCATTCTTTTCTTGGTTTTGTAGTGTCAAGGATGTGAAAGACATGGTGCGATCTTGCTAATCCCTGGACATGGGGCTCCACTGAGCCAACATCACTGAATAGAGGTGGATTTGATATTATTTAATTGCAACGAATTACTCCCTGTGAAGTATTCATTCAACGGTGGATGGTTGGCAATAACGGTACACTTCTATCAACATAATTTTTTTCATTTTTATTATTTTTAATTTGAGTTGGAGACACTAATCCTGGTTTTTCTTTTTTTTTTCCAGTCTTTTGGCAAAGAAATTCATGTTGATCTTAGTATGGGAGAATACAGGGATGTGATTGATGGAGAAGAGGTAACAATCACAAAGCTGAAAGCCAAATTTGTATCATATTGGGGTTGATGACACTTTAATTTAGGGTCAATTTTTATGTTTCTGATTTCTTTATTTGGGTTGCTTTAGTTGGGTTGCAGTAGTTGGATTTCTTATAATTCATGTTGATTTTAGTATGGGAGAATACAGGGATGCAATTGATGGAGAGGAAGTATCAATCACAAAGCTCAAAGCCAAATTTGTGTCATACTGGGGTTGATGACATTTTAGTTTAGGGTCGATTTTTATGTTTCTGATTTCTTTACTTGGGTTGTTATAGCTGGGTTTGTAGTCTGGTTGCAGTAGATAGATTTCTTATTCCTATAGTTTTTGACTTTATATGATTGTAGTAATAGTTTGTTTTTTGTTTCTGTTATTTGACTTTAAACGTATATCAATGCTTATGATATTAATAATGTTATTAGGCTCATAGTTGATATAACCCCTATGAGCTTATATGATTATAATATGCTCATGTATTATAGTATTATAATGTATAACAATCAATAATATTATATATAAACTAATGCTATTATATAATTGTAGGCCCCTTAAGAGAGCAAAGATGATTAGTTTTTTTAAGGGATTTTTTTATAGCATAGGAAGAATGATGTCTCGCCACCTGGAGGAGCTGGCGACACCTAGGATAAGTGGGGGGGACCCCTTTGTCTGCTGAAAGCCGGATTAGATGGGGCAGGAAAAGGGAAAGGAGGTCATGCTGCTGATGGAGGAGGCCATGCTGCTGACTGGTGAACAGGGGACGGGAGGAGTGGCTTGCGAAGGAAGGAAAGAAAAACGGAGATTTAGAGGAAGAGAGGGGCTTCAACTGTGGAGGGAGAGGAAGAGAAAGCTTGCCAGCGAAGAAGGAAGAGTAGAGAGAGGTCACGCGGGAGGCTTTCAGCTAAGAATATCTTGAACTTGAGGCACCCACATTTGCTAATGTATGGTATATTTTCTATCGATCTGTGAGTATGTCTCTGTTGCTTACTGTGGACATTGAGGGCCATAGGTGTGGTTCTGATTGAATGGGGTCACTTGAACGAAAGGCTCTGTTCTCTTTTGTTGTTTCTCGTTGATGCCTATTTTTGTGTACATGCATGGCTATCCAATGCTCTGCCCAGAATTCACTTTTTTTAATACCCTAAAATTCACCCACTCCCGTGCATGGAACTTTATGTGCACGGTCGTCTTCGCCCTCTTATATTCCACTTTTTCCATAGTGTCTATACATATCACCTCTCTTCAAGACCCAGCTTCCCGATTTTCCTTTCCCCCATCACCTTTTCTCTCTCTCTATATTATCACCATACCCATACTATGCCCGTTTTCCATTAACACCTACCCCCGGCCATGGGTTCTGCTACCATGCTTCTCGCCCTATTCTTCCTCTCCTTGCTCACCATTGTGCCCAAAGTTCAGGCAGCCTTCACCCGTGACTTCGCCACCAGGTCCGCCACCCGCAGCGTTCTCATCGGCTACGTCTCCCCCAGCACCACTACTCTATCCGCCATCTAAACTCTCTTTGACGTCAAAAACTTTCGAACTCCACTCGGCACCAACTCCTTTCCGACCTCGACCTCACCGCGCCAAAGTGTAGCCACGAAGGACAAGGTCATCATCCCCTTCCGCTGCCGCTGCTCGAACGGAACTGGAACCTCGAACCACCGGCTAGTGTACGCTGTGCAGAAGGGCAACGGATTGTACCACATCGCGGCGGAGGTGTTCGCGGGACTGGTGGCATATCAGGAGATTCGGGCGGTGAACGACATTCCGGATGTGAGCTGGATTGGAGTAGGGTAAGGGTTGTGGATTCCGCTGCCGTATGGTTGTGGTGAGGTGAACATATCAAAGGTGGTGCACCACGGGCACGTGGTGGAAGCCGGGAGCTCCGTGGGGATGATTGCGGAGGAGTGTGGCACCGTTCAAGAGATGTTGTTGAGGCTCAACGGCATTACAGATCCCAGGGATCTTCAGTAGTGTAATGTGCAGGTGCGATTCTGGGGAATAATTGGACATTACAATGTGAGCCATCCCAGTCCAGGCATATTGACGGAGGACACTGTTATCTTTAATAAATGGGCTGTGTTGGTGATGCCTTGGGCTTGTCCATGGCACGGATATGGGCTTGAGTTGGAGCCCAGGCCCAAAGTTGATGATGGAAGGCCCCATTGCTCCTTATGATTGCCACTCTCATGGCCCAAGTCCATGATGAGTGAGCCCATTTAGCTACTTCATGTCTAAACAAGTTTAAATCTTTAATCTTGGTAAATTATTAACTTATCCATGCATTTTCATTTTACTTTATTTTTTATCTTATTTTATCTTCACCAATTTAGTTAACTCAAACTTAAAGACAATTAAAAGACAAATTATTATTGTTAATTATATTGTTATCTCGAAATTTATACTATTCAATTCCATTAGCTTAAACATTATGATTGTTAAATATTATTGTTATTTCGCATGTATCTATTTATCATCTTTTTAAAAATCTCATTCATTAAAGTTAAATTCTAATCCATCAAAAAAAATCTCATGCCTTAATTTAATTCTTCAAATATTCGTTTAAATCTTATGTTCATTAATTAGAATTATTATCCTATATTCATCCATCTATCCAGTCTAATCCTTCAAAAATCCTATGTTTTAATTTAATTCATCAAATATTTGTTTAAATCTCATTTTCATCCATTAGAATTATTTATCCCACATTATTTAGCTATTTAAAGTCTAAAACTTTCAAGGAAATCCTACGTCTTAATTTAATTCTTCAATAATTAGTTCAAATTTCACTTTCATCCATTAGAATTATTTGTCTCATATCTATCCAGCTATCTAAAGTCTAAATCTTTCAAGGAAATCATGTCTTAATTTAAATTTTTCAATAATTCGCTTAAATCTTATTTTCATCAATTAGAATCATTATCATATATTTACCCAATTATTCAAGGTTTAACCCTTCAATGTCCCATGTCTTAATTCGATTTTTTTCAATAGTCTGTTCAAACCTTATTCGTCTAAATGTCATTTTCGTTAATTAGGAATTATTGTCTCATATTTATTTATCCAAAGTCTAATCCTTCAAAAATCCAATGTTATAATTTAATTTTCAATCCTAAAAATTCCACTATTAACCTAAATGTTATTTTTGTCAATTAGAAAACTCTACACTTGTTTATCTCTTTTAAAAATCTCAATCATTGAACTTAATTTTCAAACCCCTAAAAAATTCCACTATTCTTTTTATTCCGTTTAAATGTTATTTTCGTTAATTACTATTATCATCCTATATTAGTTTATTTATTTAAAATCCAATCCTTTAAAAAGATCTGATGTTATAATTTAATTTTTAATCCTAAAATTCTACTATTTGTCTAAATGCTATTTTCTTTAATTAGAATTAGTATCCCATATTCATTTACTTATTTAAAGCCTAATCCTTCGAAGATCCAACTCCCTAACTTAATTTTTCAATTCTAAAAATTCCGCAATTCGTTTAAATCTTATTTTTATCAATTAGAATTATCCTCCCCTATTTACCTATTTATTTAAAGTCTAATCCTTCGAAAATCCCATGTCTTAACTTAATTTTTTTCAATAATTCGTCTAAATCTTATTTCATCAATTAGAATTACAATCTCGTTTTTATCTAGTTATTTAAACTCTAACCCTTCAAAAATCCGATGTCCTAACTTAATTTTCAACCCTAAAAATTCCACTATTCTTCTTTATTCATTTAAATGTTATTTTCCTTAAGCAGAATTGTCATCCTATATTTATTTATTTATTCAAAGTCTAATTCTTCAAAAAACCCGACTTCCTAATTTAATTTTTAATTCTCATTCTCACATCTAATTCCTAAGAATCCGATTTTCAAATAATCTTTAAAACTCTAGTTTTCAAATAACCTCTAAGACTCCATTTTTCAAATGAATTTAAAAAATGCAGTTTTCCTTCGAACAACTTTAATTTCCGTTTGGTGATTCATGTGATATGTTTCGTGCTCTATATTGTGCACTAACCCCATATTTATGATAGCGCATTGCTCGTTCGTGGCCCAAGTACACATCTACTCCTATTCTGGTCATTCTCTATTGCATGTTTTGATTCCCATATGCACTTAATCGATTTGAGTACCCATTGAGTTTCCTATTGATTGCCACGTCAGCTTCATTTTATTAGTAGAGACCCGACTTTAGGGACTTAGAGGGGTGCTATGGTCTTCACCGTACCTTCCCGATAAGTAACCTGACCCCCAAGCCCGATCTGGTTTTTCGTAGATCACTTTTTCCAAAATAAGGAGTCACACTTAGGGTTTTTCTTTCTCATTTTGTTTACCCTTTAAAAATAAAACAAAAATAAGTAACGACTCCAAGTCATTTTCCTTAATCAATAAAAATTCATTTTTCAAATAACAAAATCGAGCTCGTCATCGAATGGAAAACGCATGAGCCGAAATGCGGGGTCCACAATAATATTCGCTAAAATAATAATATGATATGACTTATTAATATACATAACATATGTGTTTTGTACTATTAGTATAAATATGGAAATATAATTTTATATTCATACATATATAAAATGAAGTCATTAATATAAAAATTCATGAGCATATATTCCTACTAGTCATAATAATAAATACATTCATTATAAATTATACAAATAAGAGTTAGGAACATATAATTTTGAAAATATCCAAATTGTGGAATTTATGTATAGTATATTAACAGAATAATCATATTTTACTATAATTAGGTGGTTCATGTCATCAAATACGTTTATAACGGACTACATATACATATTACATTATTAATAATTTTAGGATAATTCTTATAATGTGATATCCAAATAATTAATATCAATAGTGAAGTTATATGCATAGCGCTATAAATTATTATGTTATTACATATATGTTATAATTTATTATAAGATGAATATAATATGGTATTGTGGACCCCGCATTTCGGCTCATGCGTTTCCCACTCAATGGCGAGCTCAATTTTTATTTGAAAATTTGATTTTTATTGATTATTTGAAAATGACTTGGAGTCGCCACTTATTTTTGTTTTTTTTTTAAAGGGTAAACAAAATAAAAAAGAAAAACCCTAAGTGTGACTCCTTGTTTCGGAAAAGGTGGTTTGTGAAAAACCGGATCGGGTTCGGGGGTTAGGCTACTTATCGGGAAGGTACGATAGAGGCCGTAGCACCCCTCTAAGTCCCTAAAGTCGGGTCTCTACTAATAAAATGAAGCAATCATGGCAATTGATGCGGAAATCAATGAATATCCTGGATGATCATGCACTTATGAGAATCGGGACATGTATAGTGAAGTACCAGAATGAGAGTGTATGCGTACCTGGACCACGAGCCACAATGCGCTTTCAAGAAATGAGATTAATACACAATTAATTAACAAATACAAATTATAGCTCATGCATATCGGAGTGCAAAATGAAGATTAAGCAAAATATATTGAGCACAACAGTTGACAATCAATAGGGATCAAACATAGGGCCCCCCACCAAAGCCCAATTTATTATTCACGAACTAGTCTCACAAATTCCGTGTTTTAGAATTATGAAGAATTCACCGTTGCTTATGTAAAATCAAGAAGATCAGAAGATTATTTAGGAAATGAAATGGAATTAGAACTATTCGGGTGAAAACTGGATTCTTGAAGTTTATTGGAAAATTGGAGATTTTAGGAATTAAATTTAAAAGATTAGAGCTTCGGTAATTAAAATGAAATTTGCCAAAGAAAATGAGATAGGGAATTAAACTGCAGGGACATAGATTTTGAAAGTTAAATTCGTAATAATAATAATAATAAGATTTTGAAAGTTTGAATTAATGATAATAATAATAATAATAATAATAATAATAATAACAATAAGATTTTGAAAGTTTGAATTAATAGCAATAATAATAATAAGGTTTTGAAAGTTTGAATTAATAATAGTAATGATAATAAGATTTTGAGAGTTTGAATTAATAATAATAATAATAATATTAATAATATTAATAAGATTTCGAGAGTTCTAATTAATGATAATGATGATAATAATAATAATAATAATAAGATTTCGAAAGGTTGAATTAATAATAATAACAATAAGATTTTGAAAGTGTGAATTAATAATAATAATAATAATAAGATTTGGAGAGTTTGAAATAATAATAATAATAATAATAAGATTTGGAGAGTTTGAAATAATAATAATAATAATAGGATTTTGAAAGTTTGGATTAATAATAATAATAATAACAATAAGGTTTTGAAAGTTTGTATTAAGAATAATAATAATAATAAGATTTTGAGAGTTTGAATTAATAATAATAATAATAGGATTTTGAAAGTTTGAATTAATGATAATAATAATAATAATAATAATAATAATAAGATTTCGAAAATTTGAATTAATAATAATAATAATAATAAGATTTTGAGAGTTTGAATTAATAATAATAAAAATAGGATTTTGAAAGTTGAATTAACAATAGTAATAATAATAATAATAATAATAATAATAATAATAAGATTCGAAAAATTGAACAAATAATAATAATGACAATGATAATAATAATAATAATAGTAATAATAATAATAATTAATAATAATAATAGCAATAATAATAATTAATAATGATGATATCCGTTAATAATAATAGTAATAATAATAATAATATCCGCTAATAATAATAATAATAATAATAATAATAATAATAATCATAATAATATTCGTTAATAATAATAATGATAATAATCCGTTAATAATAATAATATCCGTTAACAATAATAATAATAATAATAATAATAATATCCGCTAATAATAATAATAATAATAACAATAGTAATAAAAATAATAAGAATAGTAATAATAATAACAATAATAATAATAATAATAATAATAATATGAAAAGGGGTTAATAATAATAGGCTTTGGGGGTTAAAGGGTTTAGGATCTGGGCTTTAGGGATTTGAAAAGGTGTTAAGGGTTGGAAATGGGCTTAGGAGGCTTTTAAAAGGGGTTTTAGGATCTGGGCCTTTAAGATGGGCTTTGAAAAGGGGTTAATAATGATAGGCTTTCAGGCTTTTAAAAGGGGTTAAAGAGCTTAGGATCTGGGCCTTGAGGGCGGGCTTTGAAAAGAGGTTAAAGGGGTTTAGGATCTGGGCCTTTAGGGATGGACCTTGGGCTTTGAAAAGGGACTTTGAAGAGGGGTTAATAATGATAGGCTTTTAGGCTTTTAAAAGGAGTTAAAGGGTTTAGGATAGGGTTGGACATGGGCTTAGGAATTGGAAATGGGCTTAGCTTATAATAATAATAATAATAATAATAATAATAATAATAATAATGGTAATAATAGTAATAATAATAATAATAATAATAATAATAGTTAATAATAATAATAATAATAATAATGATAATAGTTAATAATAATAATAATAGCTAATAATAATAATAATTGAAATAATAATAATAATAATAGTTAATAATAATAATAATTGAAATAATATGCAAATTCGGGCTTGGGACACTTATGCAAATTTAGGCTTGGGACAGAGAAGCCCAACTACCAATCCATGGGCTGCATCCTTAGCTTTGAACACTTTTGCCTGAAGATGCACCTTCCAGCTGGTACCATTTCAAACCAGCTTCTTTTGCTTGACAGAGAATGGTGGTGGGCAGGCTAGACGGGGTCATGGAAGACGTTGCGAGGTGGTGGCAAAGGAGGATCGTGTAGTAGCGACGCCTCAGCTGGTGGCGCGAAGATTGCCACAACGGCGAGAGCGCCATTGCCCATGGTATGAGTCGATGGGGGCCGCGGTTCCGTCGTGGGTGTAGCATGGCGTCGGAAACTCGCGAGCAGGAGCAGACATGGGGTAGGAGGCTTAGAATAGCCAAGTGGTGGTGGTGATGGGTTCAGCAAAACAACGGGTTTGGGTGAGACGAAATGTGGGTGATGAGAGGGTGAGAAAAACTGGTTACATGGGTATGAAAATGGGGGGTGAATGATGGTCTCGGGTGCATGCGTGATGATCACGTACACATGGGACTTGAGAAACTGGAAGGGGTGAGATGAGTGATTACATAAAAGAGTGAGAAGACATGCACATACTTGCTGGAATAGTCACAAACTCCCTTCATTACAGCTAGTGGGTTCGTAACTGGTCTTTACCAATGAGGGGATCTCAAGCTGGAGTTACAAAAATGCTTGAGAAATATAGTCTCATTAACCCCAAGCCAAACCATAAGGATAACAACGAGATCAACAACAATAACGAGAAAATAATCCAGAAAAATAACGAGATTCAATATATTATCCAACCCAAACTAATGAGTAATGTGAAGCAAACCGAAACGTGAAGGAGATGAGATGAATATGAGTCAAAGTAAGCAAGAGACTCACCTCAAACTCGCCTGCAACTGCTCGTTTTCCTCAAGCAAAACTCCTCTCAAAATCCCCTTTTCTTTTTTCCGCCCCTCCCTCACTTCATTCTTCTGTTGATGTCTTCTTCAGCAAGCCAAACCTCCATTTCCTGTTCACGTCCCATCTGGCCGCCCCATCAGCTTAATTCCCGAGGGTGGTCAGAAGATTGAAAAGAAAAAAAAACAATCTCAGCTCTCCTCTCTCCCGGGGGGGTTCTACAGGTATATCACCAAATATTATAGTTTTTATACACTGGGACGTATGTAGTATGGTTGATGATAAAAAAAAACAATCTCAGCTCTCCTCTCTCCCGCGGGGGGGGGGGGGGAAGAAGGGGGTTCTACAGGTATATCACCAAATATTATAGTTTTTACACACTGGGACGTATGTAGTATGGTTGATGATAATAACCTATTTATAACATAGTAGTCATCTCATTCAGTTTCGGTCACGTCACCGAAACTGAATTGCCACTTATTAAGGTCCTAGAATAACTTATATTGATGTAATTATTCTATTATAATATTATAGTAGTAACATATTTAGTCATGCAATCATATTAAAATGATAATATATATTGTATTCACATATGATGTTTATCATTATTATAACTATTATATTGATATATTATGATAATTATGATTATATGATATATTAATCATCATTATAATCATGGTTTATAACCACTAATTTATAATTAATTAACTATTATAATATAATAATAGGTATTATTATATACATATATATGTTATTTATTACACTATCTAATACTATTAATATATTCTAATATAAATAACTAATATTATAATATAGGCTATTAATATATGTGATAGGCTATTATATATTAATTATAATAGTTATCATAATTATATTACTAATGGTTGTAAATAATTATGATAATGTAAATTATGATTAAATATTAAAATATATTACAGTAGTATAATAATAATAATATTAGTACGCCCTAATATTACTATTGCATAGTTGTTTACAGTATAACATATATGGATAATTCCATAGGGTATATTTGCATATTGGGATGAACATAGTTAGTAATGAGACTGAAACTGAATGAGATGACTACTATGTTATAAATAGGTTATTATCATCAACCATACTACATATGTCCCAGTGTGTATAAACTAAAATATTTGGTGATATACCATATTATATTCATCTTATAATAAATTTTGTGTAGTATAGTGTTATTATTGTATATTTAATTCACAAATAATGATTATTATGACCGTATAATCATAATAACATCATAATATGTTATTATATAGTACATTATTACTAATATTTAATTGATACATTAACATATTAATATAATATTGTATTAATATATTATTTATTTATTATAATATTATTATATCTAATAGCTGTAGACTAAATATATACTGTAAGTTATTATTCATATTAACTCATCATAAATAATTATGATATATTAAAAGTAACAAAATTGATATTAAAATGATATGTTATGTTTAGTTATATTTAAGTTATGTATAATAGAATAAGTATGCTATTAACATAATGATACTATATTTATTCAGAGGTTAATGAATTATCGAGTATAGACATATTAATTCATATACCTAGAGTTAATTTATGAATTTTACATAAATTTAGTTATATATTAATTATCCTAAGAGTCAAATTTGTAGCTATCATTGGGTTTTGGTGGCACTGGACACAAGGACTATGATTGCATATTACCTTGACTTATTGCAAGATCAACCTCCTGATGATCAAACTAATGTATAATAAATAGATAAATATCAATATTTAAATTAAGGATAACATTAATTTTCTTTTATGAAATTATGACACATCTAGACTATTAGGGATAAAGTACTTACTGATTGTTCATGCTATAATGGATCAAAATCCATATTTAAACATAGTAATGCTAAATAGTCTATAATATACATCCTTACAGTGGGAATAGTCTTTTGAACTTTTTATATGATATGAACTAAAGTAATAGGTTCAATGTTTCTATATGATACATAATCCTAAACCAAGGTTAGGACATTAAAGGTACTAATAGGACATTGCTATGATAGAGGTATACACCCTCATATGTTCCTCTAGAGCCGTTTTTTTTTAGTTTTTTTATTAAAAATAATTTGTTTTTAGATTTTAAATTGTTTTTATTTTTTTATTTTTTTCATAACTAATTATTGATGATTATGATCCTAGGGCTATGAAAAAACTTTATTTATAATCACTGTATATGGTTTATACTGCTAGGATCACTTTTGCTATAACGAGTTGAATGTGATAAACATATTAAAGATCAAAACCCTGATTCAAGCAAAACTAACAAATCTCTATGTTGTAGCATTCTACCACGATTCAGTTTCTACACATGAATAGTCTAAGTTTAAGTTAATAGGTGTTATTGGTATCATGTGAATTGCTATAAATTATATTTGATATATTAAATATTATACAATGATGAGCGTTTATAATTTTTCATTTCATTTTCCATAAATAATTATTGCAACTATTTAAGATTAAGTATATAGATTAGTCATATGTTATGAATTATCCTAATGTGTAACATAGATATCCAACAAGAAATGCATTTAGGGCATAATTCATGAAATATACAAATCTTTAGTCATATCAATAGTTTAGGAATTATACAAAATTATTATCTTATTATTCAAATATGAAGTATCCTAAATATAATTGTAGCTATTTACTTATAATATATTATTATTGTAGACTTATTAAGCTTTTGATGAATTAAGCTACTTACAACTCAAAACATTATAAACATGATATACAAGAAAAGAGCATTTCTATATTAATATGTAATCTAATATGTTCATTATGGACCTAAACTATACATATTGTTAGGGCTAAACGTCGTAGTAAGGCTATTATATGATACGAGCCACCATATATTGTACATATATTTCTCATTCCATAGTTAAATTTATTATCTTATTTTATACAAAGTCCATAATTAATATAATTGAATATTATAATTTATATTGACCGTATAATAATCATAAGGTTAATACCCTGGCATAATAATATGATATCATAGCAACTCCTATCTGTATAATATTACAATAAAGTTTATATGTTATGCAAGTATTACTACAATTAATAGTTTTGTATCCAAAGTATATCCTATGCCATATAAAACACATTCTAATTACAAATCATAAGATTATCTAGTGGAAGACCAACCGATAATATGTTTTGAATAATTACCATATTATGATAAGAGTTTCTCATTATGATCTAGATTATCAAGATTTATGGCATAGGGTTATGAATCCAATCGTAGATATTTTCAAACTAGATAGTAACTCTTTCACAAAATTACCAATATTTAAACAAAATGGCATGTATACATGTATGACTTATTGATGTATGTTTAGAATACATAAAGAGAACAACTAGGATTTTTAGCCCATAAAGTTATGTTGGCAAATTTTGTACCAATATGCATGCATAGATGTCAAATAAAATACCATGCATGCATAATTCAAGTTAAAGAAGCCGTGTCATGCCCATGGATTATGCAAATAGAAAAAGTTAAAAAAAAAAAAAAATCAATCAATTCTAGGCATGGAAAAGTGGTTTAGAGGCCTCAAGAATACTATTAGAAAAATTGTGGACATTTACCTTTCTTTCCATGTCCTTTTTCTTTTTTTTTTCTTTTTTTTTTTTTTTTGCCTTTTTGTTAGTTTTTAAATGTTTTTCATATTAGATTCTTAGATTTTGTTGCTTCTCATATACCAGAGACGTCAACATGACTTGCATCAAAGAATAGAACTTCTAATGATTATGCAACTTTAAAAAAAGAAAATAAAAAAAATATACTTAAAAAGAAAAAAGAAAAAAAGAAAGAAAAAGAAAGAAAGAAGGAAAGAAACCATCGAACATTACTGCAATGACTGACTTTTGCCCTCAAACATATGGGCCTTGAACTCAAGGTGAAGATATTAAAAGATAAAATCAATAGCACAGAGATCCTTTTCTCACAAAGATTACATGATGATATCTATATTCAATGGTCTAACCCTATAAATCTAAACTAAGAATTTGGGGATTACAAGGAGGATGTTTTTGTAAACTCGTGAATAAACATAGACCCAAAATTCATATAAATTAGAATAGAGGACCCAACCAGTACATTAAGAATTTATAAGAATATTATAGTTCACAACATCACACAAGCCTCCTATTGTTATGGACATTTAAAGTGAATATCATCAGTTCATATACTTAGAGGGAACAGTTGCAAAATGACCCGCATAAAGAAGAGTGTACCAAGAAGAGAAGATAAATCCAGCCTGAGTTGGGTTTCAGGTTTGGGCATTTCTTTAATGAAGTCAAGTATCTTTGACACCATTCCCACGCACAAGTTGGAGGTTTACCCAATCTTGCCAGAATTTGAGTGGCATGCATTTCAACACAATTTTTTTTTGAAAAAGCAAAAAAAACTTAATGAGTTACAACTCACAAGTCACACTGAAGTCTAAGGTTTCATGTACTCAGGAATTGAATTCATAGCAAGAGACCTTAAAACTGAATTAGGATTGAGTTACCATGTGAAAGAATATGGCAGAAGTTACAGGACAAGCTAGTTAAATACCAATAAAGGTATCACATGGCACAAAAACATATTAACAAAAATCCACACTGAATTAACTAAATTGCATGATCACAACAAACTTTACAAAATTTATAAACAATAAACAACAATGATAAATAAATAAATAAACAACCTAGAAATAACATAATATAATGTATGTATTATTGACAACTATCTTCTATTACATTCAGTTGGTTTGGTGGTAAAAAGAAATCCTCCAACTCAATTGCTAAAAAGCTCCGAGTCTAGGTAAAACTGCTTAACAATCACTTCATGCGTGCATTGCATCCAAACTTAACTGATGGTTCCAGAGCTCCAGCTCAAAGTCCATGATTACACCAACCATTACAATGGTTCAATTTTTTAGTTCATCTCATTCCCTTTGAACTTTCCTTCTCCTCGAGAACGGCACCATGTCTTCCTTGTAAATGGAGCCACAACCCCTTCAGTCCCAAGTAAATATTACAACTGCTACAAAATGCAGCCTGAAAATTCCAATGTCTTCATTTGGTAATAAGGTTTACTTATGTTGGTGAGAGCTTCCTCCATTAGAAATCCCATTCATCAACCTGTTATATGAGGCAAGATCAGGTATAAACCCCAAATCTAACATCTCATTCAACAAACGTTTCCCCTCCTTCCTTTTACCTTCACTAGTATACCCATTAACTAGAATGTTAAAGGTCATGCCATCTGAATCCAAACCCTTGCTAGAGGCCAACAACCTCAACTCTTATCATTAGAAATTTCAATACTGGTATATTTAGAACTAGTGTTACTTGGTGAAATTTCAATTGATCTTGAACTTGGATCAAACTCTTGGATTTGCTTAGGAAGTGTTTGTTGTTTTATACCTAATTTGATCTTTTTTTCTCCTTAAATAGACAATAAGCTGACTATTTTATGCAAGTTGAGTGGACTTTGGATGGTGTGAAGGACTTGAGGACTAGGATCAGTATATAGATTTGAAGGACTACGAGACAATTTTGGAGCATTGGTTTCAACATCCTAAAGTTTGTATTCCCATGTGTAATTCTTCCCTCAAATATCGGATTTGGGATGGTAAGGTTGTTAAAAAATTGTGACATCCATGGAGTTATAATCTTTTTGTGACTAGTGAATGGCACTTGTACCTCTTTTGATTTGGAGAGTTACCAATGAATATGCACTTGATTGAATATCCATGGAGTTATAATTTTGTTGATTTATGTTTTTGTTTCTTTTTTGATGATAAACAACAATATATTATATTGAAGTAAGCAAAATAAGTACAAAGAAGGATGAGGGATCCTTTGTCTCCTTATTTGTTTATTTTAGTGATGAATATCCTTTCTTGTTTGATTTCTAGGGTAAATGAGGGTGGCTTTTTTAAGGGGTTCCGACTTAAGAAAAGGAATGATGTGGGTGTAGAGGTTTCCCATTTGCTCTTTGCAAATGATATTCTCATTTTTTTGTGATGCAAGCAAGGAAAATCTGGTGTATTTGAGTTGAGTTTTTATGTGGTTTGAGGCATGCTCACGTGTAATGACCCGCTCCCAACCGTGTAGATATTGTCCACTTTGGACCCAAAGGGGTCTTCATGGCTTTAAAATGCGTCTACTTGGTTAAGAAGAGCCTTTACATATATAATGCCAGGAACTTTCTCCCCTATCCGATGTGGGACATCACAAACACCCCCCTTGCAAACACAACATCCTCGTTGTGTCCCGTGGGATTGCGGGGTCAAATAGACAAACATCCTTTATGGGGCCAAACAAACCCCTACACCAGGGTCGGGGATCGGCTCTGATACTATTTATAACAACTCGCTCCCAACCGTGTAAATATTGTTCGCTTTAGACCCAAAGGGGTCCTCACGGCTTTAAAATGCGTCTACAAGGTTACGAGGAGTCCACACTTATATAGCGTCATGAACTTTCCCCCTTATCCGATGTGGGATGTCACTTCACGTCTCACGATAAATCTGGTGGGTTGATTCTTATTAAGGATGTCCATAATATGGAGAGGTTTGTTGAGGTTTTAGGTTGTAAGGTGGGCACCCTTCCAACCCTTAAGAGCACATTATTTGGCTTACCCATTTACTTTATGTCTCTCTTTGTTATTCCTAAAAGAGTGATGGCCATATTGGAAAAGATTCAAAGAGACTTCCTTGGGGAGAAGGGGATTTGGTGAAAAAACCTCATTTGGTTAAGTGGTCGATTGTTTGTATGGAGAAACAAAAAGAGGGTTTGGGTTTTAGAAGTCTTTCTCTTCTCAATAAGGCCCTATTGAGGAAATGGTATTGGAGATTTGTGAAGGAAGGGTGTCTTCTTTGGAAACGGGTAATTATTGGTAAGTATGAGTTATAGGAGGGGGCATGGTGCACAAAGGAGATGAGGAAGAGGTTTGGTGTAGGGCTTTAGAAGGCAATTAGAAATGGTTGGGAAGTTTTCAAAGATAAAACAAGTCTTCAAGTTGGTTCGGGGAATCGAGTGAAGTTTGGAATGATAGGTAGTGTGGGGAAACGTCTTTGAGGGATGCGTTCCCAGGCTTTTATGCTATCGCTTCTTCTAATGATGCTTAGGTGATAGATGTTTAAGATGAGGGTAGCTAGGGTCCGAGGCTTATTGGATAATTCAATGATTGGGAATTGGGGGATGTTGATGCATTTTTTGGGAGGTTACATAACTACTTCGTTGCTTTGGGTATGATTGATGACTTGGTTTAGTTGTGGACTAAGAATAAAGTTTTTTTGTTTAGTTTTTTTACTTATCTCTGGCAAGTAGGAGAGTGGAGCCTTTCCTGTACAATATAGTGTGGAACTCTTGGGCCTTTGTAAGAGCTAGCTTTTTTGTTTAGGAGGCAACTTGGGCTAAGATATTGGCACAGAACCAACTTAGAAAGAGGGGATGCAGGATGCCAAACAAATGTTACATGTGCAAGGTTGGAGAGGAAACATGAGATCATATTATTTTGTACTATTTGAAAGCAAGCTTATTGTGGCAGTTAGTCTTTGCTCTATTCCATATACAATGGATAATGCATTCATTTGTGAGAGGGGTGCTCTTAAGTTGGAATAGCTTCTCAGTTAGCAACAAGAGGAAAAAGACTTGGAAAGTTGCCCCACTTTGCATTTTTTGGTATATTTGGAAGGAAAAGAATAGGAGTCTTTGAGGATAGTGAAAGTTTAGATAAGACAATTAAACGTTCTTTTTTGTATATCTTTTGGGATTAGGTTGTGGTGTACATGGAAATAGTGTTACTTTTTTATTTTATAGATTTTATGGATTGGTTAGACTCCCCGTAGAGTGCGATCATTTTTTGTGTGTTCTTGCTCCTATTGGTTTTTGTGTTTTTATACATCATGTATACCTTTTTTTTTTTTTTTTTAATATAATACTTCTTTAAAAAAAAAAAAAAGATCCTCTAAAAAGAAAGCAAGAATCTCCAAGTTTAAGAATCTATACAACCATGAGGTTCCACAACCTAAGTGCCATGTGGGAATATACAAAAATAATTTATCCTTGCTAGCTCACTTCCTTGGAGTTACCCACCAACATCCAATGAAGTTGAATCAAATTAAAGGGAACACCCTTAAAAGTTGTTGAGCAAGATGCCCAAAAGGAGGCTACGAAAAAAATCATGTCCCAAAGACCCTTTGAGGATCTCGCCTTATTCTCAAAGATATTAGCATTTCTCTCCCAACACACTACCCACATCAGAGCAAGAGAAGCAAGCTTCCGCAACACCTTGCCTCTATTGGTGTTTCCTAATCCTTTATATGAAATACTCATCATGTCGCATATACTCTTGGGATGAACTAATCCATATGAACTAAGCCGAATAGTTTGTGTCATAACCCCAAACTCAATGGGCAATGTAAAAAGATGTGATCAACCATTTTGCCACTCTCCATACACAACAGACAAACATTAAGACTAAGGGCTTTGTAAGATATTCTCAATTGTAGCATGTTATTAGTGTTTACCTTCTTAAGTGCCACTGATCAAGCAAAAGATTTAACCTTAAATAGGGCTTATGATTTCCATACAAAATCAATGGGAAATGATGGAGTTGGATTGATATGATTGGTCAAAACGCAAAAGAATGACTTTACTATGAATAAATCAAACCGGACTCTCGAATCATGACTAAAAGGAGATAAGTGCAAGTGTGAGAGAGAGAACATGAGTCTTTCAAGATCTTCTATTTCAAGATTTGAAAGATTGTGACAGAAGTTTAGATTCCAAGAGAAAGGATGAGTGGACCCAATAACTCATGAGATAATGAGGTTTTAACAATGACAATTTTGAATAGTCTTAGGAATTGATAGCATAAAGTTTGATTCACCCACTATAAATCTTTCCAAAAACCAATTCTTGTCCCATCTCCCACTACCAGCTGAGTGTATCTTGAAAAACTGGAAAAACCTATGCAATGATCTTCTAAGGACAATGATGTGACCACTTAACTATAATGTTAGCATCCCACCCATTAGTATGTGTCCTATAAATGCTTAGGACAACTTAATGCCAAAGAGCATACCTTTCCTCAATAAACCTCCAAAGCCATTTCCCTAATAAAGCGTGATTCCTTACAAAGATCTTCTCAAACCCTAATCCCCTATCCCCCTTAGTTTTACACGCTAAGTCCTAACTAACAAGATGGTCTCTCTTTTTCTCCCCAAACCCAGACCATTAAAAATCTTTTCACAATTTCTTAATTTTTTAGTGCCATTGAAGAAGGATCTTGAACATGGACAAAAAGTAGTTAGGGATATGAGATAAGCATGAGTGGATGAGAGTTATCTTCCGCCCTAAAGACAAATAGACTTTTCTTCACCCATCCAATCTTTGGAAAACTTTCTCAATCATTAAGTCCTAGAATGCACCTGCCTTTGGTTCACCCCCCAATGGAACTCCCATGTATGGAATAGGCTAACCAACACCTTGCAATTAAAGACCAAATGCAAAGCACCTAAACACTCTAATAAGAATGGTGGAAATGATTCGAGTTCGAGGATATGAATTAAGAAGAACTTGGCAAGGTGTTTGAAAGTTTAGAACTTGAGACAACATTCTAGTTATAAGATAAGTTGTTGTAAGAACTGCCTCACCCTGAAAACGTTTTGGAAAATGTGTTGAGAACATTAGTGATCTAGCAACTTCAAGAAGATGTCTATTTTTTCTCTTAGCAACCTCATTTTGTTAAGGAATATTAACAAAATAACTTTGATGTATTATGCCTTGACTTAAGAGATAATCACCAAGGATTGATTTGAAGAACTCTATTACATTGTTGGTTCTTAACACTTGTATTTTGGCTTGGTGGAGGCTTAGTAGGACATTTTGGGCAACATAAAACATATGTTATAATTAAACAAAAGTTATTTTGGCCAAAAATGAGGAGGGATGTTTAAAAATTTGTTAAAAGGTGTCAATCATGCCAAGAATCGAAAGGAAAAGTTCAAAAAGACATGTTTGTACACTCTATTGCTAGTTCTTACAGCTCCTTGGGAAGATGTATGTACCGACTTTGTGGTGGGATAGCCTAGAAGTGAACGGGGAATGGATTCCATCTTTGTGGTGGTTGATAGATTTTCAAAAATGGATCATTTCATTTGTTGCAAAAAGACCATGGATGCATCAAATATAACAAATCTTTACTTTAGAGAGGTTGTGCGATTGCATGGAGTTCTAAAATCAATCACCTCAGATCGAGACTCCAAGTTGCTCTCTTATTTTTGGAGAATTTTAAGGAAGAAGTTTGGAACCAGGTTGTGGTATAATACTTCCTATCATCCTCAAACAGATAGGCAAACTGAAGTTGTCGATAGAAGTTTGGGTGATTTATTGAGGTGCTTGGTTGGAGAAAATCCTAAGAAATGGGAAGTTGTGGTTGCACAAGTAGAATTTGCCTATAACTATTCCAATAGTCAAGCTATAGGAAAAAGTCTTTTTGAAGTTGTTTATGGGAAGCAACCAATGCATCCTTATGATTTAGCTCCTTGACTACAAATGGGAGGAAATAGCCTAAAGGGTGAAAACATGGTTGACTTAATGAAAAAACTGCATGAAGAAATCAAATTGAAGATTAAGGAGTCGAATGTGAAGTATAAGAAATATGCAAATCAAAAGAGGATTAGCCAAAGCCTTCTAGAAGGCGAGATGGTGATGGTGTACCTACACAAGGGAGGATTTCTAGCTAGCTCTTATTTGAAGCTAAGTAAAAGAAAGATGGGACCCTACATTAAGAAGATTGCAAAGAATGCTTTGTGGTTGATTTTCCAAAACATATGGGACTAGATCCAATATTCAATGTTTGAGATTTATATTCTTACACTGGTGAAAACATAAAAGGGGTTTCTAGCATCACCAAACTTGAGAATGAGCTTTTTCTAAGAAGGGGAGAATGATGCAGTCAATACTAGTCAATTTATGGAAGTTTGAAAACATCAAAGGTTTGCATGAGAAAAGTTTGTTATTAAATTAGAAGTCAACTAATGGTGTCTTGGAAACCTTCAAAAAGTAGTTGGGGGTTGTCATTATAAAAGGGAAGAACTTGCTTATTGTATGGACTTTTGATGATTATCAAGAAAATATATATATATGAAGTTATTAACCAGATGTTCCTAGTTTGAGCTTTTTGCGAAGGGTTTTTTCCTAAATTTTTCCTTAAGAAATCATGGCTTTGATGGTGTTTAGAGTAACTTGGTTGAAGTTTACTTAGATAGCAGTTATAATAACTTTGTAAGATTGTGGGGGTTTCGGTAGAAGGGTTTGAAGAGGTCATTTTGAGAATTCTTGTGGAAATTAAGAGTATGAGGTGCTCTGCTAGTTCGTTGAAGGCTAGTAAAAGGGGTACTATGTCCATTTCAAGGAAAGAAAGAGAATTAAAGAAGCTCTTTAGCACTATTAATTATGATGGTGTTGTAGGAAGGGAATAGAGATCGGGAATGTGGGTAGGCAAATTTTTGTAGTTCCTAAATGAACCTTTGGAATTTGTCTTGGAATGTTAGGGGCTTGCACTATATATCACTAATAATGCAAAATTTTTCAAATTGTAGAAAAATACATATGTATATTATCCTGTTGAAAATAGTGGTGAAAAATGTAATTTTTTTTTTTTTAAGGCTAAATAAAAATAAAAAATGATAAATTTTACCAAAAGGGAACCACATGTCACGTATGTAGGAAGTAAATAGAGAGTGACCAAGGGTGAGACAAAGAAAAGATAAAAAAATGAATAAAGAAAGGACTATAAGCCCTAGCCCTCACTTAATCCATAAATAAAATACAACAAAAGAAAAATGTGCACCTTGACCAAACATAGAGAGACTTGAAGAAAGCTTCTTTCAACCACTGATAAGTTCTGAACTTTTCAAATGCACCAAAACAAGGTCTATCAACAGAGAAAAAAAAACACCAAAACAAGTACAAAGGGGTTATTCACCATACCTTTCTACTGCACTTGCTTACTTTCTCACCAATAACAAGAAGTCCTATAGAGAGAGGGTTTTCATATTGGTGAATGTCAATAACGTTTGTAGCCTCTTACTAATCTTTACTTAGGAAGCTTCTAAGAAGCACTTCCCAGATTGACTTCGGATCATTGGCCAATTGTGTTAGACACAAACCACCAACAACAAGAAGTCCTATAAAGAGAGAGTTTTCCTATTGGTGAATGGAAATAGCGTTTTCAGCCTCCTACTGATCTTTGCTTAGGAAGCTTCTAAGAAGCACTTCCCAAATTGACTTCAGATCATTGGACAATTGTGTTAGACATGAACCCTTTTAAGTGGGGGCTAACTTCTTAAAAACATGTGGCTAACGCACTCTAACGTTAAGGATAATTTAGCTTTCTGGTAGAATGAGTGTCGGGTTGAAGGTTGGAAAGGTCACAAATTCATGAAAAAACTTTAATTTGTTAAGTCAAAATTGAAACGGTGGAATAAAGTGTCTTTCAGAGATTTAAAAGAAAAGAAGAAAAATATTATTTTGGATATTGTGGAGTTGGATGAGAACGAGCAAGAAGGGTCCTTTTCTTCTGAACTAGTAGTAAGAAGGACCTTAAGAATGGGGAATTGAAAGAGGTGATGTTAAAGGAAGAGGTGTCTTGGAGGTAAAAATCTAGGGTCAAATGGATAAGAAAATAGGGTTGCAATTCTAAATTTTTTCATAGGGTGGCCAATATCAGGCGAAATAGGAAGCTCATTAATTCCTTGGTGTTAGAAGATGGAGTAGTCTTAAATAACATTAAAAGCATTTCGGAGGAGATTAAGTGCCACTTTGGGAAGTTATTCTCTTAGTTTCCGAGAAGTTATTGGAAGATTGAAGGTTTAGATTGGTCCCCTGTCTCATCAGAAAGTGTTGAGTGGTTGGACTATCCTTTTTTTAAGGAGGAAATTAACTGTGTTGTGTTGCATTTAAATATGGAAAAGGTCCTTAGGCCAAATGGATTCACCATTGGGTTTTTTCAGTAGTGTTGGGAAACAATGAAGGAGGATTTTTTAAGAGTTTTCTTAGAGTTTCACAATAATAAGATAATTAATCAAAGCACGAGCGCTACATTCATTACTCTAGTGCCAAAAAAAATAAAATAAAATAAAACCAGCAAGATCACTGACTATAAACCCATTAGTTTGGTTACCGGTTTGTATAAGATTATAACCAAAGTGTTATAAGGGCAATTGCGTAAAGTCCTTCAAGCCACCATTTTTTCAACTCAAGGTGCTTTTGTTGAGGGGAGGAAAATTTTACACATTGTTTTAATTGCTAATGAGGTGGTGGATGAGAAAAGGAGATCAAAAGAAGAAGGGGTAGTATTCAAAAATCAATTTTGAAAAGGTCTATGATCATGTAGATTGGTATTTTTTGGATCATATTCTTCAAAGAAAAAGGTTTAGTGCTAGACAGAGGTCCTAGATGAGGGGTTGTCTTTCTTCGATGACTTTTGCAATCTTAGTGAATGGAAATGCCAAGGGTTATTGAGGCCTTAGACAAGATGATCCTCTTTCCTCTTTCCTCTTTTCTCTTCACCATTGTGGCTAATGTTTTAAGTAGGTTGGTAGTGAGAGCGGAGGAGAGAGCTTTATTTGAGAGGTTTTTAGTGGGCGGAAATAGGACCAGGGCATCTTATTTATAATTTGTTGATGACATCATTTTCTTTTCTAGAGCATCCTTAGAAGATTTGCAAACTCTTGAGTAAATTTTGATGGTGCTTGGGCATTTGTTTGGGTTGAGGATCAATTTAAACAAAAACACTCTTTCTAGGATCAACATTAGTCATGATCAACCTCCAGGCTAGCTTCCTTGCTTAGTTGTGCTGTCTTTGAGTGACCCTTATCATATTTGGGTCTTCCTTTAGGAGGAAACCCAAATTCGATTTCCTCTTCAGATCCAATGTTAGATAAAGTCTTTAAGAGGTTGGATGGTTGGAAAAAAGCTTTCTTGTTCTTATGAGATAGAATCATCCCAATTCAGTCTTGTTTAATGCATATCTCGAGCTACTTTATTTCTCTTTTCAAGATCCCAACTTCAATAGTTTTGAAGATCGAGAAATTATAAAGGGATTTTCTTTAGTTGGGGTCTAGGGAGGGTAAAAGGGATCACTTGGTCAGTTGGGACTTAGTGTGTAGACCTAAGGAGTTTTGTGGGTTAAGGTTTGGGAAAATTACTCTAAGGAACCAAACTTTATTAGGGAAGTGGCTTTGGAAGTAGGATCAAAATTTGTTTTTAAGAAGATTTGTGGTGGGGGGACCAACCATTATGCTTAGAATTCCTAAGACTTTTCAGAGTCAACCACAACTAAAAAACTTTCCATTTCAACCATTTTGGGTAATGATACTTCTTCATCTTGAGATCTTATCTTTCGCCGCAATCTGACAAATGTGGAGATTTAGGATCTTGAAAGTCTAATGTCTTTACTTTCCCATTTTCATTTGACTCTTTCCATTTCACATTCAAAAGCTTGGGTTCCATCCTCTTTGGGAGGTTTCTCCGTTAAATCTTTTCCTTTAGTCTTATCCAATTTCTTAGATTCTACTATTTTCTACCTAGCTCATTTTTTGTGAAATCAAGAGCCCCCTCTAAGGTTATGACTTTTGACTGGTTAATGGCACATAAGAAAATAAATAACAATGACATGCTACAATTGAGAAAACCTTTCAAAGCCCTTAACCGGGATTGGTGTATTCTTTGTAAGAGGAATAGTAAGGCAGTTGATCATCTCTTCTTACATTATCCGATTACTTTGGCATTCTGACATAAGATCTTCTCATAGGCGAAGATGGAGTGGGTTTAGCCAAACAGTATTCTTGATATGATGGTGATCTCTTTCAAGTGTTTTGGAAACTCTATTAGAGGCAAGACTCTTTGGAGAATCACATGTCTCTCTTTGTTGTGGGTTGTGTGGAGAGAGAGGAACGCTAGGATCTTTGAGGACACTTCGAAGATGCCAAACATGATGTGGGATGTGTTTTATTTCTTTATTTCTTTTTAGGCTTACAGTACAAACAATTTTAAACCCTATCCTTTGAGTGTAATTCAACTTACTTGGATGTTGACTTGCACTCCTTAGGGTAGGGTCTACAAGACCAAGAGTTGTCACACTTGTACAGGTTTTTGTTTGTTTTGTTTATCCCCTTGCATAGAGGAGATTTACTTAGCTCCTTTTTATCAGGTCAATATATCATGAAGAGGATTTCTCATCCTTTTCATGTTTTCTTTTCTTATTTAATATATTTGTTTATTTCTAATTAAAAAATAATAATAATAAGTTGGTAAAATGTTAGGATTTTCTCCCAAATAGTTACCCAAACAACAAAAAATGCCTTAAGGGCCATTGTTTAATCTTATACTCCTTAGTAGGAAAACAAAATGGACAGTTTGAAGCTAAGGAGGCATAGAATGATTTGACAATGAAGCACCCATTCTTCCAACCCATCATATCAACTTCCACCTACTAACCCCTTGAAAACCTTTGCTTAGATTTGCTAAGGAGAGTTATTTACCATCTTGGTCTCCCAATCTTAGAAATATCTAAAAAAAACAAGGAATCTAATATCCTTACCCCTTTTTTGCCTAAAAATTTGCTACATTGTCATTTTTATGGGAAGTAAGTCTAATAGAAGAAGGGAAACAATCCTTCATAAGAGTCTTACTACCGCACCTATTCAACCAAAATTTGGTCTTAAGTCCATTATTAGTGGAGATATAGGCTCTACATCAGGCTCCTTCTAACTAATGGTCTTTCATAGCCAAAATTGATTGCATTCTTAACTTCTTTGAAACAGATTGGTAATACTCCCCCCCCCCCCCCCCCCTAATGCACACACGAATTCTCATTTCTGTGCTTGTGATTACTACCCAAAAAGTGCTATTTTGCGCCTTTAATTCATTATGTTTTAAGCACTTTTGTGTAGTAGTTCTCCATCTTTATTCCAATTGGCATGTTAAGGACCTAGCAATGACTTCTAATCTTATTTGTGGCTAGTTTTAGTGTTTTGACAGCTTTTTGGATCATTAAGACAAGCCAAGAAAAGGAGAGAAGCGAAGAGAAGCAAAGAGAGAGTGAAGAAAACAGAAGACAGCAGCTGCAGTCTTCCTTCGCACTTTTGGAGCACTTCCCGAAGTCCATTTTCTACATGCTATATACCATTTCAACTCAGGAAGTCAAGAATCCAATGCTTCAAACCGTGTACGATTTGGAGCTGAAATGAGGAAGATATGGCCTTCGAAAGACAACTGCTCCAAGCATGTGCGAAATTCGCACAACACCTTCAGCTTGTGCGAAATTCGCACAACACCTTCTCCTTGTGCGAAATTCGCACAGCAGCCCATGCAAGTGCGAAATCTCCTCTGTTTTTGCCGACTCCACATGAGATCTTTTCTTATGTATTTTTTGATGTAAATTCCTTTCTTATCCTTGTAACTAGCCAATCATAGGCTTTGCTTTTGTAAAGACTATAAGAGGGGTGGAAATCATCTCTCGGCCATATGTTATGTTTTACACTTAGTGAAATACAGGGTTCTCGTGTTTTCTCTTTTCTCTCTACTATTTTCTTTTTCTTGGAAGCCAAACAACCTCTGAGGATGTTTTCCTAGAGGATGAGAGGCTAAACTTTTGGTTTCTTGGAGTGAAGGAAGCTAGGTGAAAAGTCCAGATGCTAAAGTGGAAAACTCTCGTGCATTAAATACAGGTAGTTGGAGTTCATAAATGGCTTTTAAATATAAAGTTTTGCTTTAAATCCCTTAGAATCACTTTGAATGGCCAATACATGGTAAGCTTCAGGTCTCTATGGATGCTTATTGCTAAATCCATATCAGTCCATTAGTTATCATGTACGAGCCATTGGAAAGTGACTTAAGGTGAAGACCCATAGTGTCTAAAGCCATTAATGGAACTTGACTATCATTTCTATTGACTTTTTATGGATTAAATCTTCATTGTTAAACCTATACCGGTTCGGGAAACAACCATCCTTTATGTTGTTGTCCCCAATGCGAGAAGAAAAATCCGGAATTTCCACTTTGCATTCTGAACTTGATCCTAGCAACCCTTAGCTCCGGGAGACTTTCTTTCTTCCATTTTTATCTAGTTCTATATTAGTTTAGTTTCGAACACCAGTTTCAAAACAAATTTTATTTTCTTTTAAACTTTAAGTTTTTGATAAAGGAAATCATCAGACTCAGTTTCTAATCTTGAGTATATCACTGGTAGAATGAAAACCCATCCCAGAGTTCGACCCTAGAGCCGCTATACTATAGTAGCTTTGCTACGCCAGTATGAGGTCATAGGATTTATAAATATTTTTTATTAAAACACCCGACTGGGAACCACAAATCAAATGGCGCCGTTGTCGGGGATGGTGCTACTTTACAGTGATATGACCTTTTAGAGGCTACTTGTGATTTCCATCACAAGTTTGGTGAATTCCTTTTTCACTAACTTCATTTCCTTTCTTTTAATTGTAGAATTCCTTTTGTTTTCTTTCTAACCCTAACTTTCTTTTAGTTTTCTTTTGTTTTTGTTGTCTTTGTTTTGTTTTTAGGTAAGTAGTAACTTGTGCATGCCCTATTGGATTCGGGACCAAGAGGGAAGATTAGTAAGGATTGAGAATCCTCAAGACACAGAGTTGGATATCTGTGTAAACATCATGGACCCTCCACAAGAGGATCAGAATTCTCAACACGGTCAAGGGGGTAATCCAAATGCATATCTATCCATGAGGGATAGAATGCACCCACCAAGGATGAGTGCACCCTCATGCATCGTACCTCCTCTTGAGCAGCTGATTTTAAGGCCCCATATTGTGCCCCTCCTACCAAATTTCCATGGAATGGAGAGTGAGAATCCATATGCCCACATCAAGGAGTTTGAGGAGGTGTGCAATACTTTTAGAGAGGGAGGAGCTTCAATAGACTTGATGAGACTCAAGCTATTCCCTTTTACTTTGAAGGACAAGGCAAAAATATGGCTTAATTCTTTAAGGCCAAGGAGTATAAGGAATTGGGTTGATCTTCAGGCGGAATTTTTAAAGAAAATTTTCCCCACCCATAGGACCAATGGGTTGAAGAGACAAATCTCAAACTTTTCTGCCAAAGAAAATGAGAAGTTCTATGAATGTTGGGAAAGGTATATGGAGGCCATCAATGCTTGTCCTCATCATGGCTTTGATACATGGCTCTTGGTGAGCTATTTTTATGATGGGATGTCTTCCTCCATGAAGCAAATTCTTGAAACCATGTGTGGGGGAGATTTTATGAGTAAGAATCTGGAAGAAGCCATGGACTTTTTAAGTTATGTGTTTGAGGTGTCAAGAGGATGGGATGAGCCCAACTTAAGAGAAAAGGGAAAGCTTCCCTCTCAACCAACCCAAAATCCAAAGGGTGGAATGTATATGTTAAGTGAGGCCATGGACATGAAAGCTAAGGTGGCAACAATGGCAAGGAGGTTGGAAGAACTTGAGTTGAAAAAAATGCATGAAGTCCAAGCCATTTCCGAGACACAAGCCCATGTCATGCCATGCACCATTTGCCAATCATGTGATCATGTGGTAGATGAGTGCCTAACCATCCCGGTTATGAGGGAGATGTTAGGTGATCAAGCCAATGTTGTGGGGCAATTTAGGCCCAACAACAATGCACCTTATGGAAACACCTATAATTCAAGCTGGAGAAACCATCCAAATTTTTCTTGGAAACCAAGGCCACCTCCATACCAACCACAAGCCCAAACCCAACCACCTCAACAAACCTCTTCAGTGGAGCAAGCCATTGCGAACCTAAGTAAATTCATGGGTGACTTTGTGGGGGAACAAAAGGCAATCAACTCCCAATTGCACCAAAAGATTGAAAATGTTGAGAGTTCTCAAATTAAGAGAATGGATGGGATGCAAAATGATCTATATCAGAAGATAGATAATATTCAATACTCCATCTCTAGGCTTACCAACCTCAACACAGTGAATGAGAAAGGAAAGCTTCCCTCTCAACTAAGCCAAAATCCAAAGGGTGTTCATGAAGTTGAAACCCAAGAGGGGGAGTCTTCAAAGCTGAGGGAGGTCAAAGCTGTGATCACCTTGAGGAGTGGGAAGGAGGTTGATCAACCCTTGCCTAAGGTGAGGCAAGATGAAGAACTCATGTCAAAGAGAACCTTGGTTAAAGAGAGCAATAACCAAGAAGAGAAGAGTGGGAAAAATGCATCCAAATCAAGCATTGAAGAAGAGCCAAAGATAGTGATTAAAGAGGATATGATGAAGAAACATATGCCTCCCCCTTTTCCTCAAGCTTTACATGAAAAGAAGGAAATCAAGAATTCATCAGAAATTCTTGAAGTTTTGAGACAAGTGAAGGTGAATATACCCTTACTTGATATGATCAAGCAAGTCCCCACATATGCAAAATTTTTAAAGGACTTGTGCACGGTCAAGAGAGGGTTACATGTGACAAAGAATGCATTTCTCACTGAGCAAGTAAGTGCTATCATTCAGAGTAAGTCTCCAATTAAGTACAAAGATCCTGAATGTCCCACCATTTCAGTCAACATTGGAGGGACACATGTGGAGAAAACTTTACTAGACTTGGGGGCAAGTGTGAATTTGCTCCCATATTCTGTGTACAAGCAATTGGGGCTTGGAGGATTGAAGCCCACAACCATCACTCTCTCCTTAGCTGATAGGTCAGTCAAAATCCCAAGGGGGGTGATTGAGGATGTTCTAGTTCAAATGGACAAATTCTACTATCCCGTGGATTTTGTTGTACTTGATACTGATCCCACTGTTAAGGAAGCAAATTACGTGCCAATCATCCTTGGGAGACCTTTCCTAGCTACCTCCAATGCCATCATCAATTGTAGGAATGGGGTGATGCAGCTCACATTTGGAAACATGACCTTGGAATTAAACATATTCTACCTGTGCAAGAGGCATCTTCACCCAAAAGAGGAGGAAGGATTGGAGGAGGTGTGCTTGATCAACACTTTGGTTGAAGAGCATTGTGACAAGAATTTAGAAGAAAGCTTGAATGAAAGCCTTGGAGTGCTTGAAGAAGGGTTACTTGAACCCTCTGATGTGCTAGCCATCATGTCTCCTTGGAGGAGACGGGAAGAGATCTTACCACTGCTCAATAAGGAGGACTCACAAGGAGTAGCTATGGAGGGCCCTCCAAAGCTTGTTTTGAAGCCGCTTCCTATTGATTTGAAGTATGCATATTTGGAGGAAGAAGAGAAATGTCCAGTGGTCGTTTCTTCAAATCTTACAAGTGATCAAGAGGATAGTCTTTTGGGAGTCCTCAGAAAATGCAAGAAAGCCATTGGATGGCAAATTTCTGATTTGAAAGGGATTAGCCCTTTGGTATGCACCCACCATATATATATGGAGGAAGATGCAAAACTAGTGAGGCATCCCCAGAGGAGGTTGAATCCTCACATGCAAGAAGTGGTAAGGGGTGAAGTTCTGAAGCTACTTCAAGCAGGGATCATATATCCCATTTCAGATAGCTTGTGGGTGAGCCCCACCCAAGTAGTCCCAAAGAAATATGGAATTATTGTGATCCAGAATGAGAAAGGGGAGGAAGTCTCTACACGTCTTACCTCAGGATGGAGGGTGTGTATAGACTACAGGAGGTTGAATTCAGTGACTAGGAAGGACCATTTCCCATTGCCTTTCATGGACCAAGTCCTTGAGAGAGTCTCAGGGCATCCTTTCTACTGTTTTTTGGATGGTTACTCAGGGTAGTTCCAAATAGAGATTGATTTGGAAGATCAAGAAAAGACAACCTTCACTTGCCCCTTTGGTAATTTTGCCTATAGGAGGATGCCCTTTGGTCTATGTAATGCAACTGCAACTTTCCAAAGATGTATGCTAAGCATCTTCAGTGATATGGTGGAGCGCATCATGGAAGTCTTCATGGATGACATCACTGTATATGGAGATTCTTATGAGGAGTGTTTGTTGCATTTAGAAGCTATTCTCCAAAGATGTATTAAGAAAGACCTAGTGCTAAATTGGGAGAAGTGTCATTTTATGGTACAACAAGGAATTGTCTTAGGACATATAATCTCCAAGAATGGCATTGAGGTAGATAAGGCAAAGATGGAGCTAATTGTTAAGTTGCCACCTCCCATAAATGTTAAAGGAATTAGGCAATTCCTATGACATGCCGGGTTCTATAGGAGGTTCATTAAGGATTTCTCAAAAATTTCAAAACCTTTTTGTGAACTCTTGTTAAAGGATGCCAAGTTTGTGTGGGATGAGAAATGTCAGAAGAGTTTTGAGGAACTGAAGCAATTCCTCACAACTGCACCAATAGTGAGAGCCCCAAATTGGAAATTACCTTTTGAGGTAATGTGTGATGCAAGTGATCTTGCTATGGGGGTTGTTTTGGGGCAAAGAGAAGATGGAAAGCCCTATGTGATTTATTATGCAAGCAAAAATTTGAATGAGGCTCAAAGGAACTACACAACTACTGAGAAGGAGTTGTTGGCAGTAGTTTTTGCCTTGGATAAGTTTTGTGCCTATTTGGTAGGGTCCTCTATAGTGGTGTTCACTGACCATTCCGCTTTGAAGTACTTGCTAACCAAGCAAGATGCCAAGGCAAGATTGATAAGATGGATCCTTTTGCTTCAAGAATTCAATCTCCAAATCCGGGATAAAAAGGGAGTAGAAAATGTGGTAGCTGACCACTTGTCAAGACTTGTGATAACACATGACTCACATGGTCTACCTATCAATGATGACTTCCCTGAGGAGTTTCTCATGTCAATAGAGGTAGCTCCTTGGTATTCTCACATTGCAAATTATTTGGTTACTGGAGAAGTACCAAGTGAGTGGAGTGCCCAAGACAAGAGGCATTTCTTTGCTAAGATCCATGCCTATTATTGGGAGGAGCCTTTTCTCTTCAAATATTGTGCGGATCAAATCATAAGGAAATGTGTTCCTGAATAAGAGCAATCAGGAATTCTATCTCATTGTCATGATAGTGCATGTGGATGTCATTTTGCTTCCCAGAAAATAGCTATGAAAGTGATCCAATCAGGTTTTTGGTGGCCCTCTCTTTTCAAGGATGCCCACACTATGTGCAAGGGATGTGATCGGTGTCAAAGGCTTGGAAAGCTAACACGCCGGAATATGATGCCCTTGAACCCCATCTTGATAGTGGATGTCTTTGATGTTTGGGGGATAAACTTCATAGGACCATTTCCAATGTCATTTGGACACTCCTACATTTTGGTGGGAGTGGATTATGTCTCTAAGTGGGTAGAAACAATCTCATGTAGGAGCAATGATCATAAGGTGGTTCTCAAATTTCTCAAGGAGAACATCTTTTCAAGATTTGGAGTGCCTAAGGCCATTATCAGTGATGGAGGAACCCACTTTTGCAATAAGCCTTTTGAGACTCTTCTAGCCAAATATGGGGTCAAGCACAAGGTAGCTACACCTTATCACCCTCAAACAAGTTGCCAAGTTGAGTTAGCCAACCGGGAAATCAAGAATATACTGATGAAGGTGGTGAATGTGAATAGGAAGGATTGGTCTATTAAGCTCTTGGATTCCTTATGGGCTTATAGGGCCGCTTACAAGACCATTCTTGGAATGTCTCCTTATCGCCTTGTTTATGGAAAAGCGTGCCATCTTCCAGTAGAGGTTGAGTATAAAGCATGGTGGGCAATCAAGAAGCTCAACATGGATTTGACAAGAGCCAGGTTAAAGAGATGTTTGGATTTGAATGACTTGGAGGAAATGAGGAATGATGCTTACCTCAATTCAAAAATTGCAAAAGAGAGGCTGAAGAAATGACATGATCAGTTGGTAAATCAGAAGAATTTTGCAAAGGGGCAAAGAGTCTTGCTTTATGACTCTAAGCTTCACCTTTTTCCGAGAAAATTGAAATCAAGGTGGACGGGTCCTTTCATAATTCATGATGTGTAATCAAATAGAGTAGTGGAACTACTCAACTTCAATAGCACTCGAACTTTCAAAGTGAATGGGCATCGTCTCAAGCCCTATATGGAATCATTTTCCCGAGACGAGGAGGAATTCATCCTCCTTGATCCACTTCCAACATGAAAACACTTGGTTCATGGTTGAACTTAGTCTCTTCAAAGACTAAAAAGTTCATCCTCTTTTTGTTTTCTTTTAAGTTGATTTTAGTTTAATCTAGTGTTTTTCTTGTGTTTATGCATGTTTTGATTTTTATTTTTGACTCTAATTTCATTCTAATGTGGTTTGAATTGGTTTTTTGTGTTAACATGCAGGTAGGAAAGCTTGAAGAATGAAAACAAGGCAAAACAGGGGAGAAAAGCCAAAATTCGCACCACCCAATCCTCTTGTGCGAAATTCGCACAACACATCCCCTTGTGCGAATTCTCTTTTGTGGCCAATTTTCAAAAAGCATGCTCTCGGTCCCTCCAAAAATCTCAGTGCGAAAATGCACAGGAATGCGAACCTTGTGTGAATTCGTTTTTGTGACCAATTTTCAAAAAACATGCTCTCTGTCTTGGAGAACCACAGGAATGCGAAATTTTCACACTACCCATCACCTTGTGCGAAATTCGCACTTCCTCTTTAAAAGCCATTTTCTCTTCTTCAATTCTAAGCTTTTTCTTCTTCAATTCTCTGAACACCTCTCTTCCAATCCCCCCTTTCCATCCACAAGGTCCTCTCCATCATCATCTCCCATCCCCAATCCCCCTCATGGCAACCCATTTCAAGAGCCTCACTCCATAGCCGCGGCCATCACTATTCACAACAGTCCACACCTTCCATTTTCAACTCTTTCTCCTCCTTCCACCATCAAAAACCCTTCAATTCTTCACTCAACACTTTAAATCCATCCCTAAACCAATCCCCACATTGATTTTTCAAAATCAAAACCTCAAGCATAAGTTTCATAGTCGCGGTTTCTTCATAAGAAACCCATTACCGCCGGCCATGGGAGCTTCAAATTCTCAATTCTCCTCTTGAAAAGCTCCCATTTCCAAGCTTAGCCACCATGAAAAATCCCTTTCCTACCTCAGCCAACATTTCCCACCCTCAAAAACCAAGAATTTTCACCATTTGAGGAGCCACAAATTCACATTTGGATGGGTGAATAGTGTCTTGTGCGAAATTCGCACAACACATTCCCCTTATGCGAAATTTTCGCACAACACCTCCCCCCCTCCCTCTTGTGCGAATTTTTGTGCTTCCTCATTTCTACTATCCCAAATCCCAAGCCTCTGAGCCTCATATCTTTGCTCCCTCATGCCTAAGACCCGAGGAGGTTATGCCTCAGCTCCCCAGAGCAGTCAGAGAGCCGCCCCTGTGCGGGCCCCACTAGATGCACCCTCACATTTACCTGATTCTGCCCCTCAGCGCAGATACCATACGAGGAGAGCAGCTGCCACGCCTGTGGCCCCTACTCAGATTCCACCTAGGAGTCATCCTACAAAGAAGGCCAAGACTTCAGAGCCAGGAGAGTCCTCCAGAGCACCTCGAGATTCACAGTCTCAGCCTCCTCCCACCAGGCGCCCTATCCTCGCTAGCTCGCCCATTGAGGGCAACTCCGATTGCCAATCAAGAGCATTCCATGTCGAGGCATATTTTGATCACTCTATTATGCGACAGCAGCCTGAGTTGGGGGATTCATACCGCCTACTTGAGAGGTACCATCTTATCCCCTTTATGACGCCGCCACAATTCTTTTATCCTTGAGTAGCCTTAGACTTTTACCAGTCTATGACCACTCGTGGCGTCCCAGTACCCACCTCGATCCTTTTTACCATTGATGGACGCCAGGGTATTTTGGGGGCTAAACAGATTGCCGAGGCTTTCCATATCCCTTTTGCACCGGTAGATCCAACTGCCTTTAGACGCTGGGCCCCACTTTCTGAGTGGGACATGGTTCGTATACTATCTCAAGGGACATCTTCAGATAGGATCATATTGAGGAAGGAGCTTCCCCCTAGGATGCTTTTAGTTGTTGTGGTGCTTCGCGCCAATCTTTTTCCTCTTCAGCATAGAGTGCAGAGGCGAGGGGCCATTCTAGAGGCATTATTCCGTATCTCTGAGGGCTATTACTTTGGCTCCCATCATTTGATTATGGCCGCCCTCCTCTATTTTGAGGAGAAGGTGCATACGTGGCGTCTTACGAGGGCAGACTCCATTCTTTTACTTTTCCCTCGGCTGCTATGCCATGTTCTGGCACATATGGGTTTTCCTGTAGACCCTCATTCTGAGCCCCGCCGCCATTGCCGAGAGAGCTTCTCTCTTGACCAATGGAATCAGGTACTTCTCCATCAGCATTCCCCAGAACTTCCCTAGCCAAGGGAAGTCCCTCCACAACCTTTACCATCTAGATCCGCGCCATCCACTTCAGCTCCCTCGGAGCCAGTACCAGAGGCAGCATCGTCTGATGCCCCACCTGCTGTTCCTCCTACCTCAGAGCCGCCCATTACTATCTCTGGTGCAGAGTATCGTGGTTTGCTCGCTTATTTCCAAACTCTGACCACTACTCAGACGACTATTATGGAGCGGATGGACCACTTCCAGCTTCGGTAGGACCAGCAGACTCTCATTCTCCATCAGATTCAACAGCACCTTGGTCTTTTGCCACCAGCTCCACCTGTTGCTCCTGTGCCCTCAGAGCCTTCTGCTCCAGCTGATGATTTTGCTCCAGCTGATGATGCTACACCTGTAGCGGTGCCTTCCACAGTTGCAGCGGAGGACCCCTCCTATCCACGAGAGGAGCCTACTACTTGATCATACGATCACTCCTCTCCCTTTTTGTATCTATATTCTACGTTTTTGGATGTCTTATATATTTTGGACCACTATTATACTGGGATTGGATGTCTTCCATGTTTATCTTGTATATTGTACTCTCTCAGTTTATATAGACATCTTCCTTTTTGTGTATTTTAGCTATTCCTTTTTATTTCCTCTACTCATCACTCTTATGATTTCTTTTTCTTTTGCAACATGTGGTTTCTCCTTTTCATTCAGAGTCCCTTACTATCAGGAGGTATCACTTCCTCCCTTTTATTATCACTTGCTTTTGGAACATTGGAGACAATGTTCATCCTAGTTGGGGGGGGAGGGGGGGGGGGGGGGGGGAGAGAGAGAGAGAGAGAGAGAGAGAGTTGAGGAAGTAATTTGTTGAATTTTTGGTTAAGTTATTTTGCTAACAATTTTTTTGTAAACTCTCTTTGTTTCTCAAAGATAAATTCTCAAAAGTAAATGGGAGAAATTAAATTCTTATCTTATTGCCATAGCCTCAGAGTTTGTATTATGCTTATTAAAGTTGATAAATTGTTGAAGCTCCTTTTGATTTCAATCTTAAGTCTTCAACTCTAATCTTTTCACACACTGAATACATTAGATTCTAGTTATAAGATGAAAAACTTTCTCACCCCCTAAACTTAGGAAATTTTCGACTTGGTGCCTTTAACCTCATTCTATTAGTGTTGGGACACCTTATAAATGGCCAATGTGTCTTATAAAAAAAAAAAAAAAAAAATTTGCTTCACTTGCTTTGAAACCCGAGCAAGGTTTGAGGGGTATATGGTGAAAATCTTTGAAGCCTGGTGCCTTAAGCCTTTATTGGTTGGGAGTCACCGACCTCACTACTCGTTACATGGGTGAATAAGTGGAGTTTAGCATACTGTAGGTGCTTGGGTATTTAAAAATTCATTCTCAAAAGTCCGGGGTGAAATCCGAGGAGTTAGTGATTGAAAAATCCTTAAAGCTTGATGCCCTAAACCTTGATTGGTTGGGAGTCATCGATGGACCCCCGTTACATGGACAATTTAGAAAAGAATGCCTGTAAGCTTTGCACTCCTACAAGAAAAAAAAAAAAAAAAAGAGGTGCGTTCTTAGCCTTTTATATATGGGGGTTAGTGTTGCTAAAGTTTGAGAAAAACCTTAGTTGGGGGGAGAATATAGTTTGACATACTATAACTGGAAACTAAGCACCTTAACACTTAGATTTTTATGGAAGATTAAGAGTTGGTCCTTTGGAAGTGGAAATTATTTTGATACTCAAATTTTCATAATACCCGCTCTTTGCATGTTGTGATAGGTAAGTTATTTGATGACTCTTGTTGATGATTGAGTTTTATATCCTTGACTTGCCATGTGAGAGTTTGATCCAATCATGCCACTTGATTATTTTTTGGAGTGATCAGCATGATTTTGTAAATTATTATATTATCTATTTTTCTTTATTTTTCTCTCCTTCATTGCTCAGGGACTAGCAATGTATCGGTTGGAGGGAGTGATTACTACCCAAAAAGTGCTATTTTGCGCCTTTAATTCATTATGTTTTAAGCACTTTTGTGTAGTAGTTCTCCATCTTTATTCCAATTGGCATGTTAAGGACCTAGCAATGACTTCTAATCTTATTTGTGACTAGTTTTAGTGTTTTGACAGCTTTTTGGATCATTAAGACAAGCCAAGCAAAGGAGAGAAGCAAAGAGAAGCAAAGAGAGAGTGAAGAAAACAGAGGACAGCAGCTGCAGTCTTCCTTCACACTTTTGGAGCACTTTCCGAAGTCTATTTTCTATATTCTATATACCATTTCAAAGCTCAGGAAGTCAAGAATCCAACGCTTCAAACTGTGTATGATTTGGAGCTGAAATGAGGAAGATATGGCTTTCGGAAGACAACTGCTCCAAGCATGTGCGAAATTCGCACAACACCTTCAGCTTGTGCGAAATTCACACAACACCTTCTCCTTGTGCGAAATTCGCACAGCAGCCCATGCAAGTGCGAAATCTCCTCTGTTTTTGCCGACTCCACATGAGATCTTTTCTTATGTATTTTTTGATGTAAATTCCTTTCTTATCCTTGTAACTAGCCAATCATAGGCTTTGCTTTTGTAAAGACTATAAGAGGGGTGGAAATCATCTCTCGGCCATATGTTATGTTTTACACTTAGTGAAATATAGGGCTCTCGTGTTTTCTCTTTTCTCTCTACTATTTTCTTTTTCTTGGAAGCCAAACAACCTCTGAGGATGTTTTCCCAGAGGATGAGAGGCTAAACTTTTGGTTTCTTGGAGTGAAGGAAGCTAGGTGAAAAGTCCAGATGCTAAAGTGGAAAACTCTCGTGCATTAAATATAGGTAGTTGGAGTTCATAAATGGCTTTTAAATCTAAAGTTTTGCTTTAAATCCCTTAGAATCACTTTGAATGGCCAATACATGCTAAGCTTCAGGTCTCTGTGGATGCTTATTGCTATATCCATATCAGTCCATTAGTTATCATGTACGAGCCATTGGAAAGTGACTCAAGGTGAAGACCCACAGTGTCTAAAGCCATTAATGGAACTTGACTACCATTTCTATTGACTTTTTATGGATTAAATCTTCATTGTTAAACCTATACCGGTTCGGGAAACAACCATCCTTTATGTTGTTGTCCCCAATGCGAGAAGAAAAATCCGGAATTTCCACTTTGCATTCTGAACTTGATCCTAGCAACCCTTAGCTCCGGGAGACTTTCTTTCTTCCATTTTTATCTAGTTCTATATTAGTTTAGTTTCAAACACCACTTTCAAAACAAATTTTATTTTCTCTTAAACTTTAAGTTTTTGATAAAGGAAATCATCAGACTCAGTTTCTAATCTTGAGTATATCACTGGTAGAATGAAAACCCATCCCAGAGTTCGACCTTAGAGCCGCTATACTATAGTAGCTTTGCTACACCAGTATGAGGTCATAGGATTTATAAATATTTTTTATTAAAACACCCGACTGGGAACCACGAATCAGCTTGTTTAATGATTGTTGACTATATTATCTCTATTTTGCTATAACACATTAGATTGGCTTCATTTCAACTTAATGCTAACAATTTTCTGATGGATATATTTACTGAAGGATTTATAATGTTTGTGTTAAATCTTATGTGTATCTTGTTAGAGAACAAGAATTGGAGAAGAGAATGTGTTTGCCTTCTTGTTTTTATTGATTAGCACATTGGTCATATGGTTTTAGGATGCTTCCACGGGTGACTATATAAGATTTGTTGAAGGCACTAGTATGATGTTTGACATATCCAATATTAAAAATCCATAAACAAATTGCTTAGATTCTGAAAAATAAGAGTCGAGAGAGTAAAAGACAATAGAGTACATATAGATTGAAAAAGTTTTTAAAGTTGATCTAACTATTCCTTATTGAAAGAAGACATCTTCGTGGCTCCTCTTGTGCCACTCTGCCCCTTGGCTCCTATATTGTTGCAAAGATGTCTTGATATAATAAACATGTAACTTAAATTAGATAAGGGGAATTCTCTTCATATTGAAACCTATTTATATTTGAATGCTGGATCATTCTTTGTGGAGAAATTTTATCCCGATATCTCTCTCAGTAAATAAAGCACTTGCTGTAGGTAGCTTTAGTTGAGTTGATTGGTGGTCTATGTTTTTAATAAGTCTTTAATCAGCATGATGAACATGCCACCTGCTTTATATTGATTTCAAGAATTTTTTATCAATATAACTTTCCTAATTTGATGTTTGGGTAGTGTCTGCAGGATATGGGGCCAAATAGAATAACTATACTATTAGATGTGGCTACAAAAAATGCTAATGGTCTATGGAAATGGAAAGGCTGGGTTGAATCTTGCCTCCAACTCATAATGATAGTGCATTACCTTTCTGCTTTTGGATTCAACTATTTTTGTCACGCCCCAAAACCCACTCCAAGGGTATGACAATCATTTCACACCACAAGCCCAAAGGCTCAAAGTGGAAATGACACAAACATTTGTATTGTAACTAGAAAGAAATTTACCAATTACCAAATTCTTGTTCAGAGTAGTAGGATAAAATTCTAATGTCCCCAAGCATCAACTTTTTTTTAAAAAAAACTAACACATCAACTAGAGTGTTATTTTCCAAATAACTCTAAATTCAAATAATTTAAACAAAAAATAAATTTTAACATCTAAACAATGTCCAAAATAAAGTTTGAATCAAAATCCTAACAAAGAAAAATTTCCCCAGCCTAGCCATCACTTCTCGCCCGAACTGAGAGTACCTGAAAAATTATCAACGAAGGGGCATGAGCTTAAAGCTCAATAAGGAATATCAATGCATTTTCATGGATCAAACATTTTCAATCATGTTTGCAAATAGGAGATATAACATATACTTATTTTCATAAAAAAAAACTTTTGAGTTCGAAATACTAATATATTCAAACTTTTCAACAAACTTTCTCATATCCATTTCAAAACAATTTCTCATCAAAGCCAAATCAAATGCATTCAAAATATCTTACTCTGGTTATCAAATAACAAATGATGCCCAATTAGGTGGGACTTCACAAATGAGTGACTAGTTTCAAATTTGTTCCATTTAAGGTGAACAAAACCAAAAGTTAACAATTATAACCCGTTAACTAAGGGTCATAAGGTCAACTATTATAACCCGTTGACTAGGGCCATAAGGTCAACTATTATAACCAGTTGATTAGGACCATAGAAATGTCAACAATTATAACCCGTTGACTAGGGCCATAGGAACCATAGTCAAACACTTTATTTTATTAATTCAAACTTGCAAAACAAAATATTGTATCTCCAAAATTTTTCACTTTTTCATAAATAAACAAAGAAGATTATCAAATATACTTTGCATACAAAACACATATTTGATCCATGCAAAAAGATAAAAATAATATTTTTACACTTTTCAAAATACAATATAAAAAGGAAATTATTTTCTTCTGTAAAAATCTGCATTAATTTCCCTTACCTTGAAGAAGCACTCAAAATCTTGAAGTATTTAACTCTGAAGAATTTCTCCTCACCTAACATAATATCATACACAATATTGATTATTGATTATTTATCTATATATATTGACAATCTTAAAAATATTTTATTTAGTATTAAGGATCCTAATTAATTTCTCATTTTAAAATTATTACCATCCAATATTATTTTCAACTTCCTAAACAATAATAAATTAATTTAGTGAGTTTCCAAATTATTGTAAAATTTATTTTCTTTCCTAATCTTATCCTCACTATTTATTTCTTTATATACTTATATTAAATTAAAACCTATATAGGAAACTATTATTATTATTAATATTTCCTTTGTTAGCTTAAAACCAAATATTATAATTTTTATTAATTTTCAAATTCGATACATAACCAACCCATTACCCTCATATCTTTTCCTTACATGCAGAAAGCCCTAAGAATAAAACAGTAAGCCTTATGTTTCTCTTCTCATTATTTATTATTATAATAATATATTTACATATAAAATCTTTTCCAATGCCTAAGTCAACACCTTGGCAACACATATGTACTCCAATTATTATTATTATTATTATTATTATTATTATTTCAAATCTAAAGTCTACACAAACGATTTATTTATTTATTTTCTAAATCTAAAATTTCTTTTCTTCCATTGATTTTTCATTGATTTTGTTTTCTATTTAATTGAAGTTTTCTAAATTTTCCTATTTTCATCACAAATTAATCCACATTCATAAATTTCCAGTCTTTTGATCTAAAAATTAATTTAACAAACCCTAATCTAGATTGAGATCTTTCAAATAATATCTAAAGTTTTTAAAACTACTTAACGAATATAAAAATATTAATTTAAGGATTAAAATCTTACCTGAAAAATTGATTTTCAAACCCTAAACCTCCAAATCCTCAACCCTATGCTCTCTGGTCTTTCTGATCTCTGTGTAAAAGGGTTTTCTGAATAGAGAAGATAGGAAAAACCTAATATATATATAGGGATTTTAAATACGAAAAGACATTTTTACCCTTATTAAATTACTTTAACTAATTATTAATTTCTAAATTACGATTTTACCCCCTAAATTGGGTTTGGGGCATTACATCCTCCATTCCTTAACAGAAGTTTAGTCCTTTAAACTTGACATATATGAGTCTTGAAACAAATGAAAATGTTTTTCTCTTATCTCTTCATCTACTTCCTAAGTGACCTCTTGAATACTAAGATTGCTTCACTAAACCTTTATCAACCGGACAATAATAGAACATTGTATCTTTTCCGTCTCGCACCACATAGGCATAAAACCCTTAACAACCTTTCCTAAGCAAGGAACTAGCCCACAAAGCCAAGATCATACACAACGGTCTAACCACATGCTTTCCCTTAAAACTAAACTTATAGTTGTTAGGAATATGAAATTCACCATTTTACCAAAATAATTAATAGAGACATAGAAGGAAACTAACCAATCCATCTCCAAAATCACATCAAAATCCTAAAGGTCAAGAAGTACTAAGTCAACTAACATCTCCATATAACTAGTCATCATAAGACAACCTCCAAACATTATATTATCCACAATAGAATGTCTCATAGGAATAGCAACAATCTAATCAAAGTTTAGGCTACCAACAAGCATATCCAACAAACCAACAAAAGATATTGAAACAAGAGTGTGTTGAGTTTAAGTCAATCAAGGCTCTAGCAATAAATTGTAAATTCAAATAGTACCTGACGCCACATCAAAAGTGGCTTGAGCATCTTGATGAGTCATAGCAAAGCAATCAATTTTGCAATACTTCCCCTTTAATTTGACTCTCAATTGAAACAAACCTTTTTAGTTCTTGGTTATCATAGGCATTATCACTCCTACTCCTCTTTCTTTGTTGTTCTCTGTACTGTTGAAGCTCCTTATTATCCTTTTCCGCTATAAGGGCTCTATCTACAACCTTTGAATAGACACTAAGCTTCAAAATAGATATTTTGTTCTTTAAATAGGGTTTCAATCCATCTTGAAACTTTAATGCCTTTTCCTCCTCTATATCAATCAATTATGGAGCAAAACGTGACAACTCTATAAGTTTAGCTTCATACTGGGCCACTGTCATATCCCCCTGTTCCAAACAAACAAACTTTCCTATTTTTTGTCGTCTAACACTATCGGGAAAGTATTTTTTGCAAAATGCCTCCTTAAACTGTCTCCAAACTATAGGTCCTTGATCCTCTAAAAGCCTTTTGGTCATACGCCACCAATGATCTACTTCTTTATCTAACATAAATGCTGCATAAGAGGCCTTTTGCTCCTTAGAGCAATCTATAACATCAAAGAATTTCTCTATCTTAAGAATCCAAGCTTCTGCTTCCATTAGGTCTAAAGTACCAGAGAAGTAAGGAGAACCTAACTTCTTAAAGTCATCAAATGAGATACCCCTAGAAGATGAGGGTTTTCCAAGAGCTCGAGTCTCAATCGCCCTAGCCCGATGCTCAACCAAACCAGCTAAAGTCTCAAGATACCTATAAAGCCCTTCTGCATTCATGGGAGGCAAACCCTCAAGTGGAGGAGGTAAATCATTATTGGCCTAACTATTTTGGGAAGATGCTGGTCTTCTTGGTGGCATGTTTTCCTATAAAGCATTAGGTATAACTAAATTAGTCACTAGAAAACCAATTAAACAATTTAGATTCATAAGGAAGAATATGAATTTATAGAAGATGAAACTGAAACTTAAACTATTGCGTCACTCATCTATCCCAAAGTAAACTGAAACATGTTCCCAACAAGATCATAACCTAATACTCTGATACCACTCTGTCACGCCCTAAAACCCACTCTAAGGGCATAATGGTCATTTCACACCTCAAGCCCAAAGGCTCAAAGTGGAAACGACATAAACATTTGTATTGTAACTAGAAAGAAATTTACCAATTACTAAATTCCTGTTCAAAGTAGTAGGACAAAATTCTAAAGTCTCTGAGCATCAACTTTTTTTTAAAACACATCAATTAGAGTGTTATTGTCCAAATAACTCCAAATTCAAATAATTTAAACAAACAATAAATTTTAACACCAAAACAATGTCCAAAATAACGTTTGAACCAAAATCCTAACAAAGAAAAATTTTCCTAGCCTAGCCATCACTCCTCGCCCGAACTGAGAGTACCTGAAAAATTATCAACGAAGGGGCATGAGGTTAAAGCTCAATAAGGAACATTAATGCAGTTTCATGGATCAAACATTTTCAATCATGTTTGAAAATAGGAGATATAACGTATACTTATTTTCATAAAAAAAAATTTTGAGTTCGAAATACTAATATATTCAAACTTTTCAACAAACTTTCTCATATCCATTTCAAAACAATTTCTCATCAAAACCAAATCAAATGCATTCAAAATATCTTACTCTGGTTATCAAATAACAAATGGTGCCCAATTAGGTGGGACTTCACAAATGAGTGACTAGTTTCAAATTTGTTCCATTTAAGGTGAACAAAACCAAAAGTTAACAATTATAACGAGTTGACTAAGGGTCATAAGGTCAACTATTATAACCCGTTGTAGGGCCATAAGGTCAACTATTATAACCAGTTGATTAGGACCATAGAAATGTCAACAATTATAACCTGTTGACTAGGGCCATAGGAATCATAGTCAAACACTTTATTTTATTAATTCAAACTTGCAAAACAAAATATTGTATCTCCAAAATTTTTCACTTTTTCATAAATAAACAAAGAAGATTATCAAATATACTTTGCATACAAAACACATATTTGATCCATGCAAAAAGATAAAAATAATATTTTTACACTTTTCAAAATACAATATAAAAAGGAAATTATTTTCTTCTGTAAAAATCTGCATTAATTTCCCTTACCTTGAAGAAGCACTCAAAATCTTGAAGTATTTAACTCTGAAGAATTTCTCCTCACCTAACATAATATCATACACAATATTGATTATTGATTATTTATCTATATATATTGACAATCTTAAAAATATTTTATTTAGTATTAAGGATCCTAATTAATTTCTCATTTTAAAATTATTACCATCCAATATTATTTTCAACTTCCTAAACAATAATAAATTAATTTAGTGAGTTTCCAAATTATTGTAAAATTCATTTTCTTTCCTAATCTTACCCTTACTATTTATTTCTTTATATACTTAAATTAAATTAAAACCTATATAGGAAACTATTATTATTATTAATATTTCCTTTGTTAGCTTAAAACCAAATATTATAATTTTTATTAATTTTCAAATTCGATACATAACCAACCCATTACCCTCATATCTTCATTACATGCACAAAGCCCTAAAAATAAAACAGTAAGCCTTATGTTTCTTCTCATTATTTATTATTATAATAATATATTTACATATAAAATCTTTTCCAATGCCTAAGTCAACACCTTGGCAACACACGTGTACTCCAATTATTATTATTATTATTATTATTTCAAATCTAAAGTCTACACAAACGATTTATTTATTTATTTTCTAAATCTAAAATTTCTTTTCTTCCATTGATTTTTCATTGATTTTGTTTTCTATTTAATTGAAGTTTTCTAAATTTTCCTATTTTCATCACAAATTAATCCACATTCATAAATTTCCAGTCTTTTGATCTAAAAATTAATTTAACAAACCCTAATCTAGATTGAGATCTTTCAAAGAATACCTAAAGTTTTTAAAACTAATTAACGAATATAAAATATTAATTTAAGGATTAAAATCTTACCTGAAAAATTGATCTTCAAACCCTAAACCTCCAAATCTTTAGCCCTATGTTTTCTGATCTTTCTGATCTCTGTGTAAAAGGGTTTTCTGAATAGAGAAGATAAGAAAAACCTAATATATATACATGGAATTTAGATACGAAAATACATTTTTACCCTTATTAAATTACTTTAACTAATTATTAATTTCTAAATTATGATTTTACCCTTAAATTGGGTTTGAGGCATTACAATTTTTTGTTGGAAAACATTTATACAATTTCCCTAATTTGAGTTGTTTATTTGTAGTCTAAATTGAGAGCCAAACTTATAACATGGTTCAGTGCAACTACCACCCAACTGAGGTGATTTCTGAGACAAATTTGAGCCTTTTGACTGGTGTTGCTTCATCAACCTACAAAGAAAACAGAGAGTTCTAATAAATGAAGGTGAACTAAGTGTTTGATAGATCATCAAGAAATTTAAGACACAGGAATTTAACCCACTTCATGTTCTCATGTTTCCTGGAGAAATTGTATGGTCGATCTCAATGTTTTGTACATATTTTTCATTTTACATGAATAAACCACTTTCAATAAGAAAAATAAAATGGTTGGATAAAATTCTCTCTTGTCATTTCCTATTGGATAAAAATATATATGTTATTATTTTTATTTTTATATTTTTTAACAATTTTTAGTTATTTTTACTCATTTACATTTTAAAGAAATTCTCTCTTCAACATACCATTTTTTTTAATTAATTTGGATATTACGTGACAGTTTTTATGATACATTGTGTCATTCAATTACTAATAGGGCATCTTGAATTCCTTATGGTAGAGAAATTTTAGGTACTAATTTTATAAGCTTTAGATTCTAAACTACTTTAAAAATTAATAGATTTGTTAAAGAACCTAAACATTAACTTTCACTTGATTTGGATTCTATTTATCTAGTAAGAAAGTTTAAAATAAGTGTAGTTATGTGCAAGCTAGAGGGAAATAATAGAGTTATACAACTTATACTAGACCAATTTTGATTTATCATTTTCTAATATTTGTTGGATCTTTTTATGAGTTATAACTTATTTTTAAAATTAGTATATCTACTAACAAATCTACTGTATTAAATCAATATATTTTTATATTAAGAAAAAGTAGAAAATTCATTCTAAACCAATTTTAGTCCATAAATTTTTAGTATTAATTGGGTTGATTATTTATTCCATATCATTTCAAAATTAACAGGCTTATTAATAAATTAATGTGTGAAGTTTCACTTAGTTTATGAACCATTTATCTTGTTTAAAATTAGCAAATATCGATATATGCATAGAAGAAACGAAAAGTGATCGTGGATTAGTTTTTGTGTATGAATTTTTAAAATTAATTAAGCCATGTTTCAGTTTCAAACTATTTTAAAAATTTTACATTTATTAACGAATCTAATACCTTATTTCTTACTTAACTTGTAATCAAATTGCCTAGGAAAAAATATTATTTTTTATTTTTAAAGATAAAAAACACAAAACATAGATAGAGATTGAAGGGAAGGTAATGTTTTATTGAGGTAATCTTAGATCTAAGCAATTGAAGCAATTGAAGCAATGCTAAATTTTTCAAAATTGATCTTTTAGGGTTAAAGTACTAATCTTTAAGTTTGGATGTTCCCAAACCTTAAAATCCAAGTGTTGAAGACGACCTTGAAGTTGTTGGAACTCTCATAAACCCATGATCTTCTGCCCAATGACTTAACCTTATTCTTGGCACACTTTGGTGGAGACTATGACTCTTTTTCTCTTTGAATGGTGGAAGACAGAAAGTTATGGAAACCCTAACCCCTAAAGGGTATTTATAGGGTTCCTAATTGGGTTTAAGTGACTTGAGCCCACATAGGCTTAAGTCACTTAGTCTAGCCCAATGGGTCCTAATTGATTAATTAACCTAATAGGGCCTACTAATTAATCAATTAGCCTAATCCAAAGACCTTGTTTACTTACCCTATGCAACCTTGCGTAATTGCCAAAATGACTTTATGCACAAAAGTAAACCTAGCGCCAATATGACTCTCATAACTTATGTTAACAAGGTATATGAGCTTAGAGAAGGGACCATTGAGACCCATAGGAAGTATTGGCTCCCTCAAAGTCTAATTTTGAAATTAATTCAACATCCTACTATAGAGAATCAATTGAACTCCAATATCCTATATAAATAACAACGAGACACTATGTGCTCGGGTTTAACATGCTATCCATTGTGTTTATTCTCCTTATAAACTAGTGTTCGTAATTTAACAAGGTGAAAACTATCAACCTTTCAAAACTACCTCTACTAATTTTAAATTACAAATTCTCCTATTGTGTATTCAATTGACATGTCTTAGCCCTCAAAGAGCCTATGTCAAGTTTCAGTGCTTAAGGAACTACTATGACCATAGTTTCCATGAACACACCTCCTTAGGATTAATGAAGAGGACACATTGTCTCAATCCCATGAGATATCATAGTGTCTTTATTAAGAATACCTATTGTTAGTAGCTTCCATCAACAATGACCCAATCTATAGGATATACGATCAACTTACAATATCACCCTTAGGTTAAAACCACTGCTAATATGAGCGCAAACTTAATATTCTCTAAAGGTTGAGAGACAACACAATGAAGCAACTTGGCGAGGTCATGACTACTTGATAGCTTTAAATCATGACTCACTGTAGGTCTTATATAATGTTTAACCATACACGCTAGTGCACTCACCATGGGAAACCCATCCCGATAACCAAGATCAGTCATTCCTCCAATTAGGAGGTGGTGCATTACACCCTTTAATGGGTTGCCTAGACCCACAATTGTGAACAAGTCATTTATTTGCAAGGAACCCATGACTTGAATCCTCCATGTAACTTCTAATGCATCTAAGTCACGTACAATGCAAAAGATGTAGGCAAGATTGATCATAAAATGTAATGCATGGGATAAGGATAGAAAAAAGTGAAAACATCATGTCATGCTTTAAAGGGTTCTATCTTAACAAGAAGTCATGACATGCTCAAAGTAGTGTTGGCAATGGCATTGAAGGCGATGGTCCATGAGAGTGGAAGTAGTGGGGATCAATGATGTGAGGTGCAGTAAGTGTAGTAAGGGAAGAAAAAAGAAAGAAAAGAAAAAGAAGGGAAAAAGAAGAAATGAGGTTGGCAGTTAGGGCTTATTTTGAATGAATGGTTAGAATTGAAACCTAAAAATGGAGGGTCTAGATTAGTTCTCTAAAAATGGATATAAAGGAATGGGCTTAGACCTTAGGCCAAAGAAAATACCAAAAAAAATAGAAAATAAAAAGGCTTAAAAACCACAATTAAAAATAGGCTTGGAATAATTTTTGAGGTGTATAATTATATATTATATTTAATAAAATTTAAAATATTTATGTATTTATATTTATCTTTATAATTTAATTTGATAGATCAAATATAAAAATAAAATCACATTTAAATTCTTAATTATATATATATTTTTAATTTCTTATAATTATTTTTTATTTTATATAATATCTAAATTATATATTTATGACATCATCAGTTCAACCATCGGTCCAACTAATGAATTGTGAATTGATAACTTTTTCAATTCAATGATCGGTTCGATTATGAAAACATTAATATTTATATTATATATAATAATATTCATTTTCTTTTTAGATTTTAAAGAAAAATATCAAATTATAATTATATCATATACTTATATATATATATATATAAAGGTTTATTTTTACTTTTTTTTATTATTATCTTGAAATTTTATCTTTTTACGATTTAAATTTTGGTATAAATTTAAAAAGAAAAAAAACCCACTATAGATGGATTTTGGATTAGGCTTGTTCCAAGGTTGGAACAAAACCTAACTCGAACTGGATTTAATGTTTTTGTAATATTTATAATATATATAATAATATTCATTTTCTTTTTAGATTTTAAAGAAAAATATCGAATTATAATTATATCATATATATATATATATATATATATATATATATATATATTTTATAAAAATATATAAGTTTAGTTTTACTTTTTTTTTTTATTGTTATCTTGAAATTTTGTCATTTTACTATTTAAATTTTGGTATAAATATATAGATTAAAAAAAAAACCCCAATATGGATGGATTTTGAATCATGTAACCCAATCAACCTAACTAACTTGAGTTTAATTTGATCAACTCAAGTCTAACCTAATCAACTTAAGTCTAATCCGATCAATCTGAGTTTAACTTAATCAACCTGAATTTAACCTGAGTTTGAAAAAATAAGGTTGAGTTGGGTTTGGGTTAGAGGTCAAATTGGGTTGATTATTTCATAATTTGGGTTGGGGTCGAGTTGGCCATCAACCCAACGAACCCACCTAAGATGCAGCCCTACCTCCAATAATTGAGTTAGGACTTGAAATAGCTCCCTAAATGGCCTCCAAAAATATGGCTCAAAAATCAATAATAAGCTAAGCAAATGTGGACCAACAAGGGATGATAAATAACTGAGCAAAAGAGTTTTAAACTTGTGCTATAAAATGAGTAAATAGTGAGAAGGAAAATAAAAATAAAAATATATATGTTATTATTTTTATTTTTATTTTTATTTTTTACTATTTTTAGATTTTTTTTTTCTAATAAAAAATCATCTATTCAAAAGACTATTTTGGCTCTTCAACAATTTTTAGATTTTTTTTTTTCAAATAAAATAATCTCTTTACGTAATTTTTTTTTAAAGAATTTTTAAAAATCATCTCTTCAAAGAATTATGAGGATGCAGATTTTATCAACTTCACTGGAGTACAATTAAGTTAAAACTTAAATCCATTTGATTCTACATGATTGCAGCTGGGAAATGCTGATCATACTTGTTGTCAACAAAGTTTGATTATGGTTCTTCTGCAATTAGTAACTCTAATTATTTTATCATCATACCAAAAAAAAAAAAAAAAATGCTTGCATAAATTTTTAATTATTTAATTATTTAACATCTTATATCTCTTATCTTTATCTGTTTTTTCCTTCTTAATTTAATATATAGAAACTATTGAGGGTCTTACCTCTTTTTGCCTCTTTCTTTTGCTGTGTGTTTCAAACATAATGAACAGGTCTCACTGCCTTGTTTTTCTATGCTGTTTTACAGATTGGATAATTATCAGGGTGTAATTATTTGTTAACTCAGATGCTAGTTTTGTGATGCTTGGGCCTGTTGGAGTGAACCTAAAAGGATCTCTCCTTGAGCTGTTTACCAACTCAAAACAACTACCTTAGAATCTGACTCTGCATCCTCTTTGAATCAAGCAAGTAGAAAACCAAAATGCATAATGAGCCCTAAAGTTATTGAGCACAGGTCACCCAGATGTGCAGTGTATGAGGTACTCTAGTTTAACAGAACTTTCCTTCTGTGTTGTGGTTTTCAGTGTAAAGAATGTTTGAGAACCTCTGGTTTGTTGATTTTTGAGATGCTGAAAATGGTTTTGTGATAAGTGAGGTTTCTGAAGAGATCATAAAGGGCGTTTGTTTGTGACTGAATTAAGGGTTGTTTGTTGATGTCTGGTCTTAAGGAAATACTGACGAGATGGTATTAGGGGTCATCAGATTCACAATAGTTGTGTGGTCAGGTTCAAAGTGTTATAAGGGGAAACCTATTAGTCAAGGCATGAGTTGTATTGATGAGGTTGGATGAAAATGGAAATCGAATTTGGAGGTTCCCTTGATCTGTTCCTCTGAATGTTTGCGTCTTATACAAAATAGCAATAATTAAAAGAATATTGAAAATCAATTTAATAAGGAAAACTAGAACAAATAACAAAATATGATTAGTTTGGTGTCAAATTCATTTTATCAAGGTTGTATACCGATAACAAAACATGGTATATTAAAGAGATATAGCATTTATTAAGTAAATGAAAAAGAAACATGGAAAGCAATTATTGCATAATGAAATGAACAAAAATAAATAAATAAATATAAAGTTAGGCATTTCGAAAAGTTTGAATTATTGACATGAGGTATATGCACCATGCTGATGCCTAAAAGGGCACAAAGGGTGTGGTTTTGAATTTTTGAAGGCTGCACTTGAATACGTTCATCACCTGCCTCAGCTCAAGCTGATACTTGAGGCATGCTCAATCTTCTTTTGAAAAATAGGAATACAAGACTCTAAATCTTCTTTTTAAGAACATTTTGATGTCAATATGTTATGGAGGCTTAACAAATAATTATCTTGTAGCTTTGATTTAAAGCACATTTACTATTTCTTTTCTAACATGTTACTCTGGTGCAGGACTTAGATATTGCACAAGGCTCAGATGCCACTGAATGCGATGAGCAAACAGTTCGTAGTCTCAATGGTTGTAGAGTAATTGACCAGTTTTTCTATTTGGTGCCAAATATCAGGTGTTGACTATGCCTTTTAATGCATATGTGGATACAAATTATAATGTTGGTTCTTTCTTTATCAATGTTGGCCTTTGATTGTTTATCTATCTCTATGGCTCAGAATTTGAAACAAAATTGAAATGCATGAGGTTTTGGGTGTAGTACCTGGTATTTATTCAATGCATGGGAGTGTTTTCTCTGATATGCAGGATTGCACTATATTTTTCATTATTTTCTTTCTCATTTGATAGGGTGCATTCCTCTTTTCTTGGTCATATAAATTAGCATTAATTGCTTATCACTTGCATATGCCGACTATATCTCATTACATTTTTTAATATGTTAGTCTTCCAGTTTTTTAGGCTATATAACCAATGGTGTTGGACCTAAAAAGGAACTCTTAGACTTCAACTTTGGGATCCTAGATGACATCCAAGGGACAAATTCCATTTGTTGCCTGTTACTAACTCCCACTCGTCCATGTATGAACTCTAGCTACCATGTGTGACCAAGTACTTAAAGATTATGTCAGAAGATTTTACATGGGGAAATGAAATTTCTAAGGTATGATCCCATAATGAAAGTCATTTTTTTTGTGTTTTTTTTAAAAATCCAATTTAGAATAATTTGTAAGGTCAAGACATTCCACATTAATTTGCATCATAGACTAGTTTATATTAAAGATTACTACTGGACTTCCTCTTCTTAATCATGTTTTTGATGTCTTTGCCAATGGCATTTGATCCACTAGGAGTCTAGGACAAGCCTAATATATGAAATGGGCTCAATGGAACGTGTGTTCATATCCTTTCTCACTACAGTGTAGCCTTATTCATTTATTCTTTCATTTTGATGTGCTATTTGTTGATTGCCATATTTGATACCCCTTTGATTTTGATAATAATTGTTTCCTATATCTATTTTATTGGTTGTAGTTTGTAGTTCTAGATCCCATGGCTGGGTTCCTAGCCTCTATTATTAATTGTTGAATCTGTATTCAGGTCGTGTAGACAAGTAATTTGGATTTGATCACATATCAAGTGAATTGAATGTTGATCTATATTGTTGCAAAGATGTCTTGATATAATAAACAGGCAACTTAAATTGGACAAGGGGAATTCTCTTCATATTGAAACCTGTTTATATTTGAATGCTGGATCATTCTTTGTGGAGAAATTTTATCCCGATATCTCTCTCAGTAAATAAAGCACTTGCTGGAAGTAGCTTTAGTTGAGTTGATTGGTGGTCTATGTTGTTAATAAGTCTTTAATCAGCATGATGAACAAGCCACCTGATTTATGTTGATTTCAAGAATTTTTTATCAATATAACTTTCCTAATTTGATGTTTGGGTAGTGTCTGTGGGACATGGGGCCAAACAGAATAACTATACTGTTAGATGTGGCTACAAAAAATGCTGATGGTCTATGGAAATGGAAAGACAGGGTTGAATCTTGCCTCCAACTCATAATAATAGTGCATTACCTTTTCTGCTTTTGGATTCAACTGTTTTTTTCTTGGAAAACATTTATACAATTTCCCTAATTTGAGTTGTTTATCTGTAGTCCAAATTGAGAGCCAAACTTATAACATGGTTCAGTGCAACTACCACCCAACTAAGGTGATTTCTGAGACAAATTTGAGCCTTTTGACTGGTGTTGCTTCATCGGCCTACAAAGAAAACAGAGAGTTCTAGTAAATGAAGGTGAACTAAGTGTTTGATAGATCATCTAGAAATTTAAGACACAAGAATTTAACCCACTTCATGTTCTCATGTTTCCTGGAGAAATTGTATGGCCGATCTCAATGTTTTGTACATATTTTTCATTTTACATGAATAAACCACTTTCAATGAGAAAAATAAAATGGTTGGATAAAAGTCACTCTCGTCCTTTCCTGTTTGATTTCTGTTTACGAAGCATTTGACTTCTTTGCAGGTTTAAAATTCTTCACTTCGAATGACTACAGCATCCAACTTGTGTTTTACTTTATCTATATAAATTTGCAAATTTTGTTAGCCTTTCTAGTAGTTGCAGTGTTTACAAGCATTAAGACTGCCACAGGTTGGGCCATGGCTAATTGATGTCATTTATAGGGTTGGGCAAGATCTTTTTTTTTTTGTCCCCTAAAAGCTTGCTTAATTAACAAATGTTCCCATGATTGCAGTACAAGGATATATATGCGTCTTTGGAACAGAGCTTTTAGGAGGCTTTGTTTTCCAGTTCTTTGTTCAAGATACATTATTCCCGAGTAAGTGGAAGACATTTTGAAAATAAAGTCTAACAATAAGTTCTCATGGCTTTCCAGATATACTTTGATCTTGTTTCTTTCAGCAGATCATTTCCTGACAGAAACTTGTGTTCCAATTAACTTCTTCTGAAGGCCAATTCTACTTCTATTTGGCTAAAACTTATTTTTTTGGTTCCAAGTTATGTCAATTTCAGTTTTAATATTGGTAAAACTTTTGATCTGATTTCAATTTCATTGTTAATCTTAGTCAAATTACTCTGAATTATGTTGATATCAGGTTTAATCTTGAGGAAAAGGATGTTAATGACGTCAAATTGTCTATGGGGCTGGTTCAGAACAGGCATCTAATTCTGCCTCGGCAAATCCTAGTTATGGTGGGATGCAGTGGGGACTACACAAAGATGTATGGGTAGGGTAGGTCCTTGTCTGAGTCAACAATAAATTACTTTTGGAACTTCTTTCATGTGGTTGCATGCACATTCATGTGGCGTAGGGACATGTCCTACATTGGAATGGAGGGGTAGGATCTTTCTTACAATGAACAGAAGTTCCATCACAATAGTGAACTTCTGATGTGAGCAGGGACAGTGCAATTAGACTTCACAGCTACAAAAATGACACCATTGTGTTTGAGACAATGTGGTCATGTTTCAATTTCCAAGTCTGAAACCTTTCCTATCAGCAATATGAAGTCTTTATACTTGCCAAAGCCTAAAATCTCCTGTCCTTCATCAAAACTCTGCAACCCTACAAGGGTTAACAATGATATTTCTAAATCATGTGTTTTTTTGAATTTCTTTGCTAAGCAAATAGATTCTACATCAAGCAAAACTTAATACAAAAAAATTAGTAATTTTTAAAATTATTTTGAAACTCAAAAACCAATTCACTTAGTATTTAAAAGTCATGGAGCTCAAAATCAATTAAATTAACATTAAAAATGTCACAAACCTAAATTCTTTTTAAATGACTTCACTAATTTTTTCCTATCATGATTTTGTGAATATTTTTACTAGCTCTAAATTAAGTAAAACCTAATGCTTTAGATTCATTAATGAGTTTACTAATTTTTAAAAATAATTTAAAACTCAAATAATGGCCAAATAAATATTAGAAATTTGTGAATAAAAATTAGTTAGAACAACTTTATTGTTTTTCTTGTATATAAAATCTTTTTTTTTTTTTCACTAGAGAAATGAATTTCAAATCAAGAGACCTTGTATTAAATTTATTAATGAATTTAATAATTTTTAAAATCATTTAAAATAAAGTGGAATTAACACAATTATTACTATTTATTTTAAGAAAATAAATAAATTATGCTTTTACGAGGATGTCAATATTTCACATTTTTATTATATTTATAAGAAAAAATAATTTATGATTTTACTATAATATCCATATTCATATTTTGTTAAAAATTATTTATTTATTAATTTATTTGCAATTATAAAATTATTTTTATTTTTAATAAGATTTGAATTAAATTTAGTTTATCTTATATAAATTGAATTTATCATTTTTGAAAAATAAACAAGTAAAAATTATTATTATTTTTTTTCAAAAAAGACTTATCCAAGTAAGTTTTTGGGTTTTTATTTATTTTTTAAGTATTTTACAAACAATTTCCACCAATCAAAATGCTTCTATTAGAGATTAAGTTGTTAGAGTAAATCAATTAGCTTCAGTTTAGTAACAACTAAAACAATCATTTAGCTTCAGTTTAGTAACAGCTAAACCACCTTACCTATAAACACACTGTATCTCATTCTGTTAGAACAACCCACTTGCATCAATTACAAATCTTGAAGACTGAAAACACATAAATGTATAGGTATAAATACATACAAAGAATTGAAAATTCCAATGTTGTATTTTTCACACTACAAGGAAAATGTCAAAAGATAAGGCTTTTTAAGTGTCAAGATAGATATAAGATGACACTTTTTAAAAGCGTCATATATTAGACTGTCATCTTTTTAAATCGCATACGTTGACACTTTTTAGAAGCGTCATCTTCTTTGCACGTCAACCATGACACTCATAGTAAGTGTCATTATTTGAAACATTGCCGCTTTATAAGTGTCATCATATGTTAATAATTTCATTCATGTCAATATTGACACTCAATGAAGCGTCATTGTATAGGTAGAAGCAACATTGACACTCAATATAAGTGTCATCTTATAACTTTTTATTTGTAGGAGCAACGTTGAAGTCCGAAAAATTATAAAATTGTAAATTAACATATTTATGTAAAATTATAAAATTGTGTTAAAATATCTATGTTCTTCTTATTGTATTAGTATATCAACATTTAATAATATGAGGATATCTATTATCTAAATATGAAACTTGCATGGAATGATCTCTAAACATGGAATTGATTCATAAAACTTACAATAACCACAACATGTTACCTCAAAATTCTTTTGATGATATATTTTGAATTGTTTGTGGGTGTCCTTCATCAAGAGTAGTAGTGACGTTGTTAATAGAATGACCTATGCCTTTTTGTACAACCTGAAGAATATATAATAAACAATTTAACAACCAATTAGTAAGAGGTGCTATTTCCTTCTTCCATAGGCTTATTTGTAAGAAGTCTTAAACTAACTTCCTATTTTTTATGTAAAAGAAAATGGAAGTACAGGATATTATAGACTTTAGGCCCATTAGTATAGTAGGAGACCTTTATAAATTTAGATTAAAGAAGTTTATAAAGCTAGTAATCTTAAAGATCAAAAATGCTTTTGTAGAGAATAGACAAATTCCTAATTCATGCACATGTAATGAAACTAAAGGCTCTACGAAAATGAGCTTGGACATGCAGGAATTTTTGTAGCTATGCTATTGTAGGATTTCTCCAAATCTAACTGATAATAATTTGTAAAGGAAATATAAAAAAGTTGTTACACCTACCATGTCTACTTGGCTTCGATCACCTCTCAATATGCCAACTATACATCAATCATAATAGAGCAACCCCCAAAATGATCCATATTGAAAACACTGCCAACTAGGAGTACAAAGATATACATTAACAAATTATCATTGTGAATAAATCCATTATAAAATTAACATTAACAAAATATTGACTACATCTTTAAAAGAATATGAAGTTGTATTAGACTATAAGGTATAAGAGGTACCTTCAAACATGAGTAATGATTAACTGAGTCACTAACATAACCCAATCTGATCGAACTTCATTAATTTCCATTTCACTATATGATTTCTTCCCGTAAAACTGAATTGGAGTGACATATACAATTCATTAAGTTCAATTGACCAAAAAAAAAAAAAAAAATGCTATAGTAAAATGACCAACCATATGAATTGAATTGAGTGCAAACCTTTGATGTTAGTTGGTTTGGATTAGCAATGATTTCCTTCATATATCTCATCACATAATACCCACATTCCACACTACCTGGTTGTCTTGGGCACTATGGGAAAAGTATCAACAATTGCAATAAACACTAGAATGATGTTCTTACTTCTTTAGCATCCTATTGATGATCATATTAATAACCATCCATTTTCTAATTTTGTCATAAATTACGTGGTGAAGCAATATATTTTAATCTAAACAAATAAGTACTTACAACCACTTTCACCCAAGTTGGCTCCCTCTTTGATGTTTTCTGTTTTTCCGGTGGGTTGATTCTCATTGCCCTACAAAAAGAATTAAAAAGATGTTATTTAGACACTATCAATTGTATTAAAATAGGAGAAAATATATACTTACATGTTAACTATGTCCTTAAGATCATCACATGGTTGATAGGCCATTGGATCAAGGTAATATGCAATCATTTTCTTCATCTCCAATGCCACTAACACCCAATGGAAACTAAAGAAAAGAAATGAAAATTGTAATATAGCATCCACAAATTCAAACATCACAAACTAACTTACAAACACCATATTGATATTTAGGATAAAAGGTTACTTTGGGTTGTATGGAATAAGCATATATTCAGCATGCTTTGTATTCTTTAGTCGATCTGCAATAACCCTTGACCTGTTTTCCTTGCTTCCCTCTCCCATTCGAGCTTTTGAGACCAATGCCGGATTGACAAAAACATATCGTTCGGCCTGCTTTGCATCAATCAACTTTCTATGCAAATGCCTGATTATAACCCACATGACAAGTTATCAACAATCATTATAGGTCATTAGAAAATAACCTTCTATCTCATAATCTTGTGAAAAGTCATTCAAAAATTATAAAATCCCCTACCAGATGTAGTATAAAATACAATTGGATGACACTTCTTTTAATGATATTATCATTTCCATATCTTCTTTCATCATGAAGGTCTTGCAACTCTCACCAAAAACATCATCTGGGAAGTTTATAGGGTGTGCTCTTGATGTACTCAGCATGAGGCCAACCAATGTCTCAAAATTTTTCATATCTTGTGGTTTTTCACCCTTGGATTTGACTTCAACTTCATTTACTTTTTGTTTCTTTGCTTTCTTAGATGCCTGTACAATTAAGAACCATGGTACAAATCAAATTAACTAGTTTATATATATATATAAAGTCACTATAAAGTTTGGTAATTAAATTTACTTACTAAGATGGGAGTACGGATGATGACCAAATCAGTTGGCCACAAAACTTGGTAACCAATTGCAGCCCCAACAGTAGTAGTTTGTCCAGGAATAGGAATGGGAAGGGGTGCACTTGAATCATAAGGAGCATCAACAACTACTAAATAGTTGGGACCACATTCAAGTATAATTGTTCCACCTGCCACTATATTTTCCTTGGTGCCTATGGCCAGCTCACATTTTCTAACCTACAAAACTCAATTCACAATAGTCACTTCAATATTAGTGGGTTTATACAAAACTAACATAAATGCATTATCATCATCAATCACCTTATAGCTCCTATTACAATGATAAATGCAATTTCATTTACATTCAATTGCAACAAACTTGCATGATAACATTTCAGTCCATTGCATATAACTCAACCCATAATTTAGACATATCCTATTATATGTTGCCACATCAAAGAAGACCATATATGTTGCCACCAACATTTGAAGCCAATTCAAACAACAAAATTAAATTAAATTATTTCTCGTATTAGAGGAAACTTTGTCATCAAATTAGCTTAACTGAATAAATACCTTCTTCTGTGGTTCTATTGCTTCTGGTGGGGTCACATCTTCAACTTTACGGATTGGCTTATCCACTGCTTCTGGTAGGAGAAGTTGTTTTTGCTTCATGTTTGAACTGCTAACATCAGATTGGGGAGTAACAACTCCTACTTGAGACAGTTTTGCTAGCACTTCTGCCTGAAATATTCTTTGTTCTTCTTTAGATGCTGCTATGAAATCCCTGACAGCACGATCTGCAGCACTATTGAAATATTGGCGAGGTGTGTAGTGCTTCCCTTTGGCCCTAACTCGACCACTATACTCAGGAGTACCCAATGCTTCCACAAGTATATCATTACTTCCACTAACACTTCTACCATTCTCTTGAGACTCTTTCAATAGCTTGTCCTTAAAAAATATTAATTATAAAGTTAAATTGCAAATTTGTTATTGTAAATAACTTATTATAAATATATGTAATTAAAATTGAAAAATATTCACTTACTATTTCTCAATTACTGGTATGGCCACTTCATCAAAGGTGTCGTCCTTTTTTTCCCTTGCTTTCTTCCACAATATGCTTCGATCAATAGTTTCAGTTGATCCACTTGCAACCATCTTTCAAAATAGGACAATGTATAATATAATTATCATATAACCCTATTATGTATTATGCATAAAATAAATAAAAAGCAATTAATAGGCTTACACTTACCATCTCTTCCTCAAGACCGGCATATCCTTTCCTACTTAGATGGTGATTATAAATGTTTCTCTTTCTTCTTTCTTTTTGAATTTCTCGATATTCCTATAAATTAAAATTTTATAATTAATGAATGTGAATAAGAGGTATGTAAAGAGTCTTAATTATACCTTAAAGTTGTCAGACAATCTATCTTTGACAAATATTGTCCAATCTTCATCCTCAATAAAAGTATATTGAATTGGTGGTCTTTTGAGGAGCTTCGGTTGGTCTTCGAAAGGAAGAATGTACTTCACTGTTAGCAAGTTCTTAAAGGACCGAAAGCATTTTCCCATTGCTAACATACAATTCCTCTTGCTTTTATGATTTAATGAAAAAGCAGTCTGCACATTAATACCAAACTTTAGTAATTTCAAGAGGTTAAGAATGATAGACATTTTGCATCAAAGTGATTTAAATAAGAAATGGTTACCTCAATGCTGTCCCATAACTTATCCTTCAACTGTTTAGGTACAACATGCCAAGTTTTATATCTTATTGGCACCATAGTGCGTGCTAACACGCCTAAGTAGCTTGTTAGATGAACTGCTGATTCTCCTATGAAAATGCCATCAAGATTGTACTTAACCGGCAACTTAACCCCCTTGCTTCTGTTTTTTATAATCATATGCTTCAGTGTCATCCCTCTGTACTTCCTTTTTATGGGTTTTTCTCATTCCTTTGTCTCCATTCTTGTAACAAAAAAAATAAAAAATGATAAAGATTAGTTAAAATTATATTGCATATAACCTAGTCAAAGAATAATTGTAAAACATAACTTTTCAAAGAAACAAATCCATAATCATTGCACAATGAAATGTAATAGATCATGAATTCAATAGATCTTTTTAGAATTGTTCATCATATAACAAGGATAACACTTCATTTAAACTTTTTTTTGTCCCGCTTTGTTTAACATTTCATTTATTTTAAGCAACCCAAGGGCCTTTGTATAAGAAAGCTAAATTTGCAGTAGGAATTTCCTATAAGAATCAACATGGAAGGAGCGCGTGGTTTCAACAAGTTCATCAAGTCCATAAGAACTTATGAAAGCTTTTGGACTATCGGTTTGTGTTACATTAAGTTTGGAAAACACATGCATATTGATAATAAAAATTTTCATAATTTTTTTACTCACAAACATAACTAATTTAGTATCTTCCATGCACAATTTAGGGAAAAGGTTTTAGTAAATATGTTATTGGGAGATGTTAAAGAATGGTCAATATTTTGTGCAAAAAAATAAAGAAAGGATAAAAATTACTTGTTTTGTGGCTGTTGCAACCCATTCCATGGCCTTTATTCATACATTAGCATTAAAATACAGCTACATAGAGGATTTGTTCTCAATCCAAATCCCCTCACAATCGCCTTGCATACATGTTGCATCTGAGTCATCCATTACATCAAACGCTTCAATTTGTGGCAATGCCCCTATAAAGGGATGGTGTTCAATCGAATTGTCAACAAAGTCTTCACCTCCTTCCATATCCAAGAAATCTTTTTGAGGAGTTGACAAAACAATCGACCATCTTGGATCAAGTTGATCTTGCACATAAAATACTTGCTTAGCTTGGGATGCCAAAATGAAAGGATCTGATTTATGAGCAATTTTGCTAAAGTCAACTAATGTAAAGCCAAGATCATCAACTTTTATGCCATTTTTATTATCAACCCAATCACACTTGAAAACCGGTATCCTAAACATGGTATAATCAAGGTCCCAGATCTCGGTAATAATGCCATAGAAACAAAGCTCACCAAACACTGGATTTTGATCCTTTGCACTTGCGATTTGCATTGTTGAAGCTACAATACTAACTCCACTATTTTGGGTAGCTCATAAGTCATCTCGTTCCTTGGTATGGTATCGACACCCATTAATGACATATCCATGATATTTAGAGACATAATGGCTAGGACCATGAGCTATCCACTTAAGGGTTTCAGATATAGGTTCATTATTACCAATTTCAGCTTCAATCTGTAATTATAAATAATAGTTATTATGCATGTTAAACATTAGTAAAAAGAATACTTCACATTTTAACACCATTCCAATACTTTTTTTCTCAACCAATAAGTAAAAGTCCGCAGGTGTTCATCCTGGAGCCACTTTTGTCTTTTTGATTGACGAGGATTTTTCAATTTCAACCATTCCATGTGCTCTCTATGTAATTATTTATAAGAAATTCAAAGTTAATGTCTTAAAGTTATTTTAAGTTTTAGACACAAATATTAAGTGTTAGTGGTTCTTACTCAATATAAGGTTGAACAATAGTTGTATTCTCTAAAACATAATGATGTGCATGTAACCACAAATTGGAATCAATTGTCACAACTTGACCTCCAGGTAATGGTGCCCCAACTTTTTGGTCAATGTTTGCACTAATAGGAATCCCAATCGCATCTACATTTGATAAATACTCTGTACAAAATTCAATAGCTTCCTCTGCAATATAGCATTCAGGGATACAACCTTCGGGCCGATTACGGTTTCGTACATACCCTTTCAAAACTTTCATGAATCTTTCAAATGGGTACATTCACCTTAGATAAACTGGTCCACAAAGTCTCACCTCCCTTACAAGATGTACAGTAAGATGAAGCATGATATCAAAGAAGGAAGGTGGAAAGTACTTCTCAAGCAAGCATAATGTCACCACCAAATCATTTTGTAACTTATCCAGTGCAGACACATCAACCACTTTGCTACACAGAGCATTGAAAAAAAAGCTCAATTTGCAAATAGCATGCCTTACATGCTTTGGCAAAAGGGATCGTAATGACATTGGCAATAACTGTTGCATTAATGTATGATAGTCATGCGATTTAAGACCATAAAGCTTCAAGTCTTCCATTGACACAAGGTTTCTCATGTTAGAGCAATAACCTTCAGGAACCTTTAATTGTGATAAAGTTTGGCAAAAAACCTTTTTCTCCACTTTAGATAACGTATAACATGCAGGTGGGAGATAAGTTCGATTTGATTCAAACCTTGGCCCCAATTCACACCTTAAGCCCATCTCTAGCAGGTCTAGGTGAGAATTAAGTCCATCTTTCATCTTACCTGGAATGTTGAGTAAGGTACCAATGATGCTTTCATAAACATTCTTCTCTATGTGCATTACATCCAAGCTATGACGAACATGTAGGTATTTCCAATACTCAAGATCAAAGAATATGGACTTCTTTTTCCAACAATTTGTAGTATTGACATTCAACTTGCCTCGGGAGTTTTTATTTTTTCCCCATGAATTAGAAATGACATCAATTTTCCTTAGGATTTCCTCTCCACTCAATGGTTGCGGAGGTGAGCTAAACTCTTGTTTACCATTAAATGCCTTCTTTTGTTTCCTAAAAGGATGGTTGCAAGGAAGAAATCTTCTATGACCTGTATATGAGTTCTTTTTCCCATGCTTCAATCTATGAGAGTATGTATCTTCCCCACATATGGGACATGCAAAATATCCTTTAACTACACAACCAGATAAGTTTCCATATGTAGGAAAATCATTGATTGTCCATAGTAGAACAACTCTTAATGTAAAGACCTCTTGTTGATGCACATCATAACATTCAACCCCTATATCCCACAACATTTTTAAGTCATCCAATAATGGTGCTAAATAAACATCAATGTCATTTCTAGGTTGTCGTGGACCTAATATTAATAAAGATAGCATCATAAACTTCCTTTTCATGCACAACCAAGGAGGAAGGTTGTAAATGACCATTATAATAGGCCAACAACTATGTCTACTGCTCATTGAACTATGAGGATTTATACCATCTGCTGAAATGGCAAGTCTAAGGTTTCTAGGTTCTGAAGCAAAATCAGGCCATCTGTGATCAACTAGCTTCCATGATGGGGAGTCAGATGGATGACGCATTTTACCATCAAATTCTCTTTCTTGAGCATGCCATATGAGGTCTTTTGCAATTTTTGGGGACTGAAACAATCTTCTAAATCTTGGAATAGGAGGAAAATACCACATTACTTTTGCAGGGACTCCCTTCCTCTTTTTAGTACCTGTTCCATCTAACTTCCACCTTGAAGTTCCACAAGTAGGACAAGAAGTTGCATCCTTCAACTCATTTCTATACAATATGCAATCATTGGGACATGCTGTATTTTCTCATATTCCATTCCCAATGTATTCAATGTTTTTTTTGCTTCATACATAGACAGAGGCAACTCATTTTTTAGAGGCAACATATCTCCAAGAATACTTAAAAGCTCTGAAAATTTTTTATTAGACCATCCATATCGTGCTTTCAGGTTGTATAATTTGACCAATGCAGATAACTTTGTAAAGTTTCTACAACCAGGATATAAAGGTTTTTGAGCATCTTCAAGTAATGTTTCAAACGATTTTGGGTCATTCTTACGATCATCATATGCAACTTGAACCATTTCTATTGTACTATCCACATCGTTAAATTCAACTGTATGATGCCATTCTGCCCTACTAGTTGGTGGTCCACTTGGAGCAGCATCTCCATGCCAATACCATGTATGGTAACTCTGATCAATTCCATAGAAGAATAAATGTTCTCTAATTTTTTGAGGAGTGTGGAATATCATATTACCACACTGAAGGCATGGACATTTAATGGAGTTTTTATATGTGGAATATTGTAATGAAAATGCGATAAAGCTTTCTACCCCATCTGCATAATCCTTTGATCTCTTATCCTTTGACATCCAAGAACGATCCATTTGATGTACAAGAGATAAACACAACTCCTAGATACCACCAACAACTAAAGTTATTAATAAAATCCTATTAATAGGCTTAAAATATATAATATACCAAATTAAAATTTCCCACATTGTCACAAAACTTAGACCAATCCAAAAAACGACAATGTGCAAGTCATCTAACAATAAGCAATATGACAAGAAACATAATTAGTATATTAGGTTATTCAATATTAGCATAAAAAATGGATCTTAGTTCATTCATGATGTTTGCTTTATTCATGAATAGGAATGAAAAGCAAGATCTAACTTTTAGTCTTCTCTTATATTATTGAATACACCAAGTTTGAAAATTTTAAAAACACATAACCACATGAGACAATGATACCATGAACTAAAACAATTAACGAATGGAACTAAGATTCGAATGAATAGAAGCAAGTGATTTATACATGATTTAGGCATTCTAACATCTCCAACATCCTTAATTTGATGGTGGTTCCTATCCCATATAGGAATACAGAATCCCTATGTGTCAATTGCCAATATACTTAAATTCATTTTAAAGAAATTTCGGCAGCATTTCCCTATAGTTCTCCAAGTACACAAAATGGATAAGGCACAATATGTGACCTTGTCCAAATATGCACCCAAAGAACAAGAAGAAAGACTACCAAATTTTCTAAAAATTGAATTAAGAACAAGCAATTAACTTCATAGATATCATGTTTTCCTATACTGTCCAACTGGACAATTCAAACAGCATTTGCAGAGAAAAGATCTTTATCACATGGAAGACAAATTTAGTAGTTGTCAACTTGAAACTGGCTTAAATATACCCACATTTCACATTTTGACAACTTATTGTCTTAGTATGTAATAAGAGAAACTTCTGTCTCACAATGATACTTGAATGGGAATTCTAAGGTTTCATGCATGCATAGTTGATTAAAACTAAAACATAAATACTTATTAAAATATTACATCTAGTTATGTATTATAAATTATTCATATCAATTGCAATGGTGAGAATAGGAAAATATTGTTTGTAAGCATCACATTGTAGGCCTAAGTTCACAAACTTGGCTAAATCCATTAAAGACCCACTACATAAAGTTCATGTTAAAATTGGTTCATCTCCAACCCCCAAAATGATTTATCAAAGTTACTCATTTTTTAGAGTCTTGATTAATTAGATAATCAATATATATACATATAATTTGTATTAATATAATATCATGATATTTTTTTCATTTTGTTTTTAGGCTTAGACTTGGGTAGATTTCCCAAGTAAGGCTAAAGTAGAGCTAAGTCGTACCTTGACATGTGTTCTACTTATGTTGGGGGTGACCATTCTAGTTTGTGGTCATAAGTGGGGTGTCAAATCTCAATTAGTTTATTGAATAGATGAACCAAGCATGACGTTATTATTAATTAGATAACATGTTGTGTAACTCATTTAAAAATGAAGTTGAATAGCATCTTTTGTAACATAAGCAATGAAGCCTATGTCAGATTGTGAAGCTTAAATTAGTAGTAAATGTTGCACTTCGCTTGGGATGTCGGGGATCGTACCCGACAACTCTCTCTTCTGGGTTTTTTCTTCTCCCTTCTTTTCTTTCATCTGTTCCTCTAGTTCTTCGACCTTTCCTCCTTGCTTACCTCTTCAACCGAAGGCACCTGCCTTTGCTGCCTCTTGCCTCTCCCAACCCACGAATCTAAAAAAACCCTAGCTTTCTCTCATATCTCCATTCATTTCCTTTCTGGTTCAGTTAGAGACAGATTTGGTAATGAAACTTAAGTGTGGGCATCGGGTATGGAAAAGGGTTTATTACATTTATCACTTTTTTTTTAATTGAAAAATGTGAGTAATTATAAAATGAACAGAAAATGACGCTTTTAAAAGCACCAAGGTTGAGGTTCTCCTACAATGGCACTTAAAAAAGCGTCATTATTTGAAATTCATTGTACAATGATGCTTAAAAAAACGCCATTATTTAAAAACGCCATTATTTCTCCCATTAAAGCGCCAAGATAATGCAAGCGTCATTAATACCCATTTTTTAGAATAAATAATGGCACTTTATATAAGCGTCAAGAAAAAAAACGTCATAAATTACATTTTTTGTAGTAGTGTCATCATTTCTTTCCTTCTTGATTCTCTTGTATTAGAGCCTATTCTACCCTAAGCCATGGAAAACTTCATCGACAACCTCCATGGAGAACATTGCAAGAACCATCGGTCTCCGTTCAGTTTCTTTTCCTCATCCAATCTCATCCAAATTAGATAATAAAAACTTTTTGGTATGGCGGAAGCAAATACTAACAACGTTAAGAGGTCTTAAACTTCAACATTTTCTATCTGAATCAATAGTTCTACCCTTAAAATTCCTATCTTCAAGTGATGAACATCATCATCTCATCAATCATAAGTTTCAAGATTGGGAGCAATAGGAACAACTCATCATGTCATGGATTCTTGCATCCATATCAGATGCCCTTCTAACACATATGGTTAACCATACTTCAGCTCGGGTATGGAAGACTGTTGAACAATATTTTTCCACTCAAGTACGAGCTAAAATAACCCAGTTCAAGACTCAATTGCACAACACAAAGAAAGGTGATTTGTCCATAAGCGATTACCTTCTCAAGATCAGAAATATTGTTGATCACTTGGCTTTAGTTGGCCATAATCTTTCTGATAAAGATCATATAGATATAGTGTTTGAAGGACTACCTCAAGAATATGAAACATTCATCATCTTAGTAAGCTCAAGAATTGACCCATATGCAGTTGAAGAAATTGAAGCACTTCTTGTTACCCAAGAAACTCGCATCGAGAAAAACATCAAGATTCATGAATTCTCTGCTCCTAATTTAGCCCACCTGGTCACATTCAAAGGACCCTTAAATTTCAACCAAAGACCTGGCAATAAAATTTATAGCATGAACTCTTCTACATTCTCTGGAAATGGAATATACCACAACCGTGGGAACTCATCTCAATGAGGAAGAGGAAGATCGGGTAGAGGTTCTTGGAAAAACAACAATAAACCTCAATGTCAGCTCTGTGGTAGAATAGGGCATGTAGTCATGCAATACTATTACAGATTTGATCAAATCAGAAAGATTATGTGTTATCAGCTACATGTTCACACACCTTCACCACTCTGAAGTGGTCCAACACCTGACCACGTCCTCCACTAGCCATCTCACATCCATGCGGTTAAGGGGCATGTTCTATAAACTACTCATAGTGTGGCAAATTAGAAGCAACGTGGTATGATGGGAAGCCACAGTTATATAGATCTCTCATGGTCCCGAACTCGTCTCTCTGTTGTTTTTTATCTTTAGAAATACACCATCTAAAAGGAGATATCAGAGTTTGGAAATCAAGGCTTGCACCGATTACGATAACTCAAAACAATGGCTGGAGGTAAGTAGACGATTCTAAGTCTTTTTCAGATTTGATTCATGTTGCAAATGTTCATATACTTGGATCGAATATATATTGCATGTAATAATCTTACATTTGGTATCAGAGCTAACTCAATCTTGCCTCTGCCTTGGTATCTATTTTGCACCAGAATTGCTTAGTTAATGGTTTCTCTTCTAGTTGTAAGATACAATCATACCCATGCTTGATAGAAACATCCATAAGTTGATATCTCAAATCACTGTTTTAAAAATGAAATATCCATGCTTGATAGAAACATCCGAGAAGCACAACCACTCGGGTTCCAACTCAAGGCATCTTCTCACGGCCAAAAGGTCACAACCTTTGATGTTTTCTATGAACCGGTACTTAAATGAAACACCTGAAGCATCACCACTCAGGCCCTTAGAAATGCTCAGGCTTCGACCGATAGTCTAATTAGTCCCCTAATAATAATAATAATAATAATAAAAAACTGCACTAGTCCCTCCACCCTATGCCATAGGCCCACTCTTTGATGGTGGTGCTGCCCACTACAAACAACACCAACCTTGCCACCACAGGCCACAGGCCTTCATCGTATTGATATTGGCGTGGAGGAGGTCGCGTAAAGGCAGAAGAGTCACCATCCAAACCAAAGGAAGTTCTATCCAAACTATCTCTAATGTGCCTTATGTTCTAGAATTAAATATTAATTTACTTGGTATGTGTTAGATATAAGAAAAGGGATATAAGTTTTTTTAATAAAAGATGGAGTTTTTCCAATACAAGATGAAAAATTGGGCTTGATTGCTCAAGTCAATATGAAGAAAAATCGAATGTTCTCGCTTTATCTCCACAATACTACTCATGCATGCTTCTTAACAAAATTGAAAAAGGAGGCATGGATTTGGCTTTGGTGATTTGAAAACTCTACAACAAAAGAAGAGGGTAGATGGTCCCTCTTATGTGTGTGGAGAATGTGTTGTTGGCAAACAATAACATGATCCTTTTCCTAACAGAAAATCGTGAGAGCAAAGAAGGTGTTGGAGCTAATCCATTCAGATATTTGCGAGCCAATAACTCCTACATCTAATGGAGGTAAATGATACTTTATTACTTTCATTGACATTTATTGCTGAAGAACATGTATTTATTTTTTTACTGAAGAAATCTGAAGATTTTATGACTTTCAAAAACTTTAAAGTACTAGTGTAGATCCTCCATTTTGTCCTCCTAGCATATGTCCTATTTGATATTTATTCGATACTTTACAGCAATTCCTTGGAGGCCCATTACTACTTGTGTAGCCTATCTTTTCTAAGTCACCTTGGGGACTTTGGTTGAGGGATTTATCTAACCCCATTGTGACTCTTGGCAACCCTATTTAGACTTAGAATCACTTAGGCACCTTAAGCCCATTTAGGCACCCTACGCCCATTTATATACACTTGGCTCATTAGGCACCACCTTAGGCCCATTTAGGCACCCTAGGCCAATTTAGGCACACTTGGCCCATTAGGCACCACTCTTGGCCCATTAGGCACCACCTTAGGCCCACGTAGGCATGCTTGGCCCATTAGGCACACTTGCCCATTAGGCACCACCTTGGGCCCATTTAGGCACCCTACGCCCATTTAGACACACTTGGCCCATTAGGCACCACTTTAGGTCCACTTAGGCACCCTAAGCCCATTTAGATACACTTGGCCCATTAGACACCACCTTAGGCCCATTTAGGCACCCTAGGCCCATTTAGGCACCCTAGGCCCATTTAGGCACCCTACGCCCATTTAGACACACTTGGCCCATTAGGCACCACTTTAGGTCCACTTAGACACCCTAAGCCCATTTAGATACATTTGGCCCATTAGACACCACCTTAGGCTCATTTAGGCATCCTAGGCCCATTTAGGCACACTTGGCCCATTAGGCACCACCTTAGGCCCACTTAGGTACCTTAGACCCACTTGGGCACCTTAGACCCACTTAGTCATCCTTGGCCTATTTAGGCACTCTAGGCCCATTTAGGCACACTTGACCCATTAGGCAGACTTAGCTTATTAGGCACCACCTTAGACCCACTTAGGCACCTTAGGCCCAAGTAGACACACTTGGCCTATTAGGCACCACCTTAGGCCTACTTAGGCACCCTAGGCCCAATTAGACACACTTGGCCCATTAGGCACCACCTTAGGCCCATTTAGGCACCCTAGGCCCATTTAGACACACTTGCCCTATTAGGTACCACATTAGGTCCACTTAGGCACCCTAGGCCCATTTAGGCACACTTGGCCCATTAGGCATCACTTTAGGCCCACTTAGGCACTCTAGGTCCATTTAGATCATTTTTTTCATGAATGCATGGTTTGCATGGCTTGCATGGTTGCATGGCTTGTCTGGCTTGCATGTGCTTGATTTTGTTTTTGTTTTTTTATCTATCTCTATTTATTAGTTTTATTCATTTATTTACTTATTTTTAGAAAATTTCATGAGCTTAATAATCATATTCATTTTGTTTTCATTTATCTATGTATTAATTTATTTTGATAGAGAGTTGCTTGAGTTGATAATTCATTTTAGTTTTGCATGTAATCTATAATTTTAATTTCGTTTAAAATTACATATTTTGGATTTTTAATTCTTAGTTACATGTTTTTTATTTATTTATTGTTCTAACCCTTAGTTTTCTTTTATTGGTATTTTTATTTTTCTTTTACTTTTTTATTATTTGTTTTGCATGGGATTCCATGTGCTCCATATAAAAAAGGGAAATTCTGATAGTTGGCTGGTGATTGGAATGAGAGGAATGGAGAAGAAAAGGAAGATGTGGTTTGAGAAAGGGAGAAAAAGACCATAGGGCAAGGAAAATTAGGATAGCTGACTGGTGATTGGAATGAGAAGGATGGAGAAGAAAAGGAAGGTGTGGTCTGAGAAAGGAAGAAAAAGACCATAAGGGAAGAAAAATTAGGATAGCCGGCTAGTGGTTGGAATGAGAGGGATGGAGAAGAAAAGGAAGGTGTGGTCTGAGAAAGGGAGAAAAAGATCGGGAAGGAGAATTAGGATAGTCGGTTAGTGATTGGAGAGAGAGGAAGAGAGAAAAGGAAAACTCAGCCAAAAAAAGGAGGAAAAGACCATTGGAAAGGAAAAAAAATTTTGACAGCCGCATGAAAAAGAAAGGTTGAAAGAGCATAGAAGGAAATGGAGAAAAAAAAAAAAAAAAAACCTTTTTTGGGGTGTCTTCCATCACCGTGGCTGGAGAAAGGTCGGACTAGAGTTATTGAGAAAGAATGGGATAAAGAAAGGAAGATGGACGATTGAGAGGGGATCGACAGCCGCATCATTTTGAAAGTGGGAGTAGGTGTAACCGCACCATTCAGACTAGGGGGAAGTTTGGTATTTTGGGTTGAGGAGGAGGTGCAGCCGCACCTGGTTTTGGAAGAAGTAAAACTGCACCTTTGAGAGGATTTTTTTAGCACGTGGAGAGGGTGAGAAAGCACTCAGCTAGAGAGGTGAATGATGCACCATTGAGGGGATCAGCAGCCACACCAAGTGAATGAAGTAGAAAGGTGATCTAAAGAGGGTGGGTGTTTTTCATTCGGTAGAGGGGTGCACGGTGTAACCACACCATTGAAAGGCAAGAACAGGTGCAACCACACTCGGAAGGAGGAACAAAACCATTTTTTTCTGAAGCATGAGAAGGTGCAGCTGCACCATTGAGAGACTTTTTCTAGAACAGTCGCACTGTTGAAGGAAAGATTTGCAGCCACATAAGAGAGAGAGAGTGCGAGGGTCATTGGGGATCTTGATCCATATACGCACAACCTCTTATTTTTTTGGAGAATGGTGGTTGAATTCGAAGTCAGGATTTGGCATAGGCGACAACAACTGTGGCAACGTACTTGAATGGTGGTATATGCTGAGGGAACTTGAAGTGGCGGTGAATAGTTTAGGTAGAAGAAGATCGTGGTTGGAAGAAGGAGAATAGGATGCCATATCTAAGAACATCACCACCAGCTTTTGTAAGCGACCCATCTGCGAGAACACTTCGCATAAATCTCATAACACCATCTGTCTTGAACACCACAGCAGACGTGCGCCAATTGAGCCTCCATAGGTGACACTTCTGAGCATTCTGCATAGAGAAGATTCATGCACATAACTTGAATGTTTAAGCAATACACGACCCACACCACTACTCAAAAAAAGTATGTTGGAACTCCGATTTATTTAAATCTTGATTTATTACATAAAAAAAGAAAAAATGTGTTGATCGTCATTGGGTTGAGGCTTCAATTTATTGTGTTAGTTTGATAGAGTTTGGCTTACTTAGTTTCGGTTTCGAATTTGTTAGATTAAATTAGAGAGGTTTGAGTTTAGATCGAAAAAGTTTGGGTCTAGTTTAGTTTCAGTTTTGGCCCTATTCATATACATGTGTTCTTCAAAATGTTGATAAATTTTATTTTGGGGTGCTTCCATTTAATTCTTAAGATTTTTAGAAATTTAAAATTTCATTTTGGTAAAATCCTTATCATGTTAAATTGATAAATTGTTGATCTGATTGGTTCCTATTAATTACCAAATTATAATAATTGGTTTTAGATAAAATCCATGCCGTGTTCTCAATTATTTTTTTATTAGTTCGGATAATTTTATTCAATCCTTGAGTTTCACATTATTTTGTTCTGAATTTAATCCACACAATTGCCTTAGTTGTTAATGTTCATAATTGGTCTCATGTCTTTAATATCGTATGTTTTTTTTTTTTTTTTTTCTAAATTCGGGTGATGTCTTTAGGATTAATTTATTAGTTTGATTGATTCTTGCCAATTGTTAAAGTTGTCTATAATTTTAATTTTAGCCAAAAATCCATAATTATTAAGTTATTTAGAATTTTTGTTTTAATTAAAATCTAGACCTATTCTAAGTTATTAAGTTGCTAGTTTGATCTACCTTGCTAATTATTCATTGTTTAGAATTTCAGTTTTAGTTAAATCTTTGCATGTTCAAGTTGATAATTTTATTTAGTTTGATTGGTTCATATTTAATTCCTTACTTTCCAAAGTTTAATACATAATTGTTGATTGAATTGTTAGTTCTTTATTTTTGATACTTATTTTATAGGCACCTAAGGGAATTCTTGAATTTGAATTTTCTTTTAGAAAAGGTTTTTATTTATTTATTTATTATTATTATTAAATTGAACCCACACCATATCCATCTTATCAAAGCCTTACACCTTTTGAGCCCACATATTTCATCATCTTACATGACCTTATCCTCTTCTCTTGATCAAAGGAGGATACAAACTAGTTTTAAGCTTTCTGGTTGAGCTTTCACATGCCTTTGGACCTTAGGTTCAACATTTTCCATGATGGTAGGGCCTGTCAGATTGTTGATATATTTGTGGTGATGTTTTCATGTTGACAGTTGACATGTCGTGTCTTGACTTGCTTACATTTTAGACTGAGAGTCTTGGTCAGTTTTTGTTTGGTCCCTTGTTTTAGTTTTGCTTTGTCAGCATAGTTTCAGTGTTGCATTGGTCTTGTTTAAGCATTTATTCATTGATGTTAGACTTTTTCATTGCATCATCATTGAGCATATCCTAGAGTGTCTTGTATGGTGACATTTTGTTGTCTTATGTTGGTTACTATCTTACATTAGGGCATACCCCCATTTTTGAGTTCATCAGATCTTTCGTAGGTTTTCTCATTACTCGATCTATTTCTTGATCTTTGCGAGTCGTCATACTAGGGCATACCCCCTTTAGCACTCTTTTATTAGGGCATATGCCATCTCTGAGTTTATTATATCTCTTGTTGATTTCATGGTCGTTCGACACATTTGCGGATACTTTTGAGTCTTTTACTAGGGCATACCCCCTTTTCATTGAGTTCACTATCCTAGTCACTTCTTTAGGGTTCTTTTGGGCATTTATGGTTGTAGACCACATTCCTTGTTTCTTGTTTTTGCTTTAAGTGTTTTCATTTGCAGATCGCATACTTCTTCCTTTTTTGTTAGTTTGTTTAGGGGCATCCTTCTATTGTCAATTTGTTTAAGGCATCCCCTTTCCTTTAGCTTATTTAGGGCATCCCTCTACCGTCAGTTTGTTTGGGGCATCCCTCTTTCTTTTAGTTTGTTTAAGTCATTTCCCATTTCTTTCAGTTTATTTAGGGCATCCCCTTACCGTTAGTTTGTTTAGGGCATCCCCCTTCTTTCAGCTTTCACCACCATAGATCAGACATCTATGGGCATTTCAGTTTCACCACCATAGATTTTCATCTATGGGCATTTCAGTTTCACCACCATAGATTTTCATTTATAGGCATTTCAGATTCACCACCATAGATTTTCATCTATGGGCTTTGATCAGTTATCACCACCATAGATCAAACATCTATGGGCATTTTAGATTCACCACCATAGATTGTGTATCTATGGGCATTTGTTACAATTATCTCACCATCATAGATCTTCATCTATGAGCATTTATTTCAGTTATCTCACCACCACATATTAGACATCTATGGGCATTTTAGATTCACCACCATAGAATTTCATTTATGGGCCTTTGTCAGTTTTCACCATCATAGATTTTCATCTATGGACCTTTATTGGTTTTCACCATCATAGATTTTCATCTATGGGCCTTGATCAGTTTTCACCACCATAGATCAGACATCTATGGGCATTTCGATTTTCGCAACCATAGACGCCTTGATCAGTTCTCACCACCATAGATTATCATCTATTGGCTTTGATCAGTTTTCACCACCATAGATTGTGTATCTATGGACATTTATTACAGTTATATCACCATCTTAGATTTTCATCTATGAGTATTTGTTTTAGTTATCTTACCACCATAGATTGGACATCTATGGGCATTTCACTTGATTCACCACCATGGATTTTCATCCTTGGGCCTTTGAGATTATCACCACCACAAATTTTTATCTGTGGGGGCCTTTGAGAGTTTCACCACCATAGATTGGCATCTATGGGCATTCATGTTGTATCACCACTGTAGGTCTTCACCTATGGGCCTTCTAGTTTAGCGTTTAGAGTTAGCCTTTTAGTTTGGCTTCTAGAGGCATTCTTTTCTCAGTTTAATGTTTAGAGTCAATTTTGTCATTCAAAACCATAGTTATTGATATTCATGATCACTAGCATTACATGCTTTGCTATCATAATTTCAGATTTCATCTTACTTCTCTTTGTTGCATATGTGCTTCTCATTTCATTGTGATATTCTAGAGTTTCTTTTCATCTTTTGTGCAGGATGTAGCTCTATGAGCTCGTAGTATGTGTCTTGATTGTATTGTTAGATACTCTACCCCTTGTGTCCTCGTATGGTACACGTATGGTTTTTCCCTTTGTACTCATTCCTATGCTCTTTGGTGGTTCGACAGCTACTAGACTTTGCTATCGATTTTTGAGTCACTCTTGGAGACTTTTCAAGGGTACTCTAGGTCTATAGTGCAGCTCTAGAGGCATTCTGAGAGCTACCATTCTCTTAGGATTTTAGAGTTTTTTTTTTTTTTTTTTTGTTCTTTGTTGGTTTGAACGAGTTTGTGTTTTACTTGTTTACCTTTAGGGGTCTTTCTCTTTCTTCGGTAGAGTTCACTTCATTCCACTCACTATTCACACTTTCTTTTCACTTTAGTGTTCATATTCCTTAACACTCGTGAACTCCACCAAAGAAGGGCATATTTGTAGACCCCTTCTTTTTGCAAACCAACTCCAGTGTTTATTATTATTGCTTTTATCAATAGCACCAAAGGGTATTTTATATCACCCCGAAGATGAGCTGAAGATATTTTTTTGAAGTGGGGGACAACTTCCATGAAGTTGCATGCATGAGACGCGTGGCAAGGATGTGACCACCCTGAGGCCATGGCGGCGATTGAAGCAGTGGAGCAGAGGAGTAGTTAGGGAGGGGGATGATTGAAAGGAGATAGCAGGAAATGATGATTTAAGCAGGAGCAGTGAGCATGAGAAGCTTGCATGAAAAGAAAGAGCACAGGAGGTTGAAAAAATGGAGAAATTTTGGGCAAAGAGAAACAGAAAAACGGAGCAAGAGCGGTTGAAAGGGAAAATCGGGAGCTCTGTGCTGATTTTTTGGAAGAAGACACAACTCACTTGAAGCCAAGACAACACGGATTGGGAGGGGGCTCTTTAGGTGAGGTTTCCGTAATCTCCATGTCTTTCATTTCTTTTACACTGCTTTGCTCTCATTTTTAGTCGATTCTCTCAGCATTATTTGTTGTTAGGGTATGATTGCAAAAGATTATATGTCCTCTTGTTGATCTTGGATCGATTGTAAATTTCAAACTGTTTTGTTCTCTTATGTCTTTCGATTTAAATCTGATGATGAACTTGAATCTAGACTCACATTTGATGCTTGATGTTTGAAAGTTATATCCAGTTTTTTTCTTTGTTTAAGATTTATTCCAACTCCTTCTCTGCTTTAGGCTCATTGATTTCAGCATGAAATGAGGCCTTATTTAATGGATTGTTTGTTGCTTTGGGCATGCTTTGTTTTGGGCTATTACTTTCTTTGTTCCTGGTATTAGTCTGTGTCTGTGCATCTGGCATGCACCCTTGGTCTAAACATTGTCCCCTTGTTTTGCAAGTTGGAGTGAGTTTTCTTCCTATTTTTTCCTCGTATTCCTGTTGGTGTGCCACTTAGATGAATGCTTGTGGTCTGGTCTTTGCAACTATTTCTTCATACAAAATTTTGGAAGCACAGTTTTACGACTTTAGTGGGATCTAAACTTATGGGGTTGATGGAAAGGAGGTAGTCCAATGACTAGATGGTATTTTCATGAGATGTTCATGAAACAAACTGGGTGAATGAAATGGGAGAGGATTCTGATTCTGATGCTGGCTTCGACCCATTAGATTTTCCTGAAGTTCTTGAGGTAATATTACAACCAAGAGTGGATGTTGTCTCCCCCACTTTTGTATGGTCATGCATGGCGACACAAAACCTTTGCAAAACCTTCCATCAAAGTTCGACTTCCATCAAATCTGGATCCCAAACCGAATGGCTCCACGCCGAAAGCCTTGTGACCAACCAGCCATACTTCTAACCTTCATACCCGAACATATCCATCACCATGCCCATTTAATCACCCATCATAACCACCTTCGACTGCCCCTTTTCCTCACTCCGCAGACTGGTTTGAGCCATTCCGTCCGACAACCCATCAGCAGGTCCCTTTGTTCTTGCATTCTGAGACTCTCAAGCCTGGAGATCCGCCTTCAAATCCTGCGAATCCAAAATCATTGAGCAGTGCGAGGTCGGAGTAAGGATCGAGTGTACCGTCAGCGCGTTGAGTAGGTGCGGACCGCCTTGGTGGTGGGCTTTGTTTGGCTGAAGCCCCCCGAGCTTGGTGGAGAGGGAAGACTACGAAAAGCGTACAATGACGGTCTGTATTGCGGCTTCCAAGGAGATGTGTGCAAGACTTTCTAAGGACAAGTGTTTGGGTCCATTCAGAGACGCGAGAATTGCAGTGACTGGGAAGGATTTAACGAGAAAGAAGAAGAGGGAGAAGAAGAGGGAAGCAGTGGAGTTTTTTTTTTTTTTTTTTTTTTTGGGTATCCATGGGTGGGAAAAGAAATTCAATTGGATTGGAGAACTTGGGGTCTTGGGTTTTGTTGAAAGTGCAGCCAGATGAAATCGCCTCGCCGCTACCTTTGTTCTATTTGTGGGAGATGCATACTGAAGATGGATCATCATTGTGTTTGGGATGTGATTATTTTTGGGCCCAAACTGGTTCATGTGGGCTTTAAGCTCCATTTATTGAGTTTGGGCTTGATGAGTATATATTCATTTGGGTTTTATATGATTAGGTTTTACTGAAGGTTACTTGGCATATTTTTTTTTCTATTGCTCTAAGCCTTTGTTTGCTTGAGGTAGACCCCAATGGGCCAAGTGTTTGGCCCTCTTAATTCTTCATTTTTTTAATGTTAAAAATTTAATTTTTATAAAAATTCCATTCTCAAGTAACCTTCCAAAATACTCCTTTTTAAATTCCAATTTTCAAAACTTTCATTTTCAAATGCTTTTTCAAAATCCCCATTTTCAAATTTACTTCTCAAATCATTCTTCAAAATTCCAATTTTCAAAACTTCCATTTTCAAATAATTTTTCAAAATTTCAATTTTCAAAACTTTAATCTTCAAATATTTTTCCAAAATTTAATTTCCAAAATTCTAATTCTCAAATCATTCTCAAATTTACTTCTAAAAAAATTCCATTTTCAAATCATTCTTCAAAATTCCAATTTTTAAAACTTTCATTTTCAAATAATTTTTCAAAATTCCAATTTTCAAAACTTTAATCTTCAAATATTTTTCCAAAATTTAATTTCTAAAATTCCAATTTTCAAATCATTCTCAAATTTACTTCTAAAAAAATTCCATTCTCAAATCATTCTTCAAAATTCCAATTTTCAAAACTTCCATTTTCAAATAATTTTTCAAAATTCCAAATTTCAAAACTTTAATTTTCAAATATGTTTCCAAAATTTAATTTCCAAAATTCCAATTATCAAATCATTCTCAAATTTACTTCTCAAAAATTCCATTCTCAAATCATTCTTCAAAATTCCAATTTCAAATAATTTTTCAAAATTCCAATTTTCAAAACTTTAATCTTCAAATAATTTTCCAAAATTTAATTTCCGAAATTCCAATTTTCAAATTTAACTTTCCAAACTTCCATTTTTTAAAAAATAATTTTTCCAAGTTCCAATTTTCATAACTTCTAGTTTCAAATTATTTTTCCAAAACTCCAAATTTCAAATTTAATTATGAAATTTTCAAATTTAATTTTCAAAACTTCAAATTTCGAATAATTTTCAAAACTCCATTCTTCAAGTTTAATTTTCCCAACTTTAATTTTCAAAACTCTCGTTTTCAAATATTTTTCTCAAAATTCCAATTTTTAAATTTAATTTTCGAGACTTCAATTTTCAAATAAATTTCAAAACTCCAGTTTTCTTTCAAATAGTTTTAATTCCACTCCATTTTTCAAATATTTTTTTTAATTTACAAATTTTGTTCAATTTTCGAATAATATTTCATTTTCCTTGATTTTATTTAATAAGCATGAAGGTAATTATCATAATTCCAAAATAATGGAATTTGTGGGATTAATTCATGCAAGATCAATTGAGCTTTGGTGGAGGGCCCTACATATGAGTTTTCTCTTCTGATTGCTAACTGTTATACTTAATGAATATTGTCTGATCTTTGTCTTGCTCTTTAATATACATGCAATAATTTTATATTTGAGCTAACCTTATTTCCATGATAGCTTACTATTACTTGCTGCTAAGGTACGCTCACTCCCACTTCATTTATTTATTCATTCTCATGCTTGATTTGTTTTATTATTCAATCATTTCATTGGTATCCATTGATTTCCTTATCAATAGTCATACTTGTTTCACCTTATTTAGTAGAGACCCATTTTTAGGGGCTTAGATGGGCGTTACAGTCTTTATCGTACTTTTCCAATAAGTAACCTGACCCCTGAACCTAGACTCGGTTTTTCGTAGACCTGTTTTTCCTTTAGGAATCACATTTAGGGTTTTTATTTCTTTTTTTTCCCTTAAAAAATAAAACAAAAATAAGTGGTGACTCCAAGTCTTCTTTTTTTTAAAAAAAAAAACAAAATTTCACCAAATAAATTATAAAGCGAGTCATGTCGTCGAGTGGGAACGCATGTGAAAAACATGGGTGCACACATATTTATAAATACTTAATTTTATTGATATGTTGAATATGTGATACTTAAGCTTTTGAAATGTATAGCATTAATCTCCACACAAATCTAGTTTGATCTAATGCTTAACCTTCTAATAAGGACACTATTCAATTGTATATTTTTACTATAATATGAGGTTTTGATTGAGGGATAATATTGTAAAAGTTCATTTAATGTATAACGCTTTTATTAGTATCATTTTTATTAAAATACTTTTATGAGAAATTTATTAATATTTGGTTACAACTCTAAAAAGTCCTCTTAAAGTGTTTTTTAAGTATATGTCAAGTGTTTATTCAAGAATTACATTTATGTTTGATTCCAAAAAAAAAAACTAAGGAAATAAGAAAAATATTAATTAAATATGATTTTCTCATATGTTTGGATGACCATGATAGAAGATGAAGGAAAATAAAATATAATTAGAATTAATTAAAATCTTATATATTTTTAAATTATTTAACCTTTATATAAAAGAAGAAAATTAAATTAAATGAGTTTGAAAAAGTAAATAAATAATTTATTAACTTTGAACAATTTTTTTCTTTAAAATTGCTTTAATGTTTTTTTTTTAATTTTTTTAATTATTTTCCTTCAAATTTTCTAATAACTAAACATATGGTAAAAAAATTTCTAAACTTTTTATTTGTGATTTTAAAATAAAATGCAAATATAATTAGAATTAATTAAAACATTATATATTTTTAAATTATTAACCTTTATATAAAAGAAGAAAATTCAATTAAAGGAGTTTGAAAAAGTAAATAAATAATTTATTAACTTTGAACAATTTTTTTCTTTAAATTTGCTTTACTTTTTTTTTATATATAGTTTTTTCTCTATTTTTTTCTTAGCATTTTCCTTCAAATTTTCTAATAGCTAAATATATGGTAAAAAAATTTCTAAACTTTTTATTAGTGATTTTAAAATAAAATGTTTTCAAATATTAGAAAATGTTTTTATCCCTTTCAAAATCACTAGTAAATAGCTATGAGTCTAAATCCTAGTTGTAGCTAAAGGAAACATGTTAATCTGCCCAATCAAATAGTGGGCTTGTTGCTTTAATTGAAAGGACTATATGTTGCCTGTGTTTTAGAAATAGTAACTAGAGATTGCATTACTAGGATGATACATAACTCTAACTTATGGTGTATAAAAACCTCGTAATTTATGGTGTATAAACCTCATTAAACTTGATTCTTGGAATTCCTTTATTTTTTTAGATTTGAAATAGAAAACAAATAAAAACAAAAACAAATAAAGGATTGATGCTCCAAAATTTGAAAAATAAAGTAAAATTTTGGCTTGACAATATCATTAATTCATTGAGCAAATCACTTATATTTTTTAGCCCTAATGATTTTAAATTTATTTTTATTAGTCATTTTCTATGATTGACATTACCTCAAAATGTTAAAATTAGAGTTATTTTAGATGAAATATTAGCAATTCCAACAACTAGGGTTGTAATTTGGGTGTCTTGGAATGAACCAAGTCTAACTCAAACAATCAACTTGAGCCCAATCTAACCTACCTCCAATATGAAATACTAAATCCAAACTCAGTCCAACCTCATCTTTCTAAATTTAGGTTGGAGTTGATTAAATTCAGATTGATTGAATTGGATTTAGGTTAATCGTGTAGTATGATTCAACGTTGATTATACCAAAATTAAAATGATGAATAGGACAAAATTTCAAGATAATAAAAAATAAATATAAAGATAGATTTATATATCTTTCTAGAAAATGAAAAATTACATGATATAATTATAATTTTTGTTTTTCCTTTCAAATCTAAAATGAAGATGAATAAAATAAATATATTGTATAATATAACATAAACTATAAATATTATAAAAATATTAAATTGGGTTAGTGTTTGAGTTGGATTGTTCGAACCTTAATCCAAGTTTAACCCAAATTGAGTTTAAGTTAAAATAAAATAAAAATTGCTCAAACCCGACTTGAATATTAAAAATTATTGTTAAAACTCACCTAGTGATTGGGTTGGATCAGCCCACCCACCCAAGTTGTGCCTTTCCCAATATATTTCTAAAGTTTCAATAGCAATGGAACTCTCAAACTAAGATACAAATTGCATGTAAAGCGATAACTACTACTTCAAAACTTGATGTATACATTATTGACTTACTACAATTTCAGATAAATTTGTTTATACCCTTTGAAATTCCTTTTTTTTTTTTCTTTTTTCTTTTTTATATACTTATTAGCTATCTAAACAAGACTTTGTCACTAGTCTTTCTAATTTAGATTTCAAATAATTTTTTCCATTTGTTTTATAGAACTAGTATTTATGTCATATCCTTAATTAATTAGAAAAAAGACCTTGCCTTGAGTTTTGTCATGGATATATAGTTGATTTTTTTTTTCAAAACTAATATTGTGCAATTTTTATTCACATGTGGGCAACGATATCATGACTTTCAATGCATGTGCATGTTGTGTGAACAAATGAGATATTTATTTATCTAACTTATAAACATGATACTATGGATGTGTATATTTAAATGTTTACAAGTTTTTATTCAAGTTTTGTTATGAGTATTAATATAGTGATAAAATAATATGGTCAAAATTGTTTAAAAAAATTGGAGTATTGGAGGAAATGAAAGAATATGACAGTGTAGGGATCAAGAATAGTTTATATAATTAAGAACATGTAATTAGTTCAATCACCAATGGATGCTTTAAGATTGCTAAATGACTTGGTTAATACATAAAATAATATGTAATAATTATTTTTTATATTAATTATTTTTATTTTGCTTTCCTATTCACTAAATTAGTTACAGTTTTGTTTAATATAAACAAGATAAATGGCACGATTAATATCCTCATCCCTATTGAAACATGTACATATACCACTTTCATATCAATGGTCAATTCCAAACTTAAGGATTAATTTTTTTTAAATAGTCCAACATAATTTTTAATATGTTTTTCTAAGGTACTACCAACATGTTGTATTATATTGTCTAAAATTAATCACTTTTTTATATGCCTTAGTGAAAGGAGTAGTATCTAACTATTGATGGTAAAGGTTTTAAGTTTATAGTATAAAACATTATTGCCAATAAATTGTCTTTCTAAATATTAAAGTTATTAACGTTTTAACCAATTGTTCAACATTAACCCTTGTAAGAAAAAAATATAAAAAAAAAACAATAAATATTATCAAGTAATCATCAAGCAATCGTGAGTTTTTGCTACAACACTTAAATCATGTTATAGTTATTGCATTCTTCTTTAACACCACTTTGTGAAAGCCACTAATATTTTCCACAACACCTTAAAACTCCTTTTAGGCAAACATCTATTTCCTAAAGCTCTTTTTAGTGCTTTTGAGAGATGGTGCTTTTAGATTTTGAAAACTCAAATATGAGAATTAAAAACAAATTCTCAAAACAAAAACATGAATAAAAATATGTATAATATCAATATTATGAAAGTTTTATAGACCATAATAACGTAAATCTTTGAATCAAATTTAGAAATGTGCACATGTTTCTACTTTCTAAAATAATATTTAAATTTAAATAAAATGTCTAAAATTCAAGAAACTTTTTAATAGATATATAAGTGCTTTAGGAATATATTTTTTTTTCAAGAAAAACCTTTTTAATTTTTTATTAGATGCAGAATATTGAAGGACTTATCTATATCCAAATTTTAGAGCCATATTGTCTCCTAAATGAAAATTTTTCAACGTAATCCCTAAAAAATACTAATTTTTTATTTATTAAATCAAATGATTCACTCAAATAATCTAAATTCACCTTGGATTGAAATCCTCATTAGTTGGGAATGGATATCCTAATTCTCAGCTAATATTTCTTTTTTGTTGCTCCATGTTGTAGAAAAATCTATGACAGCGCCATTGTAATACCAATAGAAATATGATACAATGTCATTTTATTAACAAATATTGAAATTCATCAAATAGCAACAATAAGTGTTAGTATCTCATTTCCTTCAATAATCTCCTTCTAAATGATTGTTCCTTAATTTATTGAAAAATATAAATTACCTTGCCATGCCATCGTCTAAATGTACATGTAAAAACTCACAATCAGTTGGAAATTTTTTTTTTTTAAAAAAAATGCAAGCAATCCTCAAGAATGATAATAAAAATATTCCAAAATGTCCAAATAAATTATCAACAAGATGATAAAAAACTTTCATCATATCCAACACATGATTTACTAGTATTGAACAAAGAATTACTACATCATGATTAATGTTAGTGACCTTGATGCTCGCTACATGGGTCACAAAGGCTTAGCACTATGCATTGCACCACCCACTAAAGAAAAGTGCAAATTGAATAAAATAATTGTGTCTAAATTTCTAAGTTAAGCATAGTATTCAAAACATCTATAAGCTCCTTTAACCCAAAGTGTGAAGTTGAAGACCTTAATGGCAAAAACTTTTACATCTATGTCCTATTAAACCCTTCACCTAAGGGTGGTGAAGAAAGTCTTTTGGTAGGGACAATTTTTAGAGTTTTTGAGGAATTTAGGGCCTTAAGCTTAGCAGGTTGGATTTAGAACAAACAATTGATGATGGAACTTGAATAAGACAAATTATCTACATTTTTGCGAGGTGAGAATTGTTAGTGTCCATGCTTAGGTTTGGATGCATTCTTCATTTTATTTTGTTTTTTGTGTCATCAACATTGCTAGGGGGTAGCAATGCCTCGGTTGGGGGTGTGATTAATGTCATATATTGCATGAAAATAATGGTAAAAATCATGTCTTATGCTTGATTTTAGCATTAAAGAGCTCTCTAACTAGTCCATTGTGTACTTCCTTGTGTATGCTAGGTTTTCTCACATTCTTCACTTATACATGTATATGCAACTATTTTGATGAATAATGATGGTCTTGGGATCCTCTAAGGACATCCTAGAAGCAAGAATGGGGTATGAGTTTAGCCAAAGGATCAAAGTCACATGGAAATCAAATGTGCTGTCCTATTTTGACTAATAAAAAAGGTTTAATTTGCTTGAAGGGGTTAGGGATGTCCAAATGGGTTCAAATGATTTTTGTTTTTTTTTTTTAAAAAAAAAAAACTCTAGAACCCTTGAAGATCAATTTCACTAGTTTTTGGAAGCTTTGGATGTCATTTACCTATGTGAATAAATTAGGAAAGACTGTGTAGAGTAGTGAAGGTGCAGAGAGGGAGAGGAACTTTCTTGTGGTATTGGCGCCACACTGGTGCAGCAGTCGTCCCACAATTGAAGCTACCACCACTTTTGATTGTGAGCAAGATGAGCCATTGGAGAAAGTGGTACCAGGGTAGCACCAAACCCGTTAGTGCAACCACTTTCGTCAGTGGTGCTGCCACTTTTTGCTAATGATACGAGGATGAACAAGAGGCACTTTTGTAGACGTTTCCAAGTGACCATTGATCCCCCACTTCACACATTGGATGCCTCCACATGGTACACTATATAGGGCCTGATTGAGAATTTAGGTTACCTCATTTTTTTTTTTTTTTTTTTTGTGCATATTCTAGATGATTTTCCATAATCTAAACTCATTTCTTTCACTTGTAATTGAATATTCTCTTTTCATGTCTTAGATCAATGGATTGTTAGATCTAAATCTTGGATTTCAATGTTTGTCTTCCCACGGTCTGTTTTTGTTCCAAAATTTAGTCTTACTTTCATGTCTTTTAAGTCATAGAATAGGTTGAGGAAAGGGGACCCTAGGGTCCTCTCTTTTACCCTTGGACTGATCCTCTAACTTTGGGTGATTATTGATTTAATCAACTTTTGATTTGCTCCTCTGTATTTTTTTATTTTTTATTGAAGTTATCATACTTTGATGTTTGGAAATTGAAGATATGGGGCCCCTTTGAAGGTATCTCAAGTGCTTAATGATCATTTTGACTCGAGAAGACCATTAGAGAGCCTTAACTATTGCAGTTTGGCAAGGAAATGGGTAATGGCAACTTTAGGTATTTTATTAGGAGGCTTAATTTATAAGTTCGAGTCTTTAGATTTAAGTAAATTGTGTTTTACTGAAAATATTCTGGCCAAGAGAAACCATAGTTATTCTTGGTTGAGTTTCTCGACTTGAGGATTTTTTCATGGTAAGGAAGGAACCCAAAGGATCCTCTTCTTCTCAACATTTCGTTAAATTTTGTTAAGAGAAGTTTTAAATCAAGTTCACTTGGTTTTTCCATGCTTTTCACAAAAATTTATCAACCTCTTTTCTCAATCAATCGAAAGAAAGAATTTGCCTCAAAATCTAGCATTCATTTTCCAAACCTTTCCATTTTCCATACGTTGGGAACCTCATTTTGACACACATCCGGGAGTGGCCACAATGCTTTTACTCTTTAGAAATGAATAAAATTTAAGTCTATTTGTTTCATCATTTCTATTTAGTTTCTTTCATCCCTTTCATTTTTATAATCATCTTTATAATTATAATAATATGTAAGCACTTGTAATGGAGACCCTATTGGACTAAAAACCTTTATAATTCATCAGAATTTTGTTCTGCGAAGGTTAAAAGCATTTCTTAATGCTTGGAATTGGTTTTTTAACTGAAGTCAGGTGTTTGAAAAAAAAATTTATAAATCAATTCTAAATATTTCAAGAAATACTTGAAGCGGGTTTATGGATTAGTATTTGATACATTGTTCTCCCAAAAATCAATTGTGTATAATGTATTGCATTATGGGAAAAAAATCTGAATTTTTTTGTATCCAAATAATAATAGATTCTAACTTAGAAGTTATATATATAAATATAGCCATCTAAATAAAATAAAATAAAGAAAACTAACCTTCCAAATGCAAAAAATTAAAAAGATGACAAAATTTTTGTGTAGATATATAGCTAGAAATATGATATTAAATGCTAAAAATGAAACAAAAATATGATGTGACAATAAAAATGAGAAATAAAACGGATGCATGAACTATAAAATATTAATTACTTAGGCGATATAAAATATGATTCCAAATACAAGGACAAAAAATCATGAAAACATTCTCTTTGGCTTGACTATAATATGCATGGCATGAAATGCTAGTGATTAGAAACAAAATTTGAGTATATAAAGTGTTATTTGAGAAGATAATAAGTGAATAATATAAATTATTTTAACTAATATTTTATCTTTCTAAAAGTTTTAACACTTTAATCCTTATTTGGACCTTCTAACTTCAAAAATAAATAAATAAATAAGATTTAAACTTGTTTAAGGGGGAAATTGAATATTAGAATAAACTATGAAGGTTGAAAGAATAACTAAATTCCTCAAAGGAATAATGGATTGATTGAATAGTTGGCTTGATTGCACGTTGATTTTACTAATTAATCATACTTCACTTTTATACAATCCATAAAAATATAATGGATTCAAAATCTTACCTTTTTTACTTATATTTTCTTTTATAAAAAAAATGCATGAATAAATGGTTTTGAATGAGAAAAATTTATAATCTACTCTTTTTGCTAGGGAAGCCGAACAACATGAATATTACATGTTTCTTCAAACATTCAACGAACCCAAGTGATACAATTTAGTTTAATAGCATTCTCAATGTGTATAATAGTTGAGAAGCCACTTCAAAATTTTAACATAATCTAAATGCAACGCATTTTCATTCAATTTAATATCAAGAAAACAAATCATGGTCAAGGAGCATTGACTCTATTACCATTTTATTTAATTTCCTCCAATACTTCAATAATCAATAATACTTTTATAATTATATTAATAAGGATTTATTGATAGAGATGAATTTAAACAATTCTTTTAACCTACCATGCATGAATTAGTTTCAAGATATTTATAACTTTAACAAACGTATATCTCATTCCTCACACAGTATATTTGTGTGTAAGTCATAACATTTTTACCTTCAAATGATGAATGACAAGTTACATAACCATAAATATTTTCATTAAAACAAAAACCAGTAATTTAAATACAAAAAAAATTAAAAAATAAAATAAAAAACTCCATAACAAATGCTTGTCTTACTAGGTAAAAATATGGTATATAAGGCTAGTATACATAGAGAATGCATGTAATTCAAAGGCTTCAAAAACTCATAACAAGTTTCTATAATAACTTTGCATAAGAGGCTTAGTAATGAGAAAAAATAGTAATTTAACCATAGGAAGATATGAGATGAAACGATAACAAATCATTTATAAGTATTTAGTTAACCTGACATCTAGTCTAACAATTAACCTTCTTGCATTAATAGTTAACCTTTTTTTTTTTTTTTTGGTGAGAGATGCATTGAATTTATCATAAATTCAATGCACCAATCTTTATGTTTCAAAATTTCACAGTATTTAACATAACTGAGATCCTACTTCCAATAATTAATATTTAATATTTGAACTAAGGCTCAAGTAATGGCTTTAATGGGCCATTTTGGGTGGGAGGGCTTGGACAATGATCGATTCACATTCATTTCCATAAAAATACTGGTAGAATCAAATTCTAATAATTGTTTTATTTTTAATTTTTAAAAACAGAAAGGAAGAGTAAATCATCCAACGTTCAAATATAAGTTAACAAAAAGTGTTTATTAAGTTTTGCCTTCTCTTTTATTTGATTTTAACTTTTTTTTTTCAATGGAATCCTCAGTCCAATCTCTCTACTGAAGTATCCCACACTCCTTTGGATATAACATGTGGAATTTTATTCAATCAGTCCACAAAGTTCCTCCAATAGCTAGCAAATGCCAAATTTTGGGGATAGTAGAAATCCAAGGAATAAAAGGTTTTCTCAATGGAGAATTATCTAAGAAAAATATCAAGGAGCAAACTCTTCGACTAAAGGTGCTAATGAAACCATTGTCAAAGTACATCTACTCAAAGGAAAAGTAGACCATATTTCAATGCATTGGAATTTTTAGATTTTGTTAGACGTGCAATAATTCAACTCCCTATAAATGATGACTCAAGAATGAGCCCAAAATTGGAGTATATGCATCAAGATGTCTTGGAGATGAGCATTACCTTGAGATGAATGTGTGTATTACCTTGAGACGAGTGTAATGTCCAATGTCATATCTTGACCCCAATGAGTGTCCATTGGTTTTTAGATATAGGTTTTGGGTAGGCTCACGAGTACATTGTTTTGAGGGAGGGATTATTAAATATATACAATAATGTTTCTTCCTAAGAAGTGATGCATGGTTCAATAAATGATCCAAAAAGGAGTGTATATGCTATAGGGAACCATGGGATGAGTGAAATGAGTGTGATTTAACTTTGAGATGAGTTAGATGACTATGATTTTGAATACCAATTGATTTTAATATAAGATGATTAATGTTGCACAGTGATCAATTAAAGTAATAGGATATATTATCCACCCTTTTTTTTTAATCATTTTTATATGGAATATGTTAATTTCATGTTAAGATATGAGATACACATACCATATTATCATAAATTTATTTTTTTATCAAATTTTTAATTTTTTATATATTTATTTTATAAAATAATTTTTTTATTATAAATTAAATTTATGGTTAAAAAAGAAAAACTAAAAAATATTTATAAAACAAAATAATAGTAATATTTGATACATAAATTATTTGTATATATTGAATAATATAATATATAAAAAAATTATTTATAAAGATTAAATATTTTAATAATAAATATTGTTAAATATAAGAGAATTTTCATTTTTTAAATAGAATATATTGGAATGTGATCGATATAATTTTGATTTTAAACATTAAAAATAATATGTATTCTATATTATTTTTTTTTATTCACTTCACAAATTAAATATAAACATAATATAACATAATATATATGTCAATTGGATATGCTACCTTAAAATTCAATGGGATATGATATCCTTGGATATACATATCTTATCTTATCTTATCTTATTCCACCAACCAAACATAGTCTTAAGGTAATGACTGATGTTGGAAGCTTTGAGAGGGTTGTAATGGTTGTGGCCTACTATATCATTGGAAATCAATTCAGAGAAATCCGGAAGATTTAATTCTACACAGAAGAAACCATGCCTTGATGAACATTCAAACGAGTTTTGAGAGAAAACAACCATTCTTCCCTACCATTTTCTTCATATCTTTCATTGCAGTGCAACCATGGATTTCCTCATCTTTTTTTCTGGTATTCCTGTGAAAAGCAAATATCATATAAAGCTTACACAAAAATATCCAATAGAGTTTTGTTTAACAACAATCTTAATCAAATTTTCCCCTACCATAGAACCTTCAAAGAACTCAACCAATTCAATTTCTATCATCTTCATTTCACCTTAAATTTGTTAAACAATAATGGATTTTCATTTTTATAGAACAACAAATCAAATAATCTCTCATCCTATGTTTTAAGGAGTCAACTTTTTTCTAAAGTGCAATTCATTCACTTAATGGATTTGCAGACTTTGAAGGTGGATCTCCAGGCTTGAGAGTCTCGGATGCAAGAACAAAGAGACCTGCCGATGGGTCGTCGAACAGAATGGCTGAAACCAGTCTGTGGAGCGAGGGAACTGGGCGGTCAAAGATGGTTATGAAGGGTGAATAAATGGGCATGGTGATGGGTATGTTCAGGTATGAAGGTTAGAAAGATGGCAGGTTGGTCACAAGGCTTTAGGCGTGGAGCCATTCGATTTGGGATCCATATTTGATGAAAGTGGGACTTTGATGGAAGGTTTTGCAAAGGTTTTCTATGGCCATGCATGGCCATATAAAAGTGGGGGAAACGGAATCCACTCTTGGCTGTAATATTACCTCAAGAACTTCAGGAAAATTTAATGGGTCGAAGCTAGCATCAGAATCAGAATCCTCTTCCATTTCATTCACCCAGTTTGTTACATGCACATCTCATACAAATACCATCTAGTCACTGGAGTACCTCATTTCCATCAACCCTAGAAGTTTAGCTCCCACTGAAGTCATAAAACTATGCTTCCAGAATTTTGTTTGAAGAAATAGTTGCAAAGACCAAACCACAAGCATTCATCTAAGTGGCACACCAATAGGAATACGAAGAAAGAACATGAAGAAAACTCACACCAGCATACAGAACAAGGGGACAATGTCTAGACCAAGGGCGCATGCCAGATGCACAAACACGGATTAATACCAGGAATAAAGAAAGTAATAGCCCAAAACAGAGCATGCCCAAAGCAACAAACAATACATTAAATAAGGCCTCATTTCATGCTGAAATTAATGAGTCTAAAGCAGAGAAGGGGCCGGAATAAATCTTAAACAAAGAAAAAAAAACTGGATATAACTTCCAAACATCAAGCATCAAATGTGAGTCCAGATTCAAGTTCATCATCAGATTTAAATCGAAAGACATAAGAGAACAAAATAGTTTGAAATTTGCAATCGATCTAAGATCAGCAAGACAACATATAATCTCTTGCAATCATACCCAAACAACAAATAATGCTGAGAAAATCGGCTAAAAATGAGAGCAAAGCAGTGTAAAGGAAATGAAAGACATGGAGATTACAGAAACCTAACTTGGAGAACCCCTTTCAATCCGTGCTATCTTTGCTTCAAGTGAGTTGTGTCTTCTTCCAAACAATCAGCACAGAGCTCCCGGTTTTCCCTCTCAACCTCTCCTGCTCCGCTTTTTTGTTTCTCTTTGCCCAAAATTTCTCCCTTTTTTCAACCTCCTATGCTCTTTCTTTTTCATGCAAGCTTCTTATGCTCCCTGCTCCTGCTCAGATCATCATTTCCGACTATCTCCTTTTAATCATCCCCTTTCCCAACTACTCCTCTGCTTAATTGCTTCAACTGTCGCCATGGCCTTAGGGTGGTCACATCTTTGCCACGCATCTCATGCATGCAGCTTCATGGAAGTTGTCCCCCACTTCAAAAAAATATCTTCAGCTCCTCTCCAGGGTGATATAAAATACCCTTTGGTGCTATTGATAAAAGCAATAATAATAAACACTAGAGTTGGTTTGCAAAAAGATGGAGTCTACGATATGACTTATAAGAAAAGAAAATTGGTATACAACTTTGACTTGGGAAACAAATATTATAATAATTAAATGTTAGTAAATATAAATTGATATATATATATATAGATATATATATATAAATTTCATCTTATATTTGGACTTTTGATTTTTATTTTAAAGAATAATTTGACAATAAGGAAAGTTTTCAATCATTCAATTGGCTCATAAGTTGGCAACAATGCCGAGACTTCTTTCACATATTTAAAATGATACTATACGGGGAACTATACATGTTATAAATACCATTAATGTATACTTAGAAAAATGTTTTCAATTCTTCTAACTAGTCTAGGAGCTTACTATACTTATAAGCAATGGTTAACACAATTGTTTAACTACAAATAAGAAATATGAATATATCTTTCTTACATATATTTTCTTAAAAGTGAAATATTATACTTATAATATTAGTAAAATTAAAAATACCAATATATTTGCATCTTATTAAAGGTTATATAAAATATTATTAACTTTTAAAATATTAATTGTTTTAATTATTTAAATACTTTTAACTAATTGTAATTAATTTTAATTTTAATATTGCATAAATTATATATTTATGATATTTTAATAATAAATAAGTTATATATTTATCGTATCACATTCATATTATAGTCAATCATGATTTAGTAACTTTTTTGTTCAATACTAGTGAAAATAATTACTTTCACATGATGGAATATGATGAAAGTTTTTATCATCTTGATGACAATTTATTTGGCCATTTTGGAATAACATTTGTATCATACTCAAGATTTCATGTATTGATATATTTTTTCGTACTTATTATATTTTTTACATCTGAATGAGGATTTTCACCTCTAAGTCATAAGGATTTCAATCCAAGGTGAATGGTTTGAAAAAAAAGAGTATTTTCACCTCTGAGTGAATGATTTGAATAATAAAAAAAAATTAGTATTTGACAATGATTTTTGAAAGTGCTTTTGGTCTTTCTAACACTTAAATAATAAAAAATTTCAAGTGTTAGAAGGGTTAGAAACACTATGAAGCACTGTCAAACAAGCTCTAAGTATTTATTACTGATTTTGTTCAAAAATTTTAGTTTAGCCATTATCACTCTAAAAATTGTACATGGGTAAGTCCTCCAATAATTTGTATCTAATTTTGCGTCTTATTTTCTAATGTATACAAAGACTCATTAAATGTTCTTCCATCTTACAACTTAGATCTAACCTTTCCTTAATCTTCATACCTTAAAGAACTTTTTTTTATTCAATGGCAACATTGAACTAAAATTACCTATGAACTTTTTTTATTTATTCTTCTTGTGGCAATTGTCTTTTGTTACCATATTTTTTATATGCAACAAAAAGTAAATACATATGGTAATTATTTCTCCTATAGACAAATTGATCCCCTTTTACTCCCTTGATAGTTACCGAAAGCTTAGGATGATTAGAGGAATAGAAACCCTAATTAAGCTTGAGTAATAAAGAAAGTAATGATGAAGATAAGTAATGTCCAAGATGAAAAGAGAACTTATGTTAATGATGAAGTTTTGAAAATTTATTACTACAATAATAATATGTGATACTTCTATTTGCACTTACCTAAGGCAAGATGAAAAGATTTCTATTAGTCTAAGAGATTTTTCTTACATTAAACTGGAGCTCATGATTCCATTTACTTTCATCTCTCCTAAATTTTATTACTAAATAATTAATAAGATCCATAACCTAACAAGTTGTGGAAAAAAATAGATTTGTGCACAATAATTTTGATTTGATTTGTATGTAAGTACTTTCTTTTTGTACATAGAAAAGAAAATGATATAGGTGGAGCAACAAAGGCGGGGAAGGCATAAGCACATAATTAAGGATATAGACTCATGAATATCTCCAATCTTCCAAAGTCAAAACAAGGCAAAACCTAATTGTCAATTGAAAAGAATAAATTGCTTTACTCTTAAACAATAATACAACTTGCAAACCTTTTTTCTTTTTTTAAAGGATTTTTTTTTTGTTTTATTTTGAATATTTTTTATAAATATTTGTTCATAATTGAATATAAAAACGTCTCCTATACCCTAGTTATCACTTCACCAAATACTACATATATCTAAACTCAAGTGATTTATGTCTTAAATTAAAAATGATTTACCTTGTATTATTCTAAATAAAATTACAACTCATGATACATATAAATATGTTTTACTAAGTAGGCCATTTTGACAATTCTACTTGGTAATGAGATGGATGTCTCTGTCAATGAGAACTTTTCTACCAATTTGTCTCTCATATTCTATAACCTTTCAAACAATATTCAATCTAAAAAAGAATCAGCAACAAAAATAGGTGATTCAATGTTGATAACAAAGTACTTGCGTAGACTAATTTTATTAAAGTAACAGTCACAATAATATTCAATTTATAATATAAATGTTAGTAAAGGAAAATAATTTAAATGGTCATTCATTTCATACTTTTCATGCGGTAGATCTATAAGATTAAATTTTCCATAATGATAAATAGTTTATTTTCACATTAAATTATCACAACTCTAACAAGTTTGCCATATCGATCTCTATCCCAACAAGGCCTACTCACTAAATATCCACAATAATAGCAAGAACACAAAGTAGAAATGACTAAAAATCAATACTTGTTCACCTCAAATAACTAGAAAAATAATTTTTTTTAAAAAAAGGCTAAAATGACTAAATGGAAGAACATGATAAAGATGTGCTTAATTACTTAATTGAGATAAGGATTAGAGGTCAATTGACCACAAACTAAAGAACATCAAATCTCTTAAAATTATTAGATCCATCCCCAACAATGGTGATATAAATTGACTAAATTCTTAGCCCAAGCATAGCTAATGATATAAAATAGTGAGATTCCCTATTTTCCAAGAAATACTCTTGTTTAAAAAAAGAAAAAAGAAAAATTGTGGAACTGATAGAAAAAAAAAAGTTTCATTTTAGATTTTATATGTTATGCCTTGCAAACAATAATAATCTTTTTAAACTCAAATTTTTTATTACTTCTTTCCCTTCCAACCTTCTGTCACGAACTAAATAGAGTACAAAAGTATTCTTTACCAAAACCTCATTGAAAATAATCCATGAAATCTATAAAGGATTATGAACACTCAAATCTAAACATTAATTGAACTATAAAGGCACGATAGCCCTAAGAAAAAAGAATTATATTCTTATAAATTTCAACAAAGGTCAATATCAAAAGAAAGAACCTTAAGAAGATTACCACCTAAACCATTTACAACCTTAAGGTTGAAACACTTACCATCTCCACAATGTTATGTCAAATGAAGAGATTGATAAACTAAGGTAAGATGAATTGAGGCTTGAGAAGGTGAGAAATGTTAGATGCGACAATTGAGAAGGTTAGAGCTAAGGAAGAAAACTTAGGGTGAAAGTAAAAGTATTATATATATATATATATATATATATTAGGGTTGCTTATGGGCTACAAGTATGTTGTCGGTGGGTTGACCAAAACATAGCCCATTATTGAAGTATGTTTAACTCATTTAATAGAATTTTGACCCAAATCTATTTATGATAAGCCCAAACCCCTTTCTTTTTTACAAGTTCTAGTTGTCTCACCTTTTCCACCCATACACCAAATTAAGTGAATAAATTTTGGAAAAAAAAAGCTTAAGTTTGTTCAATTTGGTTTAGTTACTTGGGTTCTCTTCTACTTGGGTCTATTACGACTGAGCTAGAAATCTGTTTGGTTTTAGGCTCGAACAAGTATATATAGCCTAAAATAAAGTGAATGACTAGTCACATGATCTAAAACGATAATTTCAATATTATTGGGCTAGCACAAGGGCTCAATATAAAGTCTAAATCCAAATATTGAATTATATGTTTAACAACTATGCATTGGTTGATAAATATGTCTGAAAAATTCAAAATTCTCAATTAAATAATAATTTTATTTTTATTTTTATTTTTTACTTTTCTAACTATAATTTTTTGAGTTAGACAAAGAATTATGAAATTTTATATTATTTAAATACTTTGTATAAGAGTTGGAATTGATTCCAATGTCTCATACAAATTGGTTATTCACATTAGGTGTAATTTAAGTTTACTCAAATTATAGAAATTCTTTTTCTTTTTCTTACTTGTCTAACTAAATTTTTTTTGATGTAGATAATGAATTTTGAAATTTTATAGTATTTAATTCCTTTGTATAAGAGTAGGAATTGATTATAATGTATCGTAGACGTTGGTTGTTCTCATTACCCCTGTTTGACTTTTTGTTAGTATTGGTAAAGTTACAATTCATGACAACAAAGAAAAATCTTTTTTTGGCTCATCCTATCAACTTGGAAAGGCACATAAGCTTTCTTTTAACAATTCTACATGTATGACGACTAAACCCTTAGAGGATGGTCACTTGTGCTTTCTTTAAATGGAACAAAATACTATATTCATTTCATTGACAACACTATCTTATGTATTTGGATGATAGGGAAGACATTTTAGCCTCCTAACAATTAGAATAATTAACTTATAATTCTTGTAGTCGAATTCCTGACCTTTCACAAGGTGACCACTTTTTTTTTGCTATAGAGGTCAAGTTAGAAAATAAATTGAAGAGGGATAAGACATAGGAAGCAATGAAAGAGATAAAATATTTATGTACACTAGTGATAAGTACAAATTTGAAGCTAATCCTATACATTTAAAGCTAATCCCTTAGAGAATGATTAAATCCCTATCTTAGAAAAAAAAAAAAATTTTTTGGACCCAAGAAAGCACTATAAGGCTTTGCCATTGTTTTGCCATCTTATCTAAAAACTAGTTGACATTCAAAGTGGTATACTAAACTTTTAATTGAATTTAATGTTATCCATATCTTTACACCCATCTGAAACTAGAATTAATTTTCATAGTGGTATTGATAAAAGAGTAAAATGTTAAAAAAATTTTAATAAAAATTAAAGATTTCAAATCTAACTTTACAAACTTATTAATTCTTATTTGCATACCAACATTATTATCTTTAAAAAAATATTCAAAGTTGATTTAAAAAAAGAAAAAAAAGAAATTTGAAATTTCATCTAAAAGGAATCTTAAGGAAAATATAGTATTTAAGTGAACTGAAATATAAGGAAAATTGAAACTTTAAGTCAAAGTGTTAGTAAAAGCTAATATTTATCCTTAATTTAAATAATAAAATTTATTTATTATTAGTTTGAATTAGAGTAAGAAATAGACTTGTGTTTGGATTAAAATAGAAGATAAAGTTTGAATTAGAGTAGGAGATAAACTTGTTCTTTATTTAAATATTTATCAATCATCAATAATAAGGCTATGCCACATTTTTTATATTTCCTTTTTTTTCCATATGATATTAGAGCCTTTGAATCCTAAATCATACCCTTTACATCCATGGCTAACAATGAAACCATTACCGCCATGATCCAAAATAGCAACACAACACACCCAACTCTAATCACCATTAATGTCGTCGTTCAACTTTCCCTCAAACTCACATCCATGATCTCACATGGATACTATAATTCCAATCTCTTTTCATTGGCAAAGATCTATTTGGTTATATTAATGACACCAAGCCTTACCTACCTACTACCATCATTGCCAATGGTGTCACCTCATCAAACCTAACATTCCCAATCTAGATTCGTCAAAGATCAGTTAGTTCTCAATGCTATCCTTGGTTCTTTCTCTCTGACTATTATATCGCTTATTGCTAGGGCCACCACCTCTCATGAGGCATGGGGCACACATTAAACAAGTGAAAAGTCATTTCAAAAGCCCTACTAAGGGTTCTCAAAGTGTTACTGAATTTCTTTAGCATGTTAAATGTAGTGCTAATGAACTTGCTATTCTTGGAGTGTAAAGGAATGATGAAGATTTCACTAAGAAAATTTCTGATGGTCTCAATGATGAATACAAAGAACCTATTCGAGCTTTGTAAGCCTATGAAACTACGATTACATTTACGAAACTACATGACAAAATGTTGACTTTTGAGGCTTCTCTACAAATCCAAACAACCAAAATATTACAAGGTGGGTGTCTTCTCACTATCGGTAAAAACCCCATGGGGCAGCACTATTAAGATAGAACCTTAAAAGCATGACATGATGTAACAAAATTTGGAATTCATTATTTAAAGATATTTCAGTTTCACTTTTATCTATCCTTATTCCATACATTCTGGTTTATGAGCATTCTTGCCTGCATCTTTTGCCTTGTATGTGACTTAGGTGCATTAAGAGTTGCATGGAAGATCCAAGTCACGGTTTCCTTGTAAATAGATGACTTGTTCATGACTATTTGTGGGTTTAGGAAACCCATTAAAGGCTGTAGTGTACCACCTCCTAATTGGAGGGATGGTTGGTCTTAGTTATCAGGATGAGTTTCCCATGGTGAGTACACTAGTGTGCATAGTTACACATTGGATAGGACTTACGGTGAGTCATGACTTAAGACTATTAAGTAGTCATAACCTCACCAAGTTGCTTCATTATGTTGTCTTTCAACCTTGAGAGAATATTGAGCTTATGTTAAAGTAACTAGTGGTTTTGACCTATGGGTAAGGTTGTAAGTTGATCATATATTCCCTTTGGATTGGGTCATTATTGATAGAAGTCGGTAGTAATAGGCATTCTCAATAGAGACACCATGATATCTCATGGTATTGAGATAGAGTACCCCTTTGGGTGATCTTAAGGAGTTGTGTTCATGGAAACTATGACCATAGTAGGTCCTTAATTGAAGCTTGACATAAGCTCTTTGAGGTCTAAGACATGTCAGTTGAACACACAATAGGAGGATATGTAACTCAATGATGGTAGAGGTAGTCTTGAAAGGCTGATAGCTTTCATCTTGTTAGAATATGGACACCAATTAATGGGGAGACTAAACACAATGGATAGTAGGTCACAAACTCAAACACATAGTTTATTGTTGTTATTTATATAGGATACTAGAGTTCGATTGATTCTCAATAGTGGGATGTTGAATCAACTTCAAAATTGGATTTTGAGGGAGCTAGTACTTCTATGGGTCTTAGTGGTCCCCACTTTGACCACTAGGACCACTAGTGACATTAGGTTTTTTTTAATTATTTAATTTTTTTTACTTGGCATTTATTATGACATTTTGACTAACAACTTGTCATTCATGATCTTGTATCGAGAACATTAGGTTTTTGCTTTCAAAAAATATTTTCATTAGTATCACATTTGCCAATCATGCCTTTTTGGTTCATTTACAAATAAGAATTATGTGTTATGTTAGTACATTAGATGCATGTCTAGTTAGAAATGAAATGTTTTTCATTATAGTTATAAATATTATACTCTAATTAACATATATTTGAAATAGGCTAAAAGTTTTTTGATTTAATAAATTCTCCAATTTGAAATGTTTATTTTTAAAATTATAAGAAGAATTAAAAAAAAAATGTGATTTATTAGAGGAAATTAAATAACAACTTCATTTTTTTTTTTCAATTTCTAAAAGCATAGGATAGATGAGAGTTCTTCGACTTTTTTTTTTTTGATTATAAAAATAAAAATTCATCCATTATTAGATAAGAAATTCAAAGCTAATAGAGATGATATAAGATAAAGAAGGTGGATCCAATATAAGATGGTGATATTGCATTAGTTTAGTTATTTGATAGTGTAATCATTGGAAAAAATTTAGATAAAGATGTTTAAAGGATCTTTTCCTTTGTTTTATTTTGTTTTTGTTTTTGGAATGAGATGAAATATCTTAGATTAAATTAATTTTGTTTTTGAAATTAGATGAAACATTTAAATTAATTTTTTTAGCTTAATTACTATTTTATTCTCTTTAATGAAATGGTTGATTTAATATTTTTTTTTTCATGATATTAAATAAATATATTATATTATGTAAAATAATTTTTCTCGTCTTATTTTATTAATAAAATTACTAAGTTAACTACTAATGCATTTTAAGTTATCAGATGACAACAAGACGAGTTCATGACGGACCCTATCCCAATACTATCAAATAGTTTATTCAAAATAATTTCTTATCTCCATCCCATTAAAAAAATCAAATAGGTCAGGTCCTTGCCTAGTTTAACTTTTTTTTTTTAAATAAAAAAAATTGAATTTTAAAAAAATATTATCTTTAATTTTTTTATTACATTAAAATAAATGTATTTTATAAATAATTGAAATATTATAATTTTTTATAACATATTTTATTGCAAAGTAGTTTATTGTTATTATTATATATTAAAAATAAAAAATTAAATTAAATTAATTTTATATATAATTGGAGTGGAACAAGATAATACTTAAACTTGTCTAGGGTTTTGAAAAAAAAAACAATTCAAATTGTTCCTAACCTCGCTTATTTAAATTTCAAACCGTCTCATTAGGGGTGGGTGCTCGAAATAATCTGCTCCATTGTCATCCATAACCATGGTAGCAACTAGCTAGCTAGCAGCTACAACAGTCTCAAAGATTTCAACCTCAATCATTACCTTAAAAAAAGAAAAATACACAAAGAAAAATTCGTCCAAAATTTTTATGCACGAGCAATTTAACTAGTCTTGTGGGGACTTGATGAAATTTTGGGCCTAAGGGTGGGCCTTGACTTGGTCGTGATGAACTCTGATTTCTATTATCTAGAAGTTGAATAAGAAATTTAAGTATAATTATTCCCCATGTTAAATTGTTCCAACATTTTCAAATCTAAATAATCTATTGCACCCAATATATCACAAAAATTTGTAGCATTAACATAGAAATCCTTGATATAATTCTACACATGAAATTTACAAATAACTTTAAAAAATAAGGACTTTATTAAATTAGTAAGGACAATATGGTAAAACCTTGACAGAAGATAAGATCAAAAAGCATATTTTGAATGAAAGTTAATGTAGACGGAGAGTCTAATTATTATTATGTCCTTTAGAAAACTTAAAGCTCAATCATCTGTAATACAATAGATTTGGGATTGGTTGACGGAAGTAACCGGTTTTGGATTTTTGAGATTTTTTTTAAAGGTGATTACTACTCAAAAAGTGTTGTTTTGTAGCTTGTAATTAACTCTTTTAAACATATTTGAGTAGTAGTTATTACCTTTTAACTCAATTGGCATGCTAAGGACCCTTGCAATCGTTTCTAATCAAATTGTGTTAAGTTTTGGTGTTTTTGATAGCTTTTTAATCACCAAAGCAATCCAAGATTGAGGAGAATTCTATAGAATCCATGGCAAAGCAATTGGAAGCTCATTTACAAGAAAAATCCAAGATTTGGATCTTTTTAGTCCTTTGCCAAAAGCAAATCATGAATGCAAGGAGGAGAAACAAAGAGAGAAATCTAACATGAAGAATTCAAGAGGATAGAAACTGTTGAACACATTTAAAGCACTTTGTGGAGTCCATTTCATGCATACTATATGTTGTTTCGAAGCTCGGGAAGTCAGGAGTCCAATGCTTCAAATGGTACATAAATCAGAGCTGAAATGAAGAAGTTATAGCCATTGGAAGCCAATCGCATCAAGCTAAAAGCCAATTTCGCAGCTGCGAAATCACAATGTGCTAGCTGCGAAATCAGCCCTTTTGTGCAAAATGGAGACTTTCAGCTTGCGAAATCTTGCAGCCCATGTTGCATGCTATGAAATCCACCTAAGTGCTTCTAGATATTTGCGACCAACTCTTTTAGATTTTTTTCTTTTGATATTTGTTGTTTAAATCCCCATTTTCTCCTTGTAATCCACCAATCATAGGATTCCTTAGTTAGTAAGTAAGAACAAAGGGTGAATAACCTCTTATATATAGTTTTTAATTTTCTTTACATAGAGATCTCGGGAGCTTGATCTCAGAGACGAACTTTTTGTATAGTTTTGAAGGAAGTAATACATAAAGTTTTGCTCTACCTTACCTACTCATTTTGATTGTATTTTTTCTTACTAGCCAAACAAGCTCTGAGGATGTTTCCTCAGAGAATGAGTGGCAAGGATTTTTGTCTCTTGGAGTTAAGGAAGCTGGGTAAGGTGCCGAATGCAACAATTGGAAGTTTTGTTGTTTCAGCTTTTAATAAAGAGTAAGTGTGACCCGTTAATGGTTTCTATGTTTTTAGTTAACTTAAAACGTCTTTAAATCACCTGGGCCAACACTTGGTAAGGCAAGTGATCTCCATCCATTGAGATGCACTAGTTTATCTCTTGCGAGCCTTTGGGAGGTGGTTCAAAGGTAGAATTTTCTAGAATAGCCAACACTTGGTAAGCTTTTGGACTCTACGGAGACATCCATTAGTTATCTCTTGCGAGCTTATGAAGGGAAATCCAAGGTTAAGGATCACCTTGAATGGCAATGGCTAGGTGAAAGGCATGAGCCATTGCAAGATGAATCAGTGAGAGGGATTTATTGTTTGAATCCATAGAAGGGAAGCATCTGTACCGAACCAGTTCGAGAAATAACTATATGTTAAATCTCCAATGTGAGGAAAAGATTCAAGTGATCAAAACTCTATTTTTGTATTAGGAGCTTGACCCCAATGATCTAAAAACTCCAAGAAGCACTTTTCTTTATAATTAAAATCAGTTACTATTTTTGGTTAGCTTAAAACCAATCCTTTTTAAACCAAAGATTATGTTTTCTTTTAAAGCTAACCTTGAAATGAAAAAACACCAATTCAATTTTGAATTAATATCAGTTGTAAGTTGAAAACCCATCCCAGTGAACGATCCTAGAGCCACTATGTTATGCTAGCTGAGGCTATCCTAGTACATGGTGATATAGGCTATAAATTTTGTTGATTACTCCTGTTTGAGGACCGAAATCAAGGTACACCAGTTGATTGAGCACCAATAAATAGGATATACACCAGCTGCGCACGAAATCAAATGGTGCTGTTGCCGAGGAAGGTGCCAACTTTATAGTGATATTATCTTTTCAGAGTACTTGTGATCTTCATCACAAGTTTGGTGATTTTTCTTTCATCTTACTAACTCTTTTAATTATTTCTTCTAATTGTTCATATTTTAACATATCTTTTAATTTAGTCTTAGTTAATCTTAGTCTTTTTGTAGTCTTGTTTTCTTTTGTTTTCTTTTGTTTCTTTGTTTTTGTTACAGTTGATACTAGTTGTGTATGCCAAATTGGATATGAGATAGTGGAGGAAGGCTTGTGAAACTTGAAACACCTCATAACAAGGAGTTGGAATTGAGCTTGAACATCATGGAAGCTACACCTGAAGATCAGCATAGTCACCATGGTCACCAGGACAATCCCAATGCATTCAGATCAATGAGGGATCGTATACATCCACCTCGTATGAGTGCACCATCATGTATAGTGCCCCCTATAGAGCAGCTAGTAATTAGACCGCATATTGTTCCACTTCTACCTACTTTCCATGGGATGGAAAGTGAGAATCCCTATGCACATATCAAGAAATTTGAAGATGTTTGTAATAAATTCCAAGAAGGAGGAGCTTTGATCGACTTGATGAGGCTAAATCTATTTCCTTTTACTTTGAAGAATAAGGCCAAGATTTGGCTTAATTCTTTAAGGCCAAGGAGCATCCGAACTTGGACTGATTTGCTAGCGGAATTTCTCAAGAAATTTTTTCCTACTCATAGAACAAATGGCTTGAAAAGGAAAATTTCAAACTTCTCAACTAAAGAGAATGAGAAATTCTATGAGTGTTGGGAAAGATACATGGAAGCCATTAATGCTTGTCCTCATCATGGTTTTGATACATGGCTATTGGTGAGTTACTTTTATGACGGAATGTCTTCCTCAATGAAGCAACTCCTCGAGACTATGTGTGGAGGAGATTTCATGAGTAAGAATCCGGAGGAAGCCATGGACTTCTTGAGTTATGTGCTGAAGTTTCAAGGGGATGGGATGAACTGAATAAAGGAGAAGTGGGGAAGACGAAGTCTCAACCAAATGCCTTTAATGCTAAGGCTGGGATGTACACCTTGGATGAAGATATTGATATGAAAGCAAGGTTGCAGCTATGACAAGAAGATTGGAGGAGTTAGAGCTGAAAAAGATACATGAAGTGCAAGCTGTTGCTAAGACACCAGTGCAAGTCAAACCATGTCCTATTTGTCAATCTTATGAGCACTTGATGGAGGAGTGCCCTACAATTCTAGCTACTAGGGAAATGTTTGGAGATCAAACAAATGTTATTGGACAATTCAAGCCCAACAACAATGCTTCATATGGAAATACTTACAACTCAAATTGGAGGAACCATCCAAATTTCTCCTGGAAGCTAAAAGCACCTTAGTATACACAGCCAGCTCAAGCATCTCAACAAGCCTCAAATCTTGAGCAAGCAATAGTGAATCTAAGCAAGGTTGTGGGAGATTTTGTTGGAGATCAGAAATCCATCAATGCTCAACTCAGTCAAAGAATTGACAGTGTAGAAAATACATTGAATAAAAGGATGGATGGAATGCAAAACGACTTATCTTAGAAGATAGATAATCTCTAATACTCAATCTCAAGGCTCACTAACCTTAACACGGTGCAAGAGAAGGGAAGATTTCCTTCTTAACCTCATCAAAACCCCAAGGGTATCCATGAAGTGGAAACTCAGAAGGGAGAATCTTCACAAGTGAGAGATATAAAAACCTTGATCACTCTAAGGAGTGGTAAAAAGGTTGAGCTGCCAACACCCAAGCCACATGTTGAGAAAGAAGAAGAAGAAGAAGAGACAGAGAAGAGGGAGGAAATCAAAGGAAAGAAGAAAGATAGCAGAGAAGGGAAAGAGGACCATGATTCAACAGTGAATGCAACTTCAGAGAAAGTACTTATCAAAGGAGATGTGATGAAGAAACACACACAAGCTTTGCATGGGAAAAAGGGAACTAGAAATGGATAAGAAATTCTTGAAGTATTAAGACAGGTGAAGGTCAACATCCCATTGCTAGATATGATTAAACAAGTTCCAACTTATGCAAAATTCCTAAAGGACTTGTGTACTATCAAAAAAGGGTTGAATGTGAATAAGAAAGCCTTCTTGACTGAGCAAGTACATTCTATCATACAATGCAAGTCTCCTTTGAAGTACAAAGATCCAGGTTGCCCTACCATCTTAGTCATGATTGGAGGAACTATAGTGGAGAAAGCTTTGTTAGACTTGCGAGCAAGTGTAAATTTGCTACCATACTCTGTCTACAAGCAATTGGGACTTGGTGAATTGAAGCCAACATAAATCACTCTATCTCTAGTAGATAGATCAGTGAAAATTCCAAGGGGGATAATTAAAGATGTCTTAGTTCAAGTTGATAATTTCTACTATCCAGTAGACTTTGTTGTTCTTGACACAGACCCAATTGTCAAGGAAACTAATTATGTTCCTATCATCCTTGGAAGGCCATTCCTTGCTACATCAAATGCAATCATAAATTGTAGGAATAGACTCATGCAACTCACATTTGGCAACATGACATTAGAGCTCAATATCTTCTATATGTCCAAAAAGCCAATCACTCCGGAAGAAGAAGAAGGTCCAAAAAAGGTGTGCATCATTGGCACTCTAGTGGAGGGGCATTGTAATCAGAAGATGCAAGACAAATTGAATGAAAGTCTTGAGGATCTTAAAGAAGAGTTGCTTGAACCCTCAGATGTGCTTGCTACTCTACAAGGTTGGAGGAGGAGAGAAGAAATTCTACCTTTGTTCAATAAAGAGGAGACACAAGAAGCTACTAAAGAGGAGACCCCAAAGCTTAACCTGAAGCCCCTGCCCACAGAGTTGAAATATACATACCTAGAAGAGAATAAACAGTGCCCTATTGTTATATCTTCATCTCTTACTACTCCTCAGGAGGTGTGTCTACTTGAAGTTCTTAAGAGGTGTAAAAAAGCAATAGGATGGCAAATATCTGACTTGAAAGGCATCAGTCCTTTGGTCTGTACACATCATATATACATGGAAGAAAAAGCTAAACCAATTCGTCAACCTCAAAGAAGATTGAATCCTCATATGTAAGAGGTGGCTCGAGCTAAGGTCCTGAAGCTACTTCAAGTAGGTATTATCTACCCCATATCAGATAGCCCATGGGTGAGTCCTACTCAAGTGGTACCAAAGAAGTCAGGGATCATGGTGGTCCAAAATAAAAAGGGAGAAGAAGTTGCTACATGCTTCACTTCTGGTTGGAGGGTATGTATTGATTATAGAAAATTGAATGCTATGACAAGGAATGATCATTTTCCATTGCCATTTATTGATCAAGTGTTGGAGAGAGTCTCAGGCCATCCTTTCTATTGTTTCTTGGACGACTACTCCGGGTATTTTCAAATAGAAATCGATGTTCAAGACCAGGAGAAGACCACTTTCACATGTCCATTTGGAACATATGCCTATAGAAGAATGCCTTTTGGTTTATGTAATGCACCTGCAACATTCCAACGAAGTATGTTAAGTATCTTCAGTGATATGGTGGAGTGAATTATGGACGTTTTCATGAATGACATCACCATATATGGAAGTACATTTGAAGAATGCTTAGTCAACTTGGAAGCGGTTTTGAACAGATGCATTGAAAAGGACTTGGTGCTCAACTGGGAGAAATTCCCTTTTATGGTACAACAATGAATTGTCCTTGGCCACATCATCTCCGAGAAAGGCATTGAAGTTGATAAAGCAAAGATGGAACTTATTGTCAAATTGCCATCCCCAACAACTGTAAAAGGAGTAAGGCAATTCCTTGGCCATGCAGGGTTCTATAGGAGGTATATAAAAGATTTTTCTAAGCTTTCAAAGCCTCTTTGTGAACTATTAGCTAAGGATGCTAAGTTTGTATGGGATGAGAGATGTCAAAGGAGTTTTGATCAACTAAAGCAATTCTTGACAACTGCTCCAATAGTGAGGGCTCCTAACTGGCAACTACCCTTTGAAGTGATGTGTGATGCTAGTGACTTTGCTATAGGAGCTGTTCTTAGCCAAAGAGAATATGGAAAGCCCTATGTGATCTACTATGCAAGCAAGACATTGAACGAAGCTCAAAGGAACTACACAACCACAGAGTAAGAATTGTTAGCTGTAGTGTTTGCCTTAGACAAGTTTCATGCTTATCTAGTAGGGTCTTTCATCATTGTTTCCACTGACCATTCAGCCTTGAAGTATTTATTGACAAAGCAAGATGCAAAAGCAAGGTTGATTAGATGGATTCTCTTACTACAAGAGTTCAATCTCCAAATCAGAGATAAGAAAGGAGTGGAGAATGTGGTAGCTAACCACCTTTCAAGGTTGGCTATAGCACACAACTCCTATGTTTTACCTATTAATGATGACTCATCAGAGGAATCACTTATGTTGCTAGAAAATACTCCTTGGTGTGCTCATATTGCTAACTATCTAGTTGATTACTACTCAAAAAGTGCTATTTGATAGCTTGTAATTAATCCTTTTAAACACTTTTGAGTAGTAGTTAGTGCTTTTTAACCCAATTAGCATGTTAAGGCCCCTTTCAATCAATTCTAATCAAATTGTGTAAGTTTTGGTGTTTTTGTTAGTATTTTGATCATCAAAGCATTATGAGATTGAGGAGAGTTATATGGAATCCTTGGAAAAGAATGGGAAGCTTAGAGGCATGAAGAATCAAAGCTTTGAAGCACTTTTGCCATAAACAAGTCTAGAATGAAAAGGGAAAGCAAAGAGAATCCAGCCATGAAGCATTCTTGATGACAGTCACTGCAGCCACTTTTGGAGCACTTCCTAATGTCCAAATTATGCATACAATATGTCATTTGAAAGCTTAGGAAGTCAGCAATCCAATTCTTCAAACTGTGTGCAATTCGGAGTTGAAATGAGGAAGTTACAGCCTTTGGAAGACAACTGCTCCAAGCTGAAGGAAGGCTTTAGAAAAGTGCTGCGGAATCAGCCTTTTGTTGCGGAATGGTTTCGCAGCCTTTTTGCACAGTGCCATGGATTTCCCCTGAAGCTTCACTCCGCAATGGAAGCCAAGCACCACAAGATGGAAGTCAACTTCGCAAAGGTGTTGAATCAGCCTTTTGCTGCAAAGAAATTTCGCAGCTCTTCTTGTGTACCTGCGAAATTTCGCAGACCTCACTTTTCACCTGCGAAATGGTCCTTAGTGCTTCCCGATATTTGTAACCGACACTTGGAGATATTTTTCATTAGATTTTTGTTGCCTAAATGCCCAAATTCTCCTTGTAAGTCACCAATGATAGGATTCCTTAGTTTTTAAGTTAGGAATTTGGCTAAAATATCAATGTAATAGTTGATTATGTAATTTTGGTATAAAGAGAGCCCGAGGAGCCTGTTCTGAGGGGATGAACCTTTTGTAAAAGTTTCAAAGGAAGAAATACACAGAGCTTGAGCTCTGCTTTACCTTCTCACTTTGATTGTGTTTTTACTTATTTTACTAAGTTATGCACTCTCTGAGGAGTTTTCCCCAGAGAATGAGTAACTAAACCTTTTAGTTCCTTGGAGTTAAGGTTGCCGGGAAAGGTTCCAAGTGCAAGAATCAGAAGCTTTGTGGTTTCAGCTATGAATGAAGAGTGAGTGTGTCCCGTGAATGGTTTCTAATGTTTTTAGTTAACTTAAAACGCCTTGGAGTCACCTGGGCCAACACTTGGTAAGGCAAGTGATCTCTAACCATGGAGATGCACTAGTTTACCCCTTGCGAGCCTCTGGTAGGTGACTTGAAGGTAGGATTTTCTAGAATAGCCAACACTTGATAAGCTTTTGGACTCTAAGGAGACATCCATTAGTTATCTCTTGCGAGCTTTTGACGGGTAATCCAAGGTTAAAGATCACCTTGAATGGTAAAGGCTAAGTGAGAGGCTCGAACCATTGCAAGTTGCATCAGTGAGAGAATTAAAGCTGAAATCCAATTAAGGGATGCATTTATGCAGCACCTGTTAGAGAATTGACTTTATGTTAATTCTCTAATGTGAGGAATTGAACCAAGTGACCGGAGCTATGCTTTTGCATGAGGAACCTCCCCTGTATACCTGAATCTCCAAGGAATGCTTTTCCTCTTAAGTAATTTTCATCACTTGCTGTGTAGTTAATCTAAGTTCAAACCTTTTTCAACCAAAGTTTGTGTTTTATTCCTTAAGCTAATCTTGAAATGAAACAGCACCAATTCACTTTGAATTGGTATCATTTTTCAACTTGAGTACCCTTCCCAGTGGAACGATCCTAGAGCCACTATGCTATAGTAGCTTTTTATTTGCTACCCTAGTTCATGGTGTTATAGGTTAAAAATTTTGTTGATTACTCCCACCATCAAGGAGCACCAGCTGGACAGAAATCAGCTGAGACACCAATTAGGCATGAATCACTAGTTACTGGTGAAGTTCCAAGAGAGTGGAAAGCACAAGATAGGAAGCACTTCTTTGCAAAGATTCATGCCTATTATTGGGAAGAACCTTTCCTTTTCAAGTATTGTGCAGATCAAATAATAAGGAAGTGTGTCCCTAAAGAAGAGCAACAAGGAATCCTCAATCATTGCCATGAGAGTGCATGTGGAGGCCACTTTGCCTCTCAAAAAACAACCATGAAGGTGTTGCAATCAAGGTTTAGTTGGCCATCACTCTTCAAAGATGCCCACACCATGTGTAGGAGCTATGATAGATGCCAAATGCTTGGGAAGCTAACATGAAGAAATCAAATGCCTATGAACCCCATCCTAATAGTTGATCTCTTTGATGTTTGGGGCATTGACTTCATGGGACCTTTCCCAATGTCTTTTGGTAACTCTTACATTTTGCTGGGGGTAGACTATGTTTCTAAATGGGTTGAGGCAATCCCCTGTAAACACAATGATCATAGAGTGCTTCTCAAATTTCTCAAAGAGAACATCTTCTCAAGATTTGGGGTACCCAAGGCCATAATCAGTGATAGGGGTACTCATTTTTGAAACAAGCCTTTTGAAACCCTTTTAGCCAAGTATGGGGTGAAGCATAAGGTAGCTACACCTTATCACTCTCAGACTTCCGAGCAAGTTGAGTTAGCAAACAGGGAAATCAAGAGTATATTGATGAAGGTGGTGAACACGAGCAGAAGAGATTGGTCTGTTAAGCTCCATGATTCACTATGGGCATATAGAACAACTTATAAGACTATTCTTAGCATGTTTCCTTATCGCCTAGTCTATGGCAAAACATGCCATCTCCCTGTGGAAGTTGAATATAAGGCTTGGTAGGTAATCAAGAAGGTAAACATGGACTTGATTAGAGCCGGGGCTAAGAGGTGCTTAGACCTTAATGAGATGGAGGAATTAAGAAATGATGCCTACATCAATTCCAAAGTTGCAAAACAAAGAATGAAGAGGTGGCATGATCAGTTAATCTACAACAAAGAATTTCGGAAGGGACAAAGAGTCTTACTCTATGACTCTAGGCTCCATATCTTTCCTGGGAAGCTGAAGTCAAGGTGGATAGGCCCTTTCATTATTCACCAAGTGCATCTCAATGGAATGGTGGAACTACTGAATTCCAACAGCATAGACACCTTTAAAGTCAATGGCCATCGTCTCAAACCATTCATGAAGCCATTCAATCAAGATAAGGAGGAAGTCAACCTCCTTGAGCCATAGAAATCCTAACCAAAAAGGGGTTAGATGGACTTAGTCTTGCCAAAGTCCATATTTTTGTTTAATCTTGCTAATTTAGGAGCTTTATTAATTGTTTTGATTTTAATCTTAGTTTTAATTTATGTTATTTTGATATAACTTAGACTTTTTGAATGATCAAAATTAGGAGGAATTTCAAAAGAAGTGAAGGAAGGCTACAGGGAACCAAAGGAGCTCAAAAGCAAGGAAATTCATTGGCCTGTGAAAATTTCGCAGCCAAAATAGTTTCCCTACAAAATGAGGCTTCCTCTGTGAAACCATTTCGCAGCCAAAAGGGCCTTGCTGCGAAATGAGGCTTCCTCTGCGAAATCATTTTGCAGCCCCAAGATCACCCTCTGCAAAAAATTTTGCAGCTGCGAAACCCTTCTCAGGCACACGTGTGCCATTTCGCAGCCCCAAACCCCCATTTTGCAGCTGCGAAATGGCCTGCAAAACCCTCCAAAGCCTCATTTTGCAGCCTAAGCACCCTCTGCGAAACACTCCCTAGGCACACGTGTGCCATTTCGCAACCTGACACCCCAATTTCGCAACTGCGAAATGGCCTGCTAAATCACCCATTGGCTGCCAAATTGCCCTTTTGCTACGAAATGAGCCTTCTCCTGCAAAAATCTCAACCATCACTTAAATCCTAAATTGAGCCTTTAAATTTTTATATTCCATTTCGCACCGGTAATTTGCCCTGCGAAAATCCCCCTCAAGTGCGAAATTGAGTCACACCAGAGCACCATTTCCAGAGGACCTCCATCTGAAGAAAAGCCCCTCGCGCACCTCTAACCACCTTTTCTCAAGCTTCTTCACGTCGGCCATGGCCAAAACAAGAGGAGCCAAGACCCCATTTCCGTTAGTCCGCAACAGAGCATTGAGAGTCTCACCTGTGCAAGACTCCATGATTGAGCCTTCACAGCCACCTGTCGTTCCACCTTCAATAGAGGGAGCACCTCCGAGTCCTCCTCTAAGATGATATGAGACTAGGAGACCACCCACTACACCAGGGGCAAGCTCCTTGTGTCCCAAAAAGTCAGTTAGTCGCCCTCCTAAGAAGAAAGCCAAGGTATCAACTCCAGTAGAGCCATTAGAGCCTCAGCCGCCTACTACAGAGTCTCAGATTCCTTCTGGGATGACTCTTGAGGTGATTATCAAGCGGCCTATGACTCAGCCACCCATAGAGGGCAATTTGGATTGTCGGGCTAGGCCATTCCACTCCGAACTTTGTTTTGACAAAGAGACCTTCAGGCTTCAGCTAGAGCTCAAAGATTCATTCCATTTACTTCAGAGGTACCATTTGGAGCACCTGATGACTCCCAGGGATTTCTTCTATCCCCGTGTAGCATTAGACTTTTATCAGTCTATGACTATGCATCACGTCCGGGATCCTACTGTCATCCACTTCACCATTGACGAACGTCATGGTATCTTAGGAGCTAGACACATAGCAAAGGCCCTGCACATTCCCTATGAGCCAGCACGTCCAGAGGATTATAGAGTGTGGGCTCATCCTTCTTAGAGTGATATGGTTCATATATTGTCCAAAGGGACATCCACATGCCCATATCTGTTGAGGAAGGAGCTCCCACCCAACATGTTCTTTATCGATGCACTTCTACTCCACAACATCTATCCACTTCAGCATATGGTGCAGAGGAGAGGAGCTTTACTAGAGGCCTTGTTTCGGATATCAGAGGGATTTTTCTTTGACCCTCATCATCTCATCATGGTTGCTTTTCTTTACTTTGAAGAGAATGTCCACAGGAAGAAGTTATTGAGAGCGGATGCCATTCCATTATTATTCCCAAGGTTGCTCTGTCAGATATTAAAACACTTAGGATATCCATCAGAGCCTCAGTTTGAGCGCAGACGCATTTGCCGAGAGATATTCACTCTTGACAAATGGACTAGTATGACAACTTATGATGCACAGCCAGGAGCTCCAGCTGGACCAGAGCATCCCGAGATACCACAACCAGAGCATCTAGAGGAGCCACAACAGGTTGAGATACCTACAGACATCAGAGCACCTGCCCCTGCAGTGCCCTCTACAGGACCTATGCCTGAGGTTGCATCTTCTGCTCTTCCTGCCACCCCAGGGACTCTGCCAGTCGTACCAGCTGCATCCAAGCCTCATCCGTCTGAGTCTAGTATCGTCATATCCATTTTGGAGTTCAGAGGCCTATGTCATACTTTGCAGACATTGACCACTACTCAGAGTGTCCTTGCCCAGCAGATGGAGGCCATACGGGCACATTAGGATCAGCTTATTGCCACCCAGACCCAGCATACTACCATTCTTAGGCAGATACAGTAGCATTTGGGTATTCTATTGCCCCCTGAGCATGATATACCTGGCCCATCAGAGCCTACAAATCCATCCCAAGGCCCTCCTCTAGCGGAGCAGGCTGTGCCTCCTGAGGAGACGACTGCAGGACAGATAGAGGCATCCATCCCGAGCACTCAGACTTCTACAGCCGAGCCATCGTCTCCACATGATCCTCCCACCACTATCCGATCATTTACCTATTTTCTTTTTTGTATTTCTTTACTTTAGTAGAACTCGTAATCCTATGTTTTTTATGTTTTATAAATTGGGATTGGATGTATTACTTGTTTTTGCTCCATAGTGTACTTTCTTAAAGTAATACATATCTATCATTTTTTTAGTATACTTGGCATAATCTTATTTTATTTTCTCTACTCATAACTTTTGTTGTTTTTGAAACATGTGGTTTCTCCTATTCTACTCAAACTTCATGTCACTCAAGAGGTACCACTTCCTCCCTGTATTTTCAATCGCTTTTGCCCGCATTGAGGGCAATGTTCAGCTTGGTTGGGGAGAAGAGAGTTGAGGAAGGAAGTTTTACTTTTAATGATAAGTTATTTTGCTAATTTAGTTGTTAATGCTTAATTTTTTTAAAAAAATTTAAGTTTTTATTCTACTCTCCATGGTTATTAAGGAAAAATTCTCAAAATAAAATGGGAGAAATTGAATTTTTTTATCTTTTTACTTGACTTAGAGTTTGTATTATGCTTATTAAAGTTGATAAATTATTGAAATTTCTATTGAATTCAACCTTATGTCTTCCACTTTAAGCTATTCACACACTGTGCACATTAGGTTCTGATTATAAGATGAAAAACTATTTCCCTTTTGACTTGGGAAAATTTTAGACTTGGTATTTTTGATGTCATTTAATAGTGTTAGGACACCTTGTAAAAGGCCAATGAGCCTTTGAAAAAAGAAGAAGAAAAATGTTTGCTTGCCTTGAAACCTGAGCAAGATCTGAAGGGTATATGGTGGAAATCTTTAAAACTTAGTGCCCTAAGCCTTCATTGGTTGGGAGCCACCGACCTCAATGCTCGTTACAAGGGTGAATAGGTGAAGTTTAACATACTGTAGGTGCTTGGTTATTAAAATTCATTCTCAAAAGCCCGGGGTAAAATCCGAGGAGTTAGTGGTTGAAAGATCCTTAAAGCTTGATGCCCTAAACCTTAATTCGTTGGGAGTCATCGATGGACCCCCGTTACATGGACAATTTAGAAAAGAATACCTTTAAGCCTTGTACTCCTACAATGAAAAAAATTGTGAAACAAAAGGGTGCGTTCCTAACTTATTGAAGTTTGTCAATTTGCTAAGTGTTGAAAAAGAACTAGGTTAGGGGGAGAGATTAGTTCAACATACTATATTCGGAAACTAATAAGTAGCACATAGATTTTTGTGGAAGAGTTAGGTTTGGCCCTTTGGAAGTGGAAATCATTTTGAAGCTTCAATTTACATAATACTTTCTCTTTATGAATTGTGATTAGACAAGTTATTTGATAACTCTTGTTGAAGTTTGGGTTTTATATCTTTAATGTTCCATGTGAGAGTTTGATCTTCATGCCACTTAAATTTTTTTGAAGCGGTCAGCATGATTTTGTAAATTATATTACTGTTTATTTTTCTTTTTCTCTCCTTCATTGCTAAGGAACTAGCAATATGTCGGTTGGGGGGAGTGATTACTACTCAAAAAGTGTTGTTTGGTAGCTTTTAATTAACTCTTTTAAAAATCTTTGAGTAGTAGTTATTACCTTTTAACTCAATTGGCATGTTAAGGACCCTTGCAATCGTTTCTAATCAAATTGTGTTAAGTTTTGGTGTTTTTTATAGCTTTTTTATCACCAAAGCAATCCAATATTGAGGAGAATTCTATAGAATCCATGGAAAAGCAATTGGAAGCTCATTTACAAGAAGAATCCAAGCTTTGGATCTTTTTAGTCCTTTGCCAAAAGCAAATCATGAATGCAAGGAAGAGAAACAAAGAGAGAAATCTAACATGAAGAATTCAAGAGGACAGCAACTATTGAACACATTTAGAGAACTTAATGGAGTCCATTTCATGCATACTATATGTCATTTCGAAGCTTGGGAAGTCATGAGTCCAACGCTTCAAACGGTGTGCAAATCAGAGCTGAAATGAAGAAGTTATAGCTATTGAAAGCCAATCGCACCAAGCTGAAAACCAATTTCGCAGCTGTGAAATCACAATGTGCTAGCTGCGAAATCAGCCTTTTTGTGCGAAATGAGGACTTTCAGCTTGCTAAATCTCGCAGCTCATGTTGCATGCTACGAAATCCACCTGAGTGTTTCCAGATATTTGCCACCGACTCTTTTAGATTTTTTTCTTCAGATATTTTTTGTTTAAATCCCCATTTTCTCCTTGTAATCCACCCATCATAGGATTCCTTAGTTAGTAAGTAAGAACAATGGGTGAATAACCTCTTGTATATAGTTTTTAATTTTCTTTACACAGAGATCTCAAGAGCTTGTTCTCAGAGATGAACGTTTTGTATAGTTTTGAAGGAAGTAATACACAAAGTTTTGCTCTGCCTTACCTACTCATTTTGATTGTATTTTTTCTTACTAGCCAAACAAGCTCTGAGGATGTTTCCTCAGAGAATGAGTGGCTGGGCTTTTTGTCTCTTGGAGTTAAGGAAGTTGGGTAAGGTGTCGAATGCAACAATTGGAAGTTTTGTTGTTTCAGCTTTTAATGAAGAGTAAGTGTGACCCGTTAATGGTTTCTATGTTTTTAGTTAACTTAAAACGCCTTTAAATCACCTAGGCCAACACTTGGTAGGCAAAGTGATCTCCATCCATTGAGATGCACTAGTTTATCTCTTGCGAGCCTTTGGGAGGTGGTTCAAAAGTAGGATTTTCTAGAATAGCCAACACTTGGTAAGCTTTTGGACTCTACGGAGACATCCATTAGTTATCTCTTGCGAGCTTTTGAAGGGAGATCCAAGGTTAAGGATCACCTTGAATGACAATTGCTAGGTGAGAGGCACGAGCCATTGTAAGATGAATCAGTGAGAAGGGTTTATTGTTTGAATCCATAAAAGGGAAGCATCTGTACCGCACCAGTTCGAGAAATAACTATATGTTAAATCTCCAATGCGAGGAAAAGATTCAAGTGACTAGAACTTTATTTTTGTATTAGGAGCCTGACCCCAGTGATCCAAAAACTCCAAGAAGCAATTTTCTTTATAATTAAAGTCAGTTACTATTTTTGGTTAGCTTAAAACCAATCCTTTTTAAACCAAAGATTATGTTTTCTTTTAAAGCTAACCTTGAAATGAAAAAACACCAATTCAATTTTGAATTAATATCAGTTGTAAGTTGAAAACCCATCCCAATGAACGATCCTAGAGCCACTATGCTATGCTAGCTGAGGCTATCCTAGTACATGTGATATAGGTTATAAATTTTGTTGATTACTCCCGTTTGAGGATCGAAATCAAGGTACACCAGTTGATTGAGCACCAATCAACAGGACATACACCAACTGGGCACGAAATCAAAAGGCTATTATGACTCTTAATTACTTTTATTAAATAATAGAAGAGTATACCATCAATGTTTTACTACATATTTGGAACATTATAACCTATTACAAAATTTTAGATAAATTGATGAAAAATAGGGAGATTCAACTAAGAAAATTATAAATGACTAATGTTTCTTTAAGATTGCGGAATATTCACCTAAGGATATTTTATATGTTAGTAAATTTGAAAATGAAATAGAAGAATCTAATTGCACTTGATTTAGATATTTTTTGCATAGAAACAGAATCTAGTAAAAGTTAGTAGATTTTAATCTTGTATACTAAGATAACCTATACTCATGAAAAACTTAAAAAAAAAAAAACAAAACAAAAGAAAATAAAAAGAAAAAGAAAAAGAAAAAAAATGATTGTTTGGGCTTAAGGAAAAGCTTTTACATAATGCAAGTGCTCTCATTCTAATACATTTTCATTTGTTTTCAAGTTGTTGAACTAACACTTGCTAAGATCATTTTGGTATACTATTTAGATTTCATATCCTTATCTAATTTCGGTTTTGTGTGTTGTTTATTGGTTTGTTGTTAAGCAAGCATGTTGTGTTGATATTGAGGCAACTCTTCCCACCCTTGCATGTGTCTTTCATTGCACCTTAAGAACAATGTGGATCTTAGGTTGAGGGAGATTAAATTGCCAAAATTTTTAATTTTGAGTTACCATTGTTTGTGCATGCCTTGTTGGATTTTAAAGAATGAAAGGGTATATATTAAATTTGTGGATTGTTTAGCTTAATTCTTAGTTTATTAAAGGAATAATTTTTTAGGGTATGATATGATGATATAATCTAATTTAATTTGTTTACTTTACTTTTTTATACCTTTGGATGTTGATATTATTAGTTTCTAGTCTTAGAAATCTTCAAATTATTTATTGAGGTTTTTCTAAGTCAAAGGAATGACATGATGATATCATCTACTTTAATTTGTTTACTTTACCTTTCCATACCCTTGGGTGTTGATGTTGTTAGTTTGAAGGCTGAGAATTTTTCATATTAGTTTTGAGGTTATTTTTATTTGAGACTCTAATTGTGGTATCTTGCTTGAGAATTGACCATTTAGATTAAGAAAAAATGTTTTGAGGCTGTAAAGATAGAGTTACTAGAGAAAAAGCCAATGAGCCAAAGAAAATGGAAATAAATAAGAAAATAAGAATGCAATGACTGGTTAACAACTTAATTGAACATTTATCCTAAGGGGGTCATAGCATTCTTGTTTTTATAACATAATGCAAAACCAAGTGGCTAGGAGCCATCAATAATGTGTTTGCTATAGAAGCTAAAAATTAGTTATTACTTCATAAATTAAGGGAAAAAAACCTAGAAATTGTCCTTCAATGGTTCTTCATTCTTAGTACCTTGAGTGAAATGTTTAGGAGCGATCAATTGATTCCTTTTGAGCCACAAAGAAGGATACTTCTTTTGCTAAAAAAAAGGGAAAAAAAAACCTACAAAGGGTGAGAAATATATATATATATATAATTACTAATAAATAAAGAAATATATTCTTTTGTATAAACCAAAAGCTAAGTCTATCTTAGATTGAGAGGAAAAAAATTCTTGAAAGAGTTGTGTAGACCCCACATTTCGGCTCATGCATTTCCCACTCGATGGCGAGCTCGATTTTTATTTTATTTTGAAAAATTGATTTTTAGTTGATTAAGAAAATGACTTGGAGTCGCCACTTATTTTTGTTTTATTTTTAAAAGGGTAAACAAAATAAGAAAGAAAACCCTAAGTGCGACTCCTTATTTTGGAAAAGGTGATCTACGAAAAACCAGATCGGGGTCGGGGGTCAGGTTACTTATCGGGAAGGTACGGTAGAAGACCATAGCACCCCTCTAAGTCCCTAAAGTCGGGTCTCTACTAATAAAACGAAGCTGACATGACAATCAGTAGGAAAAATCAATGGATACTGATTACTACCAAAAAGTGCTATTTTTTAGACCTAATTATAATGGTTTTAAGCACCTTTGAGTAGTAATCATATTCATTTAACCCAATTAATTCATTAAGGTCCTTAGTAATTGGTTTTAACCATTTTGTGGCAAGGTTACATGTTTTTATCAGCTTATGAATCAATTCAAGCATGCCAAATGATGGAGGAGCTACTTGGACAAGTTAAAGGAAGGATTTTGGAAGTTTACAGGCTTGAATTTCAAGTGGAAGCACGAGCACAAGCAAAGAGAAGCGAAGAGGAGAACAGAGGACAGCAGCTGTAGTCTTCTTTCGAACTTTTGGGGCACTTTCTGAAGTCCATTTTCTACATACTATATACCATTTCAAAGCTCAGGAAGTCAAGAATCCAACGCTTCAAACCGTGTACAATTTGGAGCTGAAATGAGGAAGATATGGCCTTCGGAAGACAACTGCATCAAACCTTGCGAAAATTTCGCAAGGTGAATTTCTCCTTGCGAAATTTCGCAAGGGGATTTTCCTCATGGTGCGAAATTTTGCCATTTCGCAAGGAGGATTTAGGCACATTGCGAAAATGCCAAATTTCCTCTGTTTCTCCACTCACGCACCACCGACTTCCCATATATTTTTAGCTTGATATTTTCTCGTGTAAATTCCTTTTGTAACCTTGTATTCAGCCGACATAAGGCTTTATCTTGTAATTTTGCTATATATAGAGGTGCACAACGCCTCCAGGAGAAAAGAATATAGATTTGGGGAGATCGATCCTCTGTACATTAACTTAGAAATATAAAGCTCTTTTTTTTTCTCTCTTCTCCGGTTCTTCCCCATTTCTATTTTCTTAGAAGCCAAACAGCCTCTAAGGACTTTTCCTCAGAGGATGGTTGGCTAAAACCTTTAAGTTTCTCAAAGTATGGATGTTATGTGATGGCTTTGATGCAATCCCATGGAAATTTCTCGCACCCGGAAGGTAAGGTAGTCGTTTTTCATTAATGGTTCATTAATGCAAAGTTTGGTTTTTATTTCCTTTGGATAACTTCCAACGGCCAATACTTGATAAGCTTTTGGATTTCTATCCATTAGTTATCTCCTACGAGCTATTGGAAGGTGAGGTTTTCATTTCCAAGTTTTGCATTAATCCATTAAAACCAATTTCAATGGCCATTGAAAGGTGAGTTTATCACCTGGAATGACTTTGAGTTGCCAATATTTGGTAAGCTTTTGGCTTTAGACTATTAGTTATCTCTTACGAGCCATTCAAAGGAAGTCTAAGTGAATAACCATTGATGAAATTCACTACCATCTGTTTTGCCATTTTAAAGGATTAAAACTTGATTTGCTAAATCCATACCGGTTCGGGAAGCAAGCATCACCATAGTTGCAACCCCAACGCGAGGAGCCTATCCTAAGATTTCCAATTTGCATAAGAGCCAGAGCATAGCTATCCTATCTTTGAGAAACTTGTTTTTACACCCTTTCATTTTAGTCTTTAATGTTAGCTTAAATTAGTTTAAATCTTTCTAAAACATTTACATCTTCTTTTAAAGCTAACATCCATAAGAAAATCACCTATTTTCCTAATTTGAATATCACTTGTGTTTGCGAAAACCCTTCCCAGTGAACGATCCTAGAACCACTATGCTATAGTAGCTTGGCTACTTTAGTAATAGTATTTAAGGTATAAATTTTGTTGATACGCCTTTAAAGCTAAGCTACCAAGAGTTGCATCAGATACTCACCTAAATCATGCACAATATGGGAAACAAAACACGCAATAGAGATTGACCAGAATGAGAGTAGATGCATACCTCGGCCACGAGCCACAATGCGCTATCAAGAAACGGGATTAGTGCAAAATTAATGGATACAAAATATAGCTCATGCATATCGGGGTACAAACGGAACTCAAGCAAAATACATTAAGCACGACGATTTACGATCAACAAGGATCAAACCTGGGGCCCCCACCAAAGCCCAATTTTTCATTCATGAGCTAGTCTCACAAATCCCGTGTTTTGGAATTATGGAGAATTCATTATTGCTTACCAAAAGATTATTTAGGAACTGAAAGGGGATTAAAACTATTCGAGTGAAAACCGGATCCCGAGAGTTTATTTGAAGATTAGAGTATTTGGAATTAAATTTAAAATATTAGAGCCTTGGTAATCAAAATGAAATTTGCCAAAGAAAATGAGAAATGAACTTTAGGGAATTAAACTGGACAGATATAGATTTTGAAAGTTGAATTTGTAATAATAATAATAATAAGGAATGAACTTTAGGAAATTGAACTGCGAGAATATAGATTTTTAATAATAATAAGAAGAAATGAACTTTAAGAAATTAAACGGCTAGAGTATAGATTTTTAATAATAATAATAATAATAATAATAATAACAATAAATGATAATAATAATGTGGATAAACGAAAGGGATTAAAGAAAGGCTTTGGAATTATAAGGGCCTAAGGGGATAACAATAATGATAATAATAATAAGGACAATTACAATAACAATAAGGTTTTGAAATAATAATAATAATAATAATAATGATAACAAGATTTTGAAAGTCAAATTAATGATAACAATAATAATAATGAGATTTTAAAAGTTAAATTAATAATAATAACAATAAGTTTTTGAGGGTTTGAATTAATAATAACGATAATAATAATAATAATAATAATAATAATAATAATAAGATTTTAAAAGGTTGGATTAATAATAAAAAATAAGAATAAGATTTTGAAAGTGGAATTAATAATAATAAATAATAATATTAATAATAAGATTTTAAAAGGTTGGATTAATAATAAAAAATAAGAATAAGATTTTGAAAGTGGAATTAATAATAATAAATAATAATAAGATTAATGATAAGATTTTAAAAGGTTGGATTAATAATAAAAATAAGAGTAAGATTTTGAAAGTGGAATTAATAATAATGAATAATAATAAGATTAATGATAAGATTTTAAAAGGTTGGATTAATAATAAAAATAAGAATAAGATTTTGAAAGTGGAGTTAATAATAATAATAATAATAATAAGATTAATGATAAGATTTTAAAAGGTTGGATTAATAATAAAAATAAGAATAAGATTTTGAAAGTGGAGTTAATAATAATAATAATAATAAGATTAATGATAAGATTTTAAAAGGTTGGATTAATAATAAAAATAAGAATAAGATTTTGAAAGTGGAATTAATAATAATAAATAATAATAAGATTAATGATAAGATTTTAAAAGGTTGGATTAATAATAAAAATAAGAATAAGATTTTGAAAGTGGAATTAATAATAATGAATAATAATAAGATTAATGATAAGATTTTAAAAGGTTGGATTAATAATAAAAATAAGAATAAGATTTTGAAAGTGGAATTAATAATAATAAATAATAATAAGATTGATGATAAGATTTTAAAAGGTTGGATTAATAATAAAAATAAGAATAAGATTTTGAAAGTGGAATTAATAATAATGAATAATAATAATAATAATAATAATAATAATAATAATAGGATTCTGAAAGTTTGGATTAACAATAATAATGATTCAAGGGATTAACCTGCGAGAATATAGATTTTTAATGATAATGATAATAATGATAATAATGACAATCACAATAATAATAATAACAATAATAACAATAATAACAGTAATAACAATAATATCAATAATAATTCTAAGGATAATAATAATAGAAATAAGAACGATGATAATAATAATAATAATAATCATGACAATAATAAGATTTGGAAAGTTGAATTAATAATAGTGATGACTATGGTGATAATAATAATAATAGGATTTTGAAAAAGTTGAATTAACAATAATAATAATAATAATAATAATAAGATTCGAAAAATTGAACAAATAATAATAATGACAATGATAATAATAATAATAATGGTAATAATAATAGTAATAGTTAATAATAAGATTTTGAAAGTTGAATTAATAACGGTAATAATGATAATAATAATAATGATAAGTTTGTGAAAGTTGAATTAATGACAATAATAATAATAAGATCTTAAAAATTGAATTCATAGTAATAAGAATAATAAGATTTTAAAAGTTGAATTAATAATAATAATAATAATAAGGTTTTGAAAGTTCTAATTAATGATAATGATAATAATAATAATAGGAAACGAACTTTAGGAAATTAAATTACGAGGATATGGATTTTTAATAATAATACTAATAACAACAATAGGGCTTTGAAATAATAATAATAAATAATAATAATAACGATAAGGCTTTGAAATAATAATGATAAATAACAATAATAATAATAATAGGGCTTTGAAATAATAATAACAATAATAATAATAACAAAATTTCGAAAGTTGAATTAATAGCCATAATAATAATAATAATAGTGATAGTAATAATAGGATAATAGTTAATAATAATAATAATAATAATAATAGTGATAATATCATAAAACCAAGTCCTTAAGCCCAAGCTCATGCCTCCTTAAGCCCAAGCCCATGTCCAACATAAAGAAAACTCAATCCCTAAGCCCAAGCCTAAATCCAAAAACCAAACACAAAATTGGGCCTTGCCTTATCCCAAGCCCAAACCCAATCATCATCTTCTTCCTAGCTTATTCCACCCCCCCCCCCCCCCCCCCCCCCCGCCCCTGGCTTCAACACCTGCAGCCACCTCCTCGCGGCGGCAGCGGCGACACCACCGCGTCGGAACAGCTGCCGGAGAGTGGAAGCTGACGCGCTTCCCCTTCCCGATGCATCCGGGTGCTCCTTCGGGCGGAGATGACGGAGGAGACGGAGACGAGAGGCGTTGCCGGACTGGTCCAAGCTGCAGCTGCTCCGCCATTCCGCCACCACGCCGCGTCGGACAATGCGCCTCCACTACCTGCAACGCCACGGGTCTCAACCAGCCACCTCTCCTCGATCTCTTCGTTCGAGTTCGCCGGAAACGGCGACGGGACTTTGACGTCTTGGCGGCTGGTGCGGCGGAGACGTGGATGAGCTTCTTGACGACACCACCTCCATGACAAATCCGCTCCAGTCTATGGCGATAGGGTCGAGGTTTGGACGCCGAAAGGAGGGGAAAACAAAGAGATAGAAACAGAGAGAGATAGAGAGAAGGTGGTGGCTGGTTCGTGGAGCGTGTTGGGTGTAGGATGCATGCATGGGATTCACGGGATGGGTAGTGAGCTGGTTGGATGAGTAATAACAGTGGCCATGGCGAGAGTGATACGATAATCAGCAATATGAACGATCATCAACAAGAAAATAATCCGGAGAACCCATGAAATATAACATGCTATCCAATCCAAACTGATAAGCAATGCCAAGTAAACCCAAAATGAGGAACAGACGAGAAGAAAATGAGTCAAACGGGGTAACAGACCTACCTCAAGCTCGCCTGCAGCACCTCTTTTTTTTTTTTTTTTTTTTTTTTTTTTTTCTGTGTTCCTCCTCTCCCTTCCGTTTCTCTGGTGCCTCCCTTCTACTCCTTCTTTTCTTTCTTTTCTTCCTTTTCTTGTCTTCCTCAGCAAGCCATCCTCGGCTCCTGTTCACGTCCCATCTGGCTGCCCCCTCAGCCTATCTAGCTGCCCTAGAACAGCCCACTTGAGAGGCCTCCAGAAAGCCACAGAAAAATAATAATAAAAAGAGCCCCAGCTCCTCGGGGGGGTCTATAAATATGCCCCTCTTCGGTAGAGTTCACGAGTGCAAGGAATATGAATACTGGAATGAAAAGCAAGTATGAATAATGAGTGGAATGAAGTGAACTCTACCGAAGAACCAAGGAGACCCCCATAGGGACACTAGCGAAGCATGAACTCACTCAGGCCAAAGAGACGAACACAAAAGCTCTAATCCTAAGAGAAAAAGAAGCCTCAAAATGTCTCTGAAGCCACACTGAGGACCTAGACTCCCTTCGAGAATGTCTCCAGAAGTGACTCGAAAGACCATATCAAGGATGAGTAACGGTCGAAACACTCTGAAGTACGGGAAAGAATGTGCCAGAAGGAGACTACTCTAAGTGAACTACATGAGAATGACAAGCGTAGGGCACCTAACAACATGACCGAAGTATGTGTCGTGAATTCAAAGGATCGTGTCATGAGTAACGAAGATGAAAGAGTGATGACAAGTAGTTGATAAGCACGGGGTAACAAGGTGAGGAAAATGAGGATGAGTGTAAAGCCATGAAGATCAGAATGTGCAATGCCAGTGAATGTGAATACTGAGGACTACGACCTCGAATGGTATAGCTAAAGAGAAGTGACTCTGAACGACAAAACACGGAAAGATGGTGACTCAAAGTACAGGAGTGGGTATGAAAAACGGCTCTGAGCGCCAAAATAGAGGGAAATGGTGATAGATCTGGATGCCATCATGGGCCCATGGCTCTGAACGCCAAATATGAGATGAACAATGGCTTTGAACGCCGAAATGAAACTTATGGATCTGAACGCCAAATGGAAAATGTACGATGGCTTTGAATGCCAAAAACTGAGAATGATGATGGCTCCGAACACCAAAACTGAGAAGTGATGATGGCTCTGAACACCGAAACTGAGAAGTGATGACGATAGCTCTGAATGTCGAACGAAGATGTGATGATGGCTCTGAATGCCGAACTGAAAAATAGTGATGGCTCTGAACGCCAAACTGAAAATAGTGATGGCTCTGAATGCCAAAACTGAAAAGTGATGAAGGCTCTGAATGCCAAACTGAAAATAGTGATGGCTCTGAACGCCAAAACTGAAAAGTGATGATGGGTCTAAACGCCAAACTGAAAGTAGTGATGGCTCTGAATGCCAAAACTGAAAAGTGGTGATGGCTCTGAACGCCAAACTGAAAATAGTGATGGCTCTGAACGCCAAACTGAAAATAGTGATGACTCTGAACGCCAAAACTGAAAAGTGATGAAGGCTCTGAATGCCAAACTGAAAATAGTGATGGCTCTGAACGCCAAAACTGAAAAGTGATGATGGCTCTGAACGCCAAACTGAAAATAGTGATGGCTCTGAATGCCAAAACTGAAAAGTGGTGATGGCTCTGAACGCCAAACTGAAAATAGTGATGACTCTGAACGCCAAAACTAAAAAGTGATGAAGGCTCTGAACGCCAAAACTGAGAATAGTGATGGCTCTGAACGCCAAAACTGAAAAGTGACGATGACTCTGAACGCCAAAACTGAAAAGTGATGAAGGCTCTGAATGCCAAACTGAAAATAATAATGGATCTGGAAGCCAAATCAAAAAAGCTAACTTCAAACACTAAACTAGAAGAATAATGGCTCTGGAAGCCAAACCAAGAAAACTAACTCTAAAAGCTAAACTAGGAAATAACAGCTCTGGAAGCCAAACCAAAAAAAACTAACTATAAAAGCTGAACTACAAAAAGTAATAGCTCTGGAAGCCAAGCCAAAAAGCGAACTCTAAAAGCTAAACTAGGAAATAACAGCTCTGGGAGCCTAAACAAGAAAACAGTAATGGTTCTGGAAGCCTAAACGAGATGACAGAAATAGCTCTGGGAGCCTAAACAAGACGACGGTAATGGCTCTGAAAGCCTAAACAAGATGACAGTAATGGCTCTGGAAGCCTAAACGAGATGACAGAAGTGGCTCTGGAAGCCTAAACGAGATGACAGAAATAGCTCTGGGAGCCTAAACAAGACGACGGTAATGGCTCTGAAAGCCTAAACAAGATGACCGTAATGGCTCTGGAAGCTTAAACGAGATGACAGAAATGGCTCTGGAAGCCTAAACAAGATGACAGAAATGGCTCTGGAAGCCTAAACAAGATGACGGAAGTGGCTTTGGAAGCCTAAACAAGATGATAGAAATGGCTCTGGAAGCCTAAACAAGATGACAGAAATGGCTCTGGGAGCCTAAACAAGATGACAGAAACGACTCTGGAAGCCTAAATAAGATGACGGAAGTGGCTCTCGAAGCCTAAACAAGATGACAGAAATGACTCTGGAAGCCTAAACAAGATGACAGAAGTGGCTCTGGAAGCCTAAACAAGATGACAGAAGTGGCTCTGGAAGCCTAAACAAGATGACAGTAATGTCTCTGGAAGCCTAAACAAGATGACAGAAATGGCTCTGGAAGCCTAAACAAGACGACAGTAATGGCTCTGGAAGCCTAAACAAGGCGACAGTAATGGCTCTGGAAGCCTAAACAAGATGACAGAAATGGCTCTGGAAGCCTAAGCAAGATGACAGAAATGGCTCTGGAAGCCTAAACAAGACGACAGTAATGGCTTTGGAAGCCTAAGCAAGATGACAGAAGTGGCTCTAGAAGCCTAAACAAGACGACGGTAATGGCTCTGGAAGCCTAAACAAGATGACAGAAATGGCTCTGGAAGCCTAAACAAGACGACAGTAATGGCTCTGGAAGCCTAAACAAGGTGACAGTAATGACTCTGGAAGCCTAAACAAGGTGACGGTAATGGCTCTGGAAGCCTAAACAAGATGACAGAAATGGCTCTGGAAGCCTAAGCAAGATGACAGAAGTGGCTCTGGAAGCCTAAACAAGGTGACGGTAGGGGGATGCTCTAGGTGATAACTCGTAAAGATCGACAAATGAGTCTGACAACCATGAAATCAAGACGAGACACAATAAACCCAAAAAGAGGGGGTATGTCCCAGTAGAAAAGTGCTAAAGGGGGGTATACCCTAGTATGACGACTCGCAAAGATCAAGAAATGGACTGAGTAATGAGAAAGATCTGCAAAATATCCGATGAACTCAAAGACGGGGGTATGCCCCAGTGTGGCATGCCGCTGCAAATCTCAATCTGCTGGAAATGGCTGAAAAGGACTCTACGAGTCTCGAACGACGCTTCGCCGAGAGCTCATATCGATGAAGAGCTCAGGAATAATGGTCAATGAGGCGAACACAATATATCTCGGCCGAGTGATGGAAACTGTAACGGATGTGTGAGAGAACGATCGCCTCCAGGGCTAAATGAGGGCAATATGCCCCAGTATGGCATCAGATGCACCCGATCTGTCCTGATGACTTGAGAATAACATCAATGGGACACGTAACAGATCTGATATGTACGCCACTGAAATGATGACGCGGGAAATCCAGGCACCAGAGACAACTTCCTCCAGGAATCACGACCATATCAAAGGGTACGAATCTGACTGAACGACTCAAGAGAGGCTCATCGGAGTATCCGGACAAAATGAAATCAAACATCAACCTGGCGTGTATCTCATAACCGTGGATGATCATGTAAACCAGTGGGGATCTATAAGTCTCAATCAAGATGGGGAATATGCCCCAGTGTGGCATCGAGAATGTAACATGTTGAAAAAAATCAGATGAGCTTAGATCATCTATGCCTGCAACTGAATCAAACCCACATATCGAAGAGGTGTCCCTCGGAAGGAAGCATGACGACATCCAAGCATCTAAAAGCGCGGACCGGGCTAGATGGCTCTCGAGAGGCTCCCCTAAGGGATCATCGTGAGGATAGCGAATATATCATCATCTCTGCATACATCTCCCCAAATAAGGATAAGCACGCGACTCCCTCCTGATCTGTAAATCTCACCCGAACCGAAATATGCCCTTGTATGGCATCGAAATGTATGATAGGTCGGAGATCAGATAGCATGGAATCATCTATCCTCAAACATGTGACCTCTGCGAAGATCCATAAAGATCCTCCGAAACGGAAATATGCCCCAGTATGGCATCGGATGCACGATAGGCCAGAAATCGAGTGACATGAAATCATCTATCATCGAGCATGTAACTCCGGTCGTCCGAATTCATAACTGAATCATGCACATATCCAAGATGTGCCTCCCAGATGGAGAGGCATGATGACATCCAAGTGTCGAGAAATGCGGACCTAGCTGGATGGATCTCGGGGGCTCCGTAAAGTAATGATCATGTCCATGTCTCAGTGAGCATCCAGTAAGTGATAATGATCGTGCAAGTCTGTGAGGATCCATAAACCTCTAAATGAAATGGGATATGCCCCCGGTATGGCACCAGAGGTACGATAGGTCAAAAATCTGGTGACACCAAGTCAATCATCGTCAAACTCACGATCCCGGTAATTCGAACACAACTGAATCGGTCCTACACATCAAAGGGGTGACTCCCAGAAGAAGAAGCATGACAATATCTAAATATCAACCAGATCTCAATCATCTGTCCAAGCAGAGGCTGCCGAAGACGACATCTAATCCCATGGCCTTAGGGTGGTCTTAAGACACAGGACGTAACGTAGGCCAAGGTGATAGGGTGATAGAAACGAAAGAAAACTAGGCTCAAATACCCAATGATCAAAACTCATGCCCTCATATATGAAATGCAACATGTATAGTAAGTCCCGTGAGCCTTGGACCTGAGGATGCCTAACGTGAATATGATGTCGATAAGGAGACAAATGAAGCAAAATGAACTAATAGTGATATGTGGAATGATGGTGCGAAGTGAGTATCAAACCCGAGATGGGTTGCTATAAGAAGAGAATAAGACATGAAGTGAATGAGATGAATCACAAGCAACGATAAAAACGACAGCGAAACAATAAATATGTGAAGAAAGGTGGTGATCTACTCAGATCAAACATGAAGTGAAGTCACATCAATAACGAATGTAATGATGGAAAGGACAATGACTCGGAGTCCTTAGGAGAAGGTCACTCATCTCTCTCACAAATAGACATGACGAAGCAATACAAATAACATGGGATCTCAGAGAGCTCACATACGAACTCCCAATAACGAACATACTCGATAAAAATGACCCCCAAACATCAATATACATACTCAATGATAAAAAATAATACACACCTACGTAATCTTTTTTTTTTTTTTTACATATATACAAACACGCGTACCCTGAACATGAACAAATGAACCCCGAAGATGATATCAATAACAAATGGACACACTCCCAAGTGCTAAGGTAACAAACAAACTCTCTCTGACAAGATGACCTTCTCAAACTAAGGATCTCTAAACCAGTGTCCGCGAGATAGATGGTGGAAATGATGTGACTATCCTCCATGTGATGAACTGAGGAGGCTCACCACTCAGGGTGGAGAGAATATGAAATAAACCAATAGTAGATAGGATAAGGAAGAAGAGATGAATAACACAACCAATAAGATGAGATGAAAATGCAGAGGTGCAGTGATAGGAAAAGATGATGAGGAAAACATGCCCCTAGGTCCAAGGCTCATGAAACTCCCAAACAATGCATGCATACATTAAAGGGCCCCTGTCCCGGTGTGAAAATGTGAGCAAGGTGATAAGAAAGAAAGGCTATAATACGCATGTGAGGCTCAATGGGCTAGCAACGGACTATGTATCACAAAGGAATAACAAGGTAATGGCTAACCGAAATGATGGCCACCCATCCTGTGACCATGGTCTCAAATAGAGTACCTCTTTAGCTGATCCACATTGGTTGGCTCTGAGAATCGGTTTCCGTCTAAATCCATCAGCCATGCAGCGCCCTCTGGGGTCAACTCCCTGATGAAATAAGGTCCACTCCAGTTGGGTCTGAACTTCCCTCTAGGATCTCTGATCAATCCCCTGATGACTTTCAAGACTAAGTCACCTACATGTAGTGGTCTGGGCTTGACCCGCTTTTTGAAAGCGCGGGCCATCTTCCTCTGATATGCACGAACATGGTCTGCTGCTCTCAATCTCCTCTCATCTAGGAGATTGAGCTGATCAAATCGAGCCTGAGCCCAATCTGTCTCGGGAATCTGCTGCTCCAGTGCTACCCTCAACGAACCCATCTCAATCTCAACGGGTAGCACCGCCTCCATGCCGTATACCAATGAGTAGGGTGTGGCGCCTGTAGAGGTGCGAAAAGAGGTCCGATAAGCCCACAATGCAAATGGGAGCTTCTCCGACCAATCCCGAGAAGTCTCAATCATCCTTCATAATATCCTCTTGATATTCTTATTCGCGGCCTCTACTGCCCCGTTCGTCTGCGGCCTGTACGCAGACGACCTATGATGTCGGATGCTATATCGTTGCACCAAGGTGTCAACCTCTGCCTTGAAATGTACCCCTCTATCCGAAATCAACTCATGAGGGACTCCATAGCGACAAATAATGTGTGATCTGATGAAACTAGCAACTCCAGACGATGTTAATCTCGCATACGAAGCGGCCTCCACCCACTTGGTGAAGTAGTCGATGGCGACCAAGATGAACTCATGACCACTGGAAGATTTCGGTGAAATCTTCCCGATGATGTCGATACCTCATACTGAAAACGGCCAAGGTGAAGTCAGTGCGTGCAACTCTGAAGGTGGCACGTGAATGAGGTCTCCATGTATCTGATACTCGGGGCATCTCTGAACAAACTGGCAGCAATCCGTCTCCATGGTCAACCAGAAGTAACCTGTCCTCATGATCTTACAGGCCAACATATGTCCTCCCATATGTGGTCCGCAGACTCCCGCATGAACCTCTCTCATCACTCGATCGGCGGAGGCACGGTCCAAACACAATAATAGCATCCCATCAACTGATCGTCTATATAATGCCTCACCACAAATCACGAATCGGGCAGCTAACTGTCTCAATGCTCTCCTATCCTTGGCCGTGGCAGCCTCAGGATACACGCCAAGTCTCAAGAAGTGATATATGTCATGGTACCAGGGCAGACCATCGTCCATCTCTGTATCATCAATCAAACAACAATATGCAGGAGCAGACCTCGACTCGATCAACAATGAGCGAATAGTGGCATCCACAGGAATGTCAATCATGGAAGCTAGAGTAGTGATTACTACTCAAAAAGTGCTATTTGATAGCTTCTAATTAATCCTTTTAAGCACTTTTGAGTAGTAGTTAGTGCCTTTTAACCCAATTAGCATGTTAAGGCCCCTTTCAATCAATACTAATCAAATTGTGTAAGTTTTGGTGTTTTTGTTAGTATTTTGATCACCAAAGCATTATGAGATTGAGGAGAGTTATTTGGAATCATTGGCAAGCAATAGGAAGCTCAGAGGCATGAAGAATCAGAGCCTTGAAGCTCTTATGCCATAAGCAAAGTGGAAATGCAAAGGGGAAGCAAAGAGGATTCAACCATGGAGCACTCTTGATGACAGTCACTGCAGCTAGTTTTGGAGCACTTCCTGATGTTCAATTTATGCATACAATATGTCATTTGAAAGCTTGGGAAGTCAACAATCCAATGCCTTAAACAGTGTGCAATTTGGATCTGAAATGAGGAAGCTACAGCCGTTGGAAGATAACTACTCCAAGCTGAAGGAAGGAAGACTTCAGTAAAGTGCTGCGAAATCACCATTCTTGTTGCGGAATGGTTTCGCAGCCTTTTTGCACAGTGCTATGGAGTTCCCCTGAAGCTTCACGCCGCGATGGAAGCCAAACACCTCAAGTTGGAAGTCCACTTTGCAAAGGTGTTGAAGCAGCTGGTTGCTATGAAGAAATTTCGCAGCTCCTCTTGAGTACCTGCGAAATTTCGCAGACCTCATCTTTCACCTGCGAAGTGGTCCTTAGTGCTTCCTGATATTTGTAACCGACTCTTGGAGATATTTTTCATTAGATTTTTGTTGCTTAAATGCCTAAATTCTCCTTGTAAGTCACCAATGATAGATTTCCTTAGCTTTTAAGTTAGGAATTTAGCAAAATACCTTGGGATAGCTGTACTTGGGATTTTTGGTATAAAAGGGAGCCCGAGGAGCCTGTTATGAGGGTGTTCTGGTTGTTGAACCTTTTGTAAGTTTGAAAAGAAAGAAAAACAAAGAGCTTTAGCTCTTTACTACCTTACCTTCTCTCTTTGTATTTTAATATTTTTACTAAGTTATGCACTCTCTGAGGAGTTTTCCCCAGAGAATGAGTAGCTAAACCTCTTAGTTCCTTGGAGTTAAGGTTGCCGGGAAAGGTTCCAAGTGCATCAATCAGAAGCTTTGTGGTTTCAGCTATGAATGAAGAGTAAGTGTGTCCCGTGAATGGTTTCTAATGTTTTTAGTTAACTTAAAACACCTTGGAGTCACCTGGGCCAACACTTGGTAAGGCAAGTGATCTTCACCCATGGAGATGCACTAGTTTACCCCTTGCGAGCCTCTGGTAGGTGACTTGAAGGTAGGATTTTCTAGAATAGCCAACACTTGGTAAGCTTTTGGACTCTTAGGAGACATCCATTAGTTACCTCTTGCGAGCTTTTGACGGATAATCCAAGGTTAAAGATCACCTTGAATGGTAAAAGCTAAGTGAGAGGCTTGAACCATTGCAAGTTGCATCAGTGAGAGAATTAAAGCTGAAATCCAATTGAGGGATGCATTTATGCAGCACCTGTTAGAGAATTGACTTAGTGTTAAGTCTCTAATGTGAGTAATTGAACCAAGTGACCGGAGCTATGCTTTTGCATGAGAAACCTCCCCTGTATACCTGAATCTCCAAGGAATGCTTTTCTTCTTAAGTTATTTTCATCACTTGTTGTGTTGTTAATCTAAGTCCAAACCTTTTTCAACCAAAGTTTGTGTTTTATTTCTTAAGCTAATCTTGAAATGAAACAACACCAATTCACTTTGAATTGGTACCATTTTTTACTTGAGTGTCCTTCCCAGTGGAACGATCCTAGAGCCACTATGCTATAGTAGCTTTGTATTTGCTACCCTAGTTCATGGTGTTATAGGTTAAAAATCTTGTTGATTACACCTGCCATCACGGAGCACCAGCTGGACATACATCAGCTGAGACACCAATTAGGCATGAATCAAATGGCGCCGTTGCCGGGGAAGGTGTCAAGAATCAGTGATACTATTTCAGTGTACTTGTGATTTTCATCACAAATGTGGTAAAGTTTCTTTAGCTTTATTAATTCTCATCATTTTTGTTTTACTAACTCATAATCTAAATTTAGCTTTTAAATTCAGCTTAGTTTTATTTTGTTTTTGTAGCTTTGTTCTCTTTTTGTTGTCCTCTGTTTTCCTTTTAGTTTCAAATAGTTGCTAGTTGTGTATGCCAAAGTGGATACGAGGTAGTAGAGGAAGGCTTGTTAGAATTGATTCACCTCATACTAAGGAATTGGAATTGAGCTTGAATATCATGGAAACTGCTCCTGAAGATCAGCATAGTCACCAAGTTCGTCAAGACAATCTCAATGAATTTAGATCAATGAGGGACCGTATGCATCCACCTCGTATGAGTGCACCATCATGTATAATACCCCCTACAGAGCAGCTAGTTATCAGACCATATATTGTTCCACTTCTACCAACTTTCCATGGAATGGAAAGTGAGAATCCCTATGCACATATTAAGGAATTTGAAGATGTTTGTAACACATTCCAAGAGGGAGGAGCTTCAATTGATTTGATGAGGCTTAAGCTATTTCCTTTTACTTTAAAGGATAAAGCCAAAATTTGGCTTAATTCTTTAAGGCCAAGGAGTATCCGTACTTGGACTGACTTACAAGCTGAATTCCTTAAGAAATTTTTTCCCACTCATAGAACAAATGGCTTGAAAAGGCAAATTTCAAATTTCTCAGCTAAGGAGAATGAGAAATTCTATGAGTGTTGGGAAAGATATATGGAAGCCATAAATGCATGTCCTCACCATGGCTTTGATACTTGGCTGTTGGTGAGTTATTTTTATGATGGGATGTCATCCTCAATGAAGCAACTCCTGGAGACAATGTGTGGAGGAGATTTCATGAGCAAAAATCCGGAGGAAGCTATGGATTTCTTGAATTATGTAGCTGAAGTTTCAAGGGGATGGGATGAGCCAACCAAAGGAGAAGTGGGAAAAATGAAGTCTCAACTGAATGTTTTCAATGCTAAGGCTGGGATGTATACTTTGAAAGAAGAGGATGATACAAAAGCAAAGTTTGCAGCTGTGACAAGAAGATTGGAGGAGCTGGAACTGAAAAAAATGCATGAAGTGCAAGCTGTTGCTGAATCACTAGTGCAAGTGAAGCTTTGTCCTAATTGTCAATCCTATGAACACTTGGTGGAGGAATGCCCTATAGTTTCAGCTGAAAGGGAAATGTTTGGAGATCAAGCAAATGTTGTTGGACAATTTAAGCCCAATAACAATGCACCCTATGGAAATACTTACAACTCAAGTTGGAGGAATCATCCAAATTTTTCATGGAAGCCTAGAGCACCTCAGTACCAACAGCCGGATCAACCATCTCAGCAATCTTCAAGTCTTGAACAAGCTATTTTGAATCTCAGCAAGGTAGTGGGAGACTTTGTTGGAGAACAAAAAGCCATCAATAATCAGCTTAATCAAAGAATTGACAGAGTGGAGAATATTCTGAACAAAAGGATGGATGGAATGCAAAATGATATGACTCAAAGATTTGATAATCTCCAGTACTCAATATCAAGGCTCACAAATCTGAATACAGTGCAAGAAAAGGGAAGATTTCCTTCTCAACCCCACCAAAACCCCAAGGGTGTCCAAGAAGTGGAAAGCCATGAGGGGGAATCATCACAGATGAAAGATGTCAAAGCCTTGATCACTCTGAGGAGTGGTAAAAAAATTGAGCAGCCACCACCTAAGCCACCTGTTGAAGAAGAAGAGACAAAGTTGGAGGAGGAAATGAAAGACAAAGAAGGAGAGATCAGTGATAAGAAAGAGGACTCTGAGTCAACAGTGAATGCCAATCCAGAGAAGGAACTTCTGAAGGAAGAAAAGCTGAAGAAATCAACTTCTCCACCTTTTCCTCAAGCATTGCATGGGAAGAAGGGGGTTAGAAATGCAGCTGAAATTCTTGAAGTATTGAGACAAGTTAAAGTCAATATCCCATTGTTGGATATGATTAAGCAAGTCCCAACATATGCAAAATTCCTAAAGGACCTGTGTACCATCAAAAGAGGGTTGACTGTAACTAAGAAAGCCTTCTTGACTGAGCAAGTAAGTGCAATCTTACAGTGTAAATCTCCTTTGAAGTACAAAGATCCGGGAAGTCCTACCATTTCAGTCATGATTGGAGGAAAAGTAGTGGAAAAAGCTTTATTGGACTTGGGAGCAAGTGTGAATTTGCTTCCATATACTGTCTATAAGCAATTGGGGCTTGGTGAGTTGAAGCCAACAGCAATTACTCTATCTCTAGCAGATAGGTCAGTAAAAATTCCCAGGGGAGTAATTGAGGATGTCTTGGTTCAAGTTGATAATTTCTACTATCCAGTGGATTTTATTGTTCTTGATACGGATCCTACTGTTAAGGAAGCTAATTTAGTTCCTATCATCCTGGGAAGGCCATTCCTTGCTACTTCAAATGCAATCATCAACTGTAGGAATGGGCTCATGCAACTCACTTTTGGCAATATGACACTTGATCTCAATATCTTTTATATGTCTAAAAAGCAAATCATTCCGGAAGAAGAAGAAGGTCCAGAAGAAGTGTGTATTATTGATACTCTGGTTGAGGAGCACTGTAATCAGAATGTTCAAGACAAGCTGAATGAAAGTTTTGAGGATTGTGAGGAAGGTTTATTTGAACTTCCTAAGGAGCTTGCTACTTTACAAAGTTGGAAAAGGATAGAGGAAATTCTACCCTTGTTCAATAAAGAAGAGGGAGCAGATGCTGAAAAAGGAATCCCAAAACTCAATTTGAAGCCTCTACCTGTGGAGCTGAAATACACATATATTGAAGAAGATAACCAATGCCCTGTTGTAATATCTTCATCTCTGACCAATCATCAAGAGAAGTGTTTAATGGAAGTTCTCAAGAAGTGTAAGAAAGCAATAGGATGGCAAATATCTGATTTGAAAGGCATTAGTCCTTTAGTTTGCACACATCATATATATATGGAGGAGGAAGCTAAGCCAATTCGTCAATTTCAAAGAAGATTGAATCCTCATTTACAAGAAGTTGTGCGAGCTGAGGTGCTGAAGCTACTTCAAGCAGGTATTATCTACCCTATATCTGACAGCTCTTGGGTGAGTCCTACTCAAGTGGTACCAAAGAAGTCAGGGATCACTGTAGTTCAGAATGAAGAGGGGGAAGAAATCACTACACGTCTCACTTCAGGGTGGAGGGTATGTATTGATTATAGAAAGTTGAATGCAGTAACCAGAAAAGATCATTTTCCATTGCCATTTATTGATCAAGTTTTGGAGAGAGTCTCTGGCCACCCTTTCTATTGTTTTTTGGATGGGTATTCAGGGTATTTTCAGATTGAAATTGCTGTGGAAGATCAGGAAAAGACTACTTTTACATGTCCATTTGGAACCTATGCTTATAGGAGAATGCCTTTTGGTTTATGTAATGCACCTGCCACTTTCCAAAGGTGTATGTTGAGTATCTTCAGTGATATGGCGGAGCGAATTATGGAGGTTTTCATGGATGACATCACCGTATATGGAGGTACATTTGAGGAGTGTTTAGCCAATTTGGAAGCAGTTCTTCACAGATGCATTGAAAAAGACTTGGTGCTTAATTGGGAAAAATGTCATTTCATGGTACAGCAAGGAATTGTCCTTGGTCATATCATATCTGAAAAGGGCATTGAAGTTGATAAAGCAAAGGTGGAGCTTATTTCCAAATTGCCATCCCCAACAACTGTAAAAGGAGTAAGGCAGTTCCTTGGCCATGCAGGTTTCTATAGGAGGTTTATAAAAGATTTTTCAAAGCTTTCCAAACCTCTTTGTGAGCTTTTAGCTAAGGATGCTAAGTTTGTATGGGATGAAAGATGTCAAAATAGCTTTGATCAACTGAAGAAATTTTTGACAACAACTCCAATAGTGAGGGCCCCTAACTGGCAATTACCTTTTGAACTAATGTGTGATGCCAGTGACTTTGCTATAGGAGCTGTGCTTGGTCAAAGAGAAGATGGGAAGCCATATGTGATCTACTATGCAAGCAAAACATTGAATGAAGCCCAAAGGAATTACACAACTACAGAAAAAGAATTGTTAGCTGTGGTATTTGCCTTGGACAAATTTCGTGCTTATTTGGTAGGGTCTTTCATCATTGTTTTTACTGACCATTCAGCCTTGAAGTATCTATTGACAAAGCAAGATGCAAAAGCAAGGTTGATAAGATGGATTCTTTTGTTACAAGAATTCGATCTTCAAATCAAAGATAAGAAAGGAGTTGAGAATGTGGTAGCTGACCACCTCTCAAGGTTAGCTATAGCACATAATTCTCATTCCTTGCCTATTAATGATGATTTTCCTGAGGAATCACTTATGTTCCTAGTCAAAACTCCTTGGTATGCTCATATGGCTAATTATTTAGTCACTGGTGAAGTTCCAAGTGAGTGGAATGCACAGGACAGGAAGCACTTCTTTGCAAAAATCCATACTTATTATTGGGAAGAGCCTTTCCTTTTTAAATATTGTGTAGATCAGATTATAAGGAAGTGTGTGCCTGAGGAAGAGCAACAAGGAATTCTAATCCATTGTCATGAGAATGCATGTGGAGGTCACTTTGCCTCTCAGAAAACAGCTATGAAGGTGTTGCAATCAGGCTTTACTTGGCCATCTTTGTTCAAAGATGCCCACATCATGTGTAGAAATTGTGATAGATGCCAAAGGCTTGGCAAGTTAACAAAAAGAAATCAAATGCCCATGAACCCTATACTGATAGTTGAATTATTTGATGTGTGGGGCATTGACTTTATGGGACCTTTTCCAATGTCTTTTGGTAATTCTTACATTTTGGTGGGGGTAGATTATGTTTCTAAGTGGGTTGAGGCAGTTCCCTGTAAGCAAAATGATCATAAAGTGGTTCTCAAGTTTTTGAAAGAGAACATTTTTGCAAGATTTGGGGTGCCAAAAGCTATAATCAGTGATGGAGGTTCTCATTTTTGCAATAAGCCTTTTGAAAGTTTGTTAGCCAAGTATGGAGTGAAGCATAAGGTAGCTACACCTTATCATCCCCAGACTTCTGGCCAAGTTGAGCTAGCAAACAGGGAGATAAAGAACATACTGATGAAAGTGGTGAGTACAAGCAGGAAGGATTGGTCTGTTAAGCTTCATGACTCATTATGGGCCTATAGAACAGCTTATAAGACTATTCTTGGCATGTCCCCCTATCGTCTTGTCTATGGTAAAGCTTGTCATCTCCCTGTGGAAGTTGAATACAAAGCCTGGTGGGCAATCAAAAAGCTGAATATGGATTTGATTAGGGCTGGGACAAAGAGGTGCTTAGACCTTAATGAGATGGAGGAATTGAGAAATGATGCTTATATCAACTCCAAAGTTGCAAAACAAAGGATGAAGAAGTGGCATGACCAACTGATTTCTACCAAGGAATTTCAAAAAGGCTAAAAAGTTTTACTCTATGACACAAGACTCCATATTTTTCCTGGAAAGCTTAAGTCCAGGTGGATTGGTCCATTCATTATCCATCAAGTACTTAATCATGGAGTAGTGGAATTATTGAATTCCGATGGCAAGGAAACCTTTAAAGTTAATGGATATCGTCTCAAGCCATATATGGAGCCGTTCAAATCAGACAAGGAGGAGATCAACCTCCTTGAGCCTCAAAAAGCCTAAGCAAAGAAGGGTTTGTTGGACTTGGTTTTACCAAAGTCCAAAAATTTTTGTAAAATTTGTAAATTTTAAAGTAATATTTTTACTTTTGATCTTAGTTTTTGATCTTAAATTGTATGTTTTTGTGTAATTTTATCTGTTTAAATGATTTCAGATGGGGGAAAATGCAAAGGAAAAAAATCGGGAAGAAATTGGAGCCGAAACAGAGCTGAAACAGAGCAAAAACAGGGGAGAATAAGAGCTCTGCGAGATTTCGCAGCCAAAGAGGATATCTCTGCGAAAATGGTTTTTTGTTGCGAAACCACTTCGCAACGCTTTTGAGCCCTCTGCGAAAGTTTTCGCAGCTGCGAAACGACCTTTTGGCACACGAGTGCCACTTCGCAGCACAGGAACCTTAATTTCGCAGCTGCGAAGTGCTCTGCGAACCGCTAGGGCTTAAAAACCCGCCATTCCGCAGCGATTTCTCAGCGATTTCTCTCTTGCGAAGGATGTTTCGCAATTGCGAAACCGGTGTTTGGCACACGAGCGCCATTCCGCAGCACAGTGAATTCAATTTCGCAGCTGCGAAGTGAGCTGCGAAAGCGATTTTTGAATCCGAAGCGCCCAATTTTGCTGCGGAGCCGTTTTTCTTCTGCGAAACCCCAAATGACCTTTCATATTCTTATAACCGTTATAAATACCGGTCATTTGGGCTGCGAATCCATTTCAGAAAAGGGCAAAAATCGCAGCAACAGGCCGTTCGTCTCCTCTCCATAGTCCGACGCCGTTAGCAGCTCCAATCGCCCTTTTCGTTCATCGCCGCCGTCCTAACCCTCGTCAGTTCGCAATGGCACGAACCAGGGGCGCGAAGTCTTCATCCCCTTCCACCCGAAAGCGAACGCCGCGCAAAATGCCAGTGCAAGCTTCAAGTTCTGAGCCGCCGCGGCCAGAAACCGTTCCACCGCCGGCAAAGCTCTCGCCAAAGAAGAAACAGGCCAAACCACCATTGCAAACCCCTCCGGCGAAGCGCTACCTTACCAGGTCAGGGGGCCGGCCCCTCCAAAAGCGAGTTAGGGTAGAAAGCTCGGGGCCTATCGATTTAACAGGGCAATTCCCTGTTCCATCCCCTGTTTCTTCCCCTGTTTTGTCCCCTGCTGCGTCTCCTGCCCCGTCTCCAATTCCATCTCCGGTGCCATCTCCGGCACCGCCTGCGAAGCTTCCAGCAATCCAGCCGCCGCCTGCTGTGCCTCAAATTCCATCCGAACCAACTCCAGAAGCGGTAATTAGGCGGCCAATTCTAGCTCAGCCTCCAATTGAAGGCAATTTGGATTGCCGAGACCGGCCATTCCATTCGGAGCTATGCTTTGACATAGCTGCTTTCCAGCTGCGCCCGGAGCTTGAAGAAACGTTCCAATTGCTGCGAAAATACCGAATGGAGCAATTTCTGACCCCGCGAGACTTCTTCTACCCTAGAATAGCAATGGTCTATCAATCCATGACTTCTCGACAGGTCAGGGATCCTACCTCAATTCATTTCGTTATTGATGGTAGGCATGGTATCTTGGGGGCTCGGCAAATAGCTGATGCTTTGAACATTCCATATGAGCCCAGTCATTTCGATGACTTCAGAGCTTGGGCCAATCCATCTCAGCTGGAGATGGTGCATGTTTTGTCTGGAGGAGCATCCAGAAACCCGTATCTGCTGAGGGGGGAACTACCCCCAAAGATGTTCCTTATTGATGCCCTGTTGAGGCATAGTATCTATCCCCTTCAACATTGGACTCAGAGAAGGGGAATTATGTTGGAGACCCTGTTTAAAATGTCTGAGGGCTATTATTTTGGCCCTCACCACCTGATCCTGGCAGCCCTTCTTTATTTTGAAGAGAAGGTGCATAGAAAAAAATTGCAAAGGGCTGATTCTATCCCCCTTCTCTTCCCACGACTGTTGTGCCAAATCCTTGAGCACTTGGGATACCCAGCAGAGCCTCAGCAGGAGCAAAAGAGGATCTGTAGAGATGTTTTTACTTTTGAAAAGTGGAGCAACATGACAGCTTACAAGGTGGAGCAACAAGAACTTCCACAACCAGTTTAGGCTCTACCTGCCAGGAGAGTATCCCCACGCCTCATACCTGAGGGTATGCCTGCAGCCTCTCCCTCCATGACCAGTGCATCTCCAGTTCCTCCAGCAGCCCCTGCTTCAGCACAGCCTTCTACATCAGCCGGGCCTAGGATGGCCGTCCCTATTTCTGAGTATAGGGATCTATGCCAGGCATTGGAGACATTGACAGCCTCTCAGAGCAGACTTGCTCAAGAGATGGCAACTTTGAGATCTCAACAGCAGCAGATGATGGCTACTCAGGCTCACCATACTTTCATTCTGAGGCAGCTTCAGCAGCATCTTGGCCTCCCATCAGCTGAGGAGGAGACCACTCCTACCACCACAGAGCCTCATGCCCCCCATCAGTCAGCCACTCCAGAGGCAGAGCCATCTTCATAGGCTATCAGCTTTAGCACTACCCTCCTCTGAACATTTCTATATTTTTGATATATTACTATTTTGTATTTTGTTTTGGTTAGTCTTTTATGAAATCTCCTACATTTTGATAATATTTGTGGAGATTCTTTGGATGGTTGTATTACTCTCTTTTTCTAGCTGTTCACAAACGAGTAATGTAATACAAAATCTATTTTTTTTTTGTTATTAACTCTTAGCATCAATTTACTCTTACTCCCTTTGCTCACATCATTTATTCTTTTTGAAACATGTGGTTTCTCCATTCAATATTCGAAATTGAAATCGATCAGGAGGTACCACTTCCTCCCTTTATTTTTCGATCACCCATATCACATTGGGGACAATGCTCAGCTTGGTTGGGGGGTGAAATGAGGAAGGAAGTTTGCTAAGTTGAAGGAAGTATGCTAAGTTATTTTGATATTTTAGCTTTGTCTAGTAAAATAGTTATGTTATTTGGATAATTCAGTTGTGCCTAGTAATTTAGTTGTAGTTTTTGCTTGTTACTATAATCTCCATGGATTTTGAGGAAAAATTTTCGAATTAAAATAGGAGGAACTGAACTGTTGCTTTTCATCTAACTTAGAGTTTGGATTATGCTTGCTAAAGTGGTTCAATTGTTGAAACTTCTATTGAAATCAAATTTAGTCCTTCCACTTTAAGCTATCCACACACACTGTGCACAATAGATTCCTTTTATAAAATGAGAAACTATTTCCCCCTTGACTTAGAAAATTTTGGGACTTGGTACCTTTGACCTCATTTTAATGATATTGAGACACCTTATGAAAGGCCAATGAGCCTTTGAAAAAAAGAAGAGAAGAAAAAGAAAGAAAGCAAAATGTTTGCTTGCCTTGAAACCCGAGTAAGGTCTGAAAGGGTATATGGTGAAAACCTTTTAAACCTGGTGCCCTAAGCCTTCAGTGGTTGGGAGTCACCGGCCTCAATGCTCGTTACAAGGGTGGATAGGTAGAGTTAGCATTTGGTAGGCAAAAAGGGTATATGAAAAAGTCCGGGGCGAAATCCGAGGAGTTAGTGGTTGAAAAATCCTTAAAGCTTGATGCCCTAAACCTTAATTGGTTGGGAGTCATCGATGGACCCCCGTTACATGGACAAAACAGAAAAGAATGCCCCTTAAGCCTGCTTGACTAAAAAAAAAAAAAAAAAAAAAAAAAAAAAAAAAAAAAAAAAAAAAAAAAAAAAAAAAAAAAGAGAAAAGTGTGTTCTCTGTTTATTGAATTTGGTCAAGTTTGCTAAAGTGTTGAAAAGAGATAGGTTGGGGGGAGAGATTAGTTTAGCATGCTATATTCGGATTCTATCATCTTACACTTAGATTTTTGTGGAAGATTAAAGTTTGGTTCTTTGGAAGTGAAAATGATTTTAAAACTTCAATTTGCATAATGCATTCCCTTGATCAATGATATTCAGCAAAGTTTTTGTTATCTCCTATTGAAATTTGAGGTTATATTCCTTTAATGTTCCATGTGAAAGTTTGTCAGTCATGCCACTTAAATATTTTTTTTTTTGGAAGTGATTAGCATGATTTGTAAATTATGGTAATTTTGTTTTGTTTTTCTCTCCTTCATTGCTAAGGGACTAGCAATATGTCGGTTGGGGGGAGTGATTACTACTCAAAAAGTGCTATTTGATAGCTTCTAATTAATCCTTTTAAGCACTTTTGAGTAGTAGTTAGTGCCTTTTAACCCAATTAGCATGTTAAGGCCCCTTTCAATCAATACTAATCAAATTGTGTAAGTTTTGGTGTTTTTGTTAGTATTTTGATCACCAAAGCATTATGAGATTGAGGAGAGTTATTTGGAATCATTGGCAAGCAATAGGAAGCTCAGAGGCATGAAGAATCAGAGCCTTGAAGCTCTTATGCCATAAGCAAAGTGGAAATGCAAAGGGGAAGCAAAGAGGATTCAACCATGGAGCACTCTTGATGACAGTCACTGCAGCTAGTTTTGGAGCACTTCCTGATGTTCAATTTATGCATACAATATGTCATTTGAAAGCTTGGGAAGTCAACAATCCAATGCCTCAAACAGTGTGCAATTTGGATCTGAAATGAGGAAGCTACAGCCGTTGGAAGATAACTACTCCAAGCTGAAGGAAGGAAGACTTCAGTAAAGTGCTGCGAAATCACCATTCTTGTTGCGGAATGGTTTCGCAGCCTTTTTGCACAGTGCTATGGAGTTCCCCTGAAGCTTCACGCCGCGATGGAAGCCAAACACCTCAAGTTGGAAGTTCACTTTGCAAAGGTGTTGAAGCAGCTGGTTGCTATGAAGAAATTTCGCAGCTCCTCTTGAGTACCTGCGAAATTTCGCAGACCTCATCTTTCACCTGCGAAGTGGTCCTTAGTGCTTCCTGATATTTGTAACCGACTCTTGGAGATATTTTTCATTAGATTTTTGTTGCTTAAATGCCTAAATTCTCCTTGTAAGTCACCAATGATAGATTTCCTTAGCTTTTAAGTTAGGAATTTAGCAAAATACCTTGGGATAGCTGTACTTGGGATTTTTGGTATAAAAGGGAGCCCGAGGAGCCTGTTCTGAGGGTGTTCTGGTTGTTGAACCTTTTGTAAGTTTGAAAAGAAAGAAAAACAAAGAGCTTTAGCTCTTTACTACCTTACCTTCTCTCTTTGTATTTTAATATTTTTACTAAGTTATGCACTCTCTGAGGAGTTTTCCCCAGAGAATGAGTAGCTAAACCTCTTAGTTCCTTGGAGTTAAGGTTGCCGGGAAAGGTTCCAAGTGCATCAATCAGAAGCTTTGTGGTTTCAGCTATGAATGAAGAGTAAGTGTGTCCCGTGAATGGTTTCTAATGTTTTTAGTTAACTTAAAACACCTTGGAGTCACCTGGGCCAACACTTGGTAAGGCAAGTGATCTTCACCCATGGAGATGCACTAGTTTACCCCTTGCGAGCCTCTGGTAGGTGACTTGAAGGTAGGATTTTCTAGAATAGCCAACACTTGGTAAGCTTTTGGACTCTTAGGAGACATCCATTAGTTACCTCTTGCGAGCTTTTGACGGATAATCCAAGGTTAAAGATCACCTTGAATGGTAAAAGCTAAGTGAGAGGCTTGAACCATTGCAAGTTGCATCAGTGAGAGAATTAAAGCTGAAATCCAATTGAGGGATGCATTTATGCAGCACCTGTTAGAGAATAGACTTAGTGTTAAGTCTCTAATGTGAGTAATTGAACCAAGTGACCGGAGCTATGCTTTTGCATGAGAAACCTCCCCTGTATACCTGAATCTCCAAGGAATGCTTTTCTTCTTAAGTTATTTTCATCTCTTGTTGTGTTGTTAATCTAAGTCCAAACCTTTTTCAACCAAAGTTTGTGTTTTATTTCTTAAGCTAATCTTGAAATGAAACAACACCAATTCACTTTGAATTGGTACCATTTTTTACTTGAGTGTCCTTCCCAGTGGAACGATCCTAGAGCCACTATGCTATAGTAGCTTTGTATTTGCTACCCTAGTTCATGGTGTTATAGGTTAAAAATCTTGTTGATTACACCTGCCATCACGGAGCACCAGCTGGACATACATCAGTTGAGACACCAATTAGGCATGAATCAAGTAGCTAAGGCATCAGCAAACTGGTTCTGCGCTCTAGGCAAATGGGTATATTTCAAATCATCAAATCTCCCGACCAGTAGCTCCAAATACGCGTGGTAAGGCCTAAGCTTCACATCTCTAGTCTTCCACTCGCCCTGAATCTGTCTCAATACCAGATTGGAGTCACCAAACACCTCCATCTGTCTAATCCCGAACTCGAGGGCCGTCTCTAATCCCAAGATACAAGCCTCATACTCAACAATGTTGTTCGTGGCAGGATGTCGATCCGAGAATGCCAAACGAACAGATCTGGGAATGTGATCACCATGAGAGGATATCAATAGGACACCTATCCCGTATCCAGAATGGTTGGCTGCACCATCAAAGTACATGCGCCAACCTGACAGACTAGTCACAGCAGCAACATCCTCGTCTGGGAAGTCGTCATCAATGGCCCTGCCATCGGGAACTGGTAAAGAAGCTAGATGATCTGCGACAACGCTCCCTCTAATGGACTTCTGAGTGACATAATGAATGTCAAACTCAGTCAGAAGTACCAACCATCTCATGAGGCGACCGACCAGGGCGGGCCTGTCAAACAAATATCTCAGAGGATCCAGACGGGATATCAAGTGCACCGAATACTTGGTCATGTAATGTCTCAGTCGGCGAGTGGCCCAAACCAATGCCAAGCAATAACGCTCAATCGTGACATATCTCGTCTCGTAGTTTAGCATCCTCTTACTCAGATAATATATGGCCCAATCCTTGCCCGAATCATCGAGCTGAGCCAACATGCATCCCAAAGCCACGTCGGAGACGAATAGGTATAGGAGTAAAGGACGGCCTGGTGTAGGAGGCGCTAAGACTGGGGGTGACAACAAGTACTCTCGGATCCTCTCGAATGCGCGCTGACACTGATCATCCCAAACAGTAGGCTGACTCTTCCTCAAGAGTCGGAAAATGGGCTCTCACAAATGTCTGTCAATCTGGCAATGAATATGCTGATGTACTGAAGTCTGCCCAAGAAGCCTTTGACCTCTCTCTCTGTCCTCGGTGCAGGCATGTCAAGGATGGCTCTAATCTTGTCCGGGTCTACCTCTATGCCTCGCTCACTGACCATGTATCCCAAGAGTTTCCCAGAAGTCACTCCAAAAGTGCACTTCTTGGGATTCAAGCTCAATCTGAACTGCCCGATCCTCTCAAAGAATCTCTCCAAAGCTGCTAAGTGATCTGATCTACCTCGGGATTTCACTATCATGTCGTCTACATAAACCTCGATATCCTGATGCATCATGTCATGGAAAAGCGTGGTCGTTGCTCTCTGATAAGTGGCTCCTGCATTCTTCAATCCGAATGGCATGACTCGGTAGCAATAAGTACCCCACTCGGTAATGAAGGACGTCTTCTCCATATCCTTTGGAGCCATCAAGATCTGACTGTACCCGAAAAATCCGTCCATAAAAGACAACATCGAATGACCTGCCGTACTGTCAACTAGCATGTCGATGTGTGGAAGAGGAAAATCATCCTTAGGGCTGGCCTTGTTGAGATCTCGGAAATCAACACAAACTCTCACCTTGCCGTCCTTTTTGGGAACAGGGACGACATTGGCCAGCCACTCCGGGTACTCGACCACTGGTAAAAATCCTACACTGAGCTGCTTCTGAATCTCCTCCTTGACCTGCAGGCTCCAACAAGGATGCAACCGTCTCAACTTCTGCTTAATTGGCCTGGCATGGGGCAGAAGTGGCAAACGATGTTGGACGATAGATGGATCAAGGCCCGGCATGTCCTCATAGGACCATGCGAAAACATCCAAGTATGCTCTGAGCAACTGGATGAGGCCGTCTCTCTCATCTACAGATAGATCTGACCCGATCCTCAACTCCCTAGGCTGATCTGCGGTGCCGAAATCAACAATCTCTGTGTCCCCTACAGTAGGTGAAACCCTCTGATCAACGGGATCCGAATTGGAAGCAGAAGACGAGTTATCGCTTGAATCGTGTTGTGCAATCTCATCATAAATATCAAAAATCTGTGATGTGGGTGAAGATGGTGCAGATAAATCAATACCAAAAGAGACAGGCAAATACTCAAAGATGCTCAAATCCATAGATGAAGAGTCAGAAACATAGTCAAAACGGGAGACGAACCCCGACAGAATGTCAAATGAAAGAGGTGGGTCCACAAAGTCGGACGCTTCCTCGATAATGCCAACATGGCTATCAAACAAATCATAAAAAACTATAAGGTCCTCAACAGACTCCTGAGCAGGGGCAGTCTAGACCTCCTTGGCGATCTCGAGGACGGACACCCCGAAGAGATCAAATGGCGAAGCGAGCTCCGGCGAGGCTATCTCCTCGGTCTGGCTCAAGCTCATCGTGAGCATCTCATCAACGTACTCGTCACGCGGCACGGCTCCGTCCACTACGTCTCCAATCTCGGCAAAAGTCCCGTGATCATCGATCTCATCCGGGAAGCAAAGCATCATAAGGCTCGTGCGATCTGGGGAGGGAGGAGCAATCAATACAGAAGTCGAAGGGCCAGGGGCTCCATCACTCAACTGTAACTGCTGGACAAGGCGCTGAAGCTCGGCCTCCTGGGTGGTGCTGAGTCCTCTGATGATCCCATCAGATGGTGCATGTGGCCCTGATGCCCTCACAAAGTAATCGGCTAGGCTTATGGTGTATGAGCGGACAGGATAATAAAATGGCGTTTGAGTCAAGCGAGCTCTCACCCTCTCCCTGCGCAGCCGTGCCATATGACGATAGTCGGCCTTAGTGGGAATGAATCCGAGCCCAAATGGTACGTCGCGGTCCGGAAAGGCCATGAACTCACTGGGCCCGTGCTGACGCCGCCCCAGGCCTATACCAGGAAGATAAGACATGCTCCGCATAATATCGAGCACCACCGTGCTGCTGTGCTGGTCGAAGGACATGGCTACAAAGTCTCGGCAGAAATCCTCCATCTCCAGAGTCTGCACCTCGTCAAAGGTGAATTCGGTCAGAAAGAGATCATCATCAGCGTGACCAATCTCGAGTACAGGCTCGGCAGAGATGAACATATCACCCGCATACTGCACCACGACGACTCGGCCATCATGAATAAACTTCACCTTCTGATGAAGGGAAGAAGGAATAGCTCCGGCTCTATGGATCCATGGTCGGCCTAGGAGCAAGTTAAAGGATGTAGGAATCCTCAAAACCTGAAATACGGCGGCAAAAGTGGCTGGACCAATCAGTAGCTCAATCTCTAGCGTACCCATGACCTCCCTCCGAGTGCAATCATATGCGCGAACGGTCTGAGTGGAGGGACCGAAGTCAGAAGGAGCGTATCCGAGGGCGATGGCAGTGGCAAGAGGACATACGTTTAGGGCCGAGCCATTGTCCAGAAGGACAAATGGGACTCGGCGGCTTGAACAGCCGACAGATATAAAGAGCGGACGAGTGTGGTCTGAGCCCTCCAATGGCAAGTCGTCGTCCGAGAATACGATACACGTGGCTCGGTCGGCCGTCATCATATGGATCAAACCCTCAGGAGTGGTGGTGGTCTCAACTCTGATCTGGCTCAGGGCTCTAATCAATGCATCTCGGTGGGTGCTCAAAGACGCCAACAAACTCCAGATGGAGATGCGAGCCTGAGTGCTCTATAGCTGCCTCAAAATCTCGTCGTCCTCGGCTCTGACCTCCTCGGGAGGGGACGTACCCTCAACTGGCCTAGCTGCCGCGGGAGGTGGCTGTCGCATCACTCTACCTCCTCGGAGAACATATTAAATGTCCAGAGTCTGAGAATCATCAACGTACGGAGCCTGAACCTCCTCGACATCCGGGATCAAGATGAAAGGCGTCCGGACACTGTAATACGGCAAAATCAATGGCTCAACGGTGGCAGTCTGCACCAACGCCGCCTCGGGAACTAATCGGAATGGAGCAGGCAACCGAGGACCCAGAGTCACCCCACTCATCTCATAAATCACATTTGGCATGATGGGCTCTGGGTCTGAATCATCATCACTCAGCATGTGGATGCGGTCATCGATCTCATCAAAGTCTAAGAAATGAATGCCATCGGCTGGTGGAGGGACTGCATGTGTGGTGTGGGCAGGTAACGGGTTCGTGGTCACACTCGGCTGATCCAAGTGTACCAAACCCTGGTCGATCAAGTCCTGGATGGTGTGCCTCAATGCGGTACACCTATCAGTCTCATGCCCAGGCCCCTGATGGTAGGCGCAATGTAAGTCCATCCTGAACTGAGGGGGAAGAGGCTGAGGTGGTGGTCTCGGAGTGAGAGCGGCCAATAACCCGGCCTCTGTGAGCTTCCGAAGAGCCTGGCTCAACGGCATGCCTATCTGGGAGAACTGTCTCTGCGTCCTCAAAGCAAATGGAGTGGAGGTCTGCTGAGCTTTGGGCCTGGGGTAAGAAGTAGCGGGTCTCGCAGTGAACTGTGCAGCGTAGCATGGCTGTCCAGTGGCTGTATAAGAAATAGGAGGCCTCTCGATACTCTGAGTAGCATAATAGGGCACAGCCAATGGCTGAGGCTGATATGTCTGATCATAAGTCGGGTGAGGTGCCCGTGGCCTATACTGATGAGATGCATAGGATGAATGAGGCTCGGGAAACTGTGGGATCGGCTGATGGCGCCTGAGAGGCCTCTGACTGGAAGAACCGATAGCACTCACATCTGCTGGCCTCGGTCCTACGAAGGGTTTCTTCCCCTTAACATCACTAGGGGAAGAATCCGCCCACAAACCTCTCGAGATGCCGTCCTCGACATCATACAAGGCCAGAACCAGAGATCCAAAATCTGTAAAAGGTACCCCGACCACATGCCTGGCAATCCTCGGCTGTAAGCTCCTCAAAACCATCTGAATCTGATCTCTCTCTGACGGTCTATCCACTATCTCGGCAATCTTCCCACGCCAGCGGGAGATGAATGAAGAAACTGACTCGTCCGATCTCTGCCTAAGAGCCTCGAGCTCCCTCCTCGAAACGTCAACGACAGTATTAAATGCATACTATCTCAAGAACTCTTGGGCCAACTCATCCCAAGTCCGACGACGTGATACATCCAAAGAAGCAAACCAACGCTGTGCAGCGCCACCCAAAGACATGGGGAAAAGCATGATCATCTGAGCCCCGTCCAATCCATGAGCCCTCATGATTGTACTGTAAAGCCTCAAATGGAGGCGGGGGCACCCAATCCCCGTGTATCGCTCGATCTCTGGCATCCTGAACTTGGCCGGTAAACTGGCCACCGGCACTCCGTCAAAATCCTCCCAAGTAATGGCTCTGTCGGAAGTCCTCAACTGCCTCAACCCCTGCTCAAGCCTATCCATGCGAGCATGTGGGTCCTCTGAGGTCGGGGTAGGCACGGTGATGGGAGGCAGAGCAACCTCGGTCTGACTATGTAAGGTGAACGACATGGCCTGTGGTGCTAACTGACTGGGTGGAGGGGGTGGTGGCACTGTATGGTCATACTGGGCACCATCAGGGGGCGGGATCTGCTGGGCCTGCTGCCCATCTATCCTCCGGCCAAGGCTAGCTATAGCCTCCTGAATCGAAGCCATGGCCTCAGCAAACTGATCGACGGTAACTATCTGTGAATCCATATCCCTCTGATCTGATCTTTGGTCTAACTAGCCTGATACTCTGATCAATCTACCCTCAACTCTGATCCAAGAAGTCGAACCCAGACTGAACGTATCGGTACTCCTGAAATAGTGGAAATACTGGATAAGGTGCGGGGTAAGGGAAACTTCACAAAGAATGTCTATCACATGTGTCAAAAGGTAGCCTGGAAGCAATCAAACTGATATCCAATCCTGAGCAGATATATAAGAGACTACTGCGAAGGTAACCAAACCTGTTACTACTGAACCGGCTCTGAAGGCCCACAGATGCACCCACGTGTTTGGGAAGGAAAATTCTAATTGAAAAGTCTAAGGCTCAAACTACAAGGTCAAGGTGGCTCTAAAAGGAGATAGGTGGACTTTAAAAAATCCCTAGCAGAAGCGATCGTACCCTTCGATGGTACGCAACCCTCTGCACGCCTCCGAAGAGACGGGGCGCTTCCATGCAAGGTGGTAACCACTTCCACGCATGCACTTCCTCGACATCCCAGGGGGTTTCCTATGGTGAAACCTCTCAAACTCTCAGCACTCAATAGTCGACTAGAGTGCATAGTGAATGGTGTGGGTGCATCCGAAAACCCTAAGAATCTAGAGCAGAAGAGGAAACACACTAGTCGCACGACTATCCATGAAACCTAGCTCGGGGCTATACAGGTCTTCAATGATCGGACTCCAATCGACATCAAAGTGTCGCTCTCCTCCAGAATGCTCCCGTGCATCGATATAGCCCGTCGCTAGACCCTACTCCTAATCTCTAGCTCGGTCAGAGAGCAAACACACAGAAGGTCTCACACTTGCAATAGTGAGAACCAAGATGAAAGGAATGACCGAAACCAAGAGAGTTGGAGGTAAGGGGATAGAAGTGAGACCCACATAGACAGACAACATGCAATCATGCAGAGGGAGGGCAGTCATGCATCATACAGCCAAGCAGAGCAAGATATATCACTTATGTACACACAAGATAAGCGAGAATACGACAATCAAGACGAATAGTGATACAAACATCATGCTCACGGACGATCAAGATAATATACAAGCAAATGAATCAGCATGTCCAACCAAAATGATATACAGTGGTGAGTGTATGCATGTGAGGTGACCAGAACAATCATGGAAAAATCAGAGTCAATGTGCTAAGCAATACAAGACGACCAATCAACAACAATCCAACATGTCTATGTCTCAAACGAATACATCAATGAAGCACATAAAATCATGGTATTGGAAATCTCAATCAAGACAAATCAGTCAACGTAGTCAACATGTTAAAATCCCAAATAGATATAACATCTAAGCATGCATAAAGAAACTCTCAATGTGCAATCAAGAGATGGGCATCCACTAATCGACTAATCAAATGCCATGTTTGCTTCACTTTAGGTTCAAGCTTGACCCTCTAAAAATCCCCAGTGGAGTCGCCATTTTGTAGACCCCGCATTTCGGCTCATGCGTTTCCCACTCGATGGCGAGCTCGATTTTTATTTTATTTTGAAAAATTGATTTTTAGTTGATTAAGAAAATGACTTGGAGTCGCCACTTATTTTTGTTTTATTTTTAAAAGGGTAAACAAAATAAGAAAGAAAACCCTAAGTGCGACTCCTTATTTTGGAAAAGGTGATCTACGAAAAACCGGATCGGGGTCGGGGGTCAGGTTACTTATCGGGAAGGTACGGTAGAAGACCATAGCACCCCTCTAAGTCCCTAAAGTCGGGTCTCTACTAATAAAACGAAGCTGACATGACAATCAGTAGGAAAAATCAATGGATACTCACCTAAATCATGCACAATATGGGAAACAAAACACGCAATAGAGATTGACCAGAATGAGAGTAGATGCATACCTCGGCTACAAGCCACAATGCGTTATCAAGAAACGGGATTAGTGCAAAATCAATGGATACAAAATATAGCTCATGCATATCGGGGTACAAACGGAACTCAAGCAAAATACATTAAGCACGACGATTTACGATCAACAAGGATCAAACCTGGGGCCCCCACCAAAGCCCAATTTTTCATTCATGAGCTAGTCTCACAAATCCCGTGTTTTGGAATTATGGAGAATTCATTATTGCTTACCAAAAGATTATTTAGGAACTGAAAGGGGATTAAAACTATTCGAGTGAAAACTGGATCCCGAGAGTTTATTTGAAGATTAGAGTATTTGGAATTAAATTTAAAATATTAGAGCCTCGGTAATCAAAATGAAATTTGCCAAAGAAAATGAGAAATGAACTTTAGGGAATTAAACTGGACAGATATAGATTTTGAAAGTTGAATTTGTAATAATAATAATAATAAGGAATGAACTTTAAGAAATTGAACTGCGAGAATATAGATTTTTAATAATAATAAGAAGAAATGAACTTTAAGAAATTAAACGGCTAGAGTATAGATTTTTAATAATAATAATAATAATAATAATAATAATAACAATAAATGATAATAATAATGTGGATAAACGAAAGGGATTAAAAAAAGGCTTTGGAATTATAAGGGCCTAAGGGGATAACAATAACGATAATAATAATAAGGACAATTACAATAACAATAAGGTTTTGAAATAATAATAATAATAATAATGATAACAAGATTTTGAAAGTCAAATTAATGATAACAATAATAATAATGAGATTTTAAAAGTTAAATTAATAATAATAACAATAAGTTCTTGAGGGTTTGAATTAATAATAACGATAATAATAATAATAATAATAATAATAATAATAAGATTTTAAAAGGTTGGATTAATAATAAAAAATAAGAATAAGATTTTGAAAGTGGAATTAATTATAATAAATAATAATATTAATAATAAGATTTTAAAAGGTTGGATTAATAATAAAAAATAAGAATAAGATTTTGAAAGTAGAATTAATAATAATAAATAATAATAAGATTAATGATAAGATTTTAAAAGGTTGGATTAATAATAAAAATAAGAGTAAGATTTTGAAAGTGGAATTAATAATAATGAATAATAATAAGATTAATGATAAGATTTTAAAAGGTTGGATTAATAATAAAAATAAGAATAAGATTTTGAAAGTGGAGTTAATAATAATAATAATAATAAGATTAATGATAAGATTTTAATAGGTTGGATTAATAATAAAAATAAGAATAAGATTTTGAAAGTGGAGTTAATAATAATAATAATAATAAGATTAATGATAAGATTTTAAAAGGTTGGATTAATAATAAAAATAAGAATAAGATTTTGAAAGTGGAATTAATAATAATAAATAATAATAAGATTAATGATAAGATTTTAAAAGGTTGGATTAATAATAAAAATAAGAATAAGATTTTGAAAGTGGAATTAATAATAATGAATAATAATAAGATTAATGATAAGATTTTGAAAGGTTGGATTAATAATAAAAATAAGAATAAGATTTTGAAAGTGGAGTTAATAATAATAATAATAATAATAAGATTAATGATAAGATTTTAAAAGGTTGGATTAATAATAAAAATAAGAATAAGATTTTGAAAGTGGAGTTAATAATAATAATAATAATAATAATAATAATAATAATAATAGGATTCTGAAAGTTTGGATTAACAATAATAATGATTCAAGGGATTAATCTGCGAGAATATAGATTTTTAATGATAATGATAATAATGATAATAATGACAATCACAATAATAATAATAACAATAATAACAATAATAACAGTAATAACAATAATATCAATAATAATTCTAAGGATAATAATAATAGAAATAAGAACGATGATAATAATAATAATAATAATCATGACAATAATAAGATTTGGAAAGTTGAATTAATAATAATGATGACTTTGGTGATAATAATAATAATAGGATTTTGAAAAAGTTGAATTAACAATAATAATAATAATAATAATAATAAGATTCGAAAAATTGAACAAATAATAATAATGACAATGATAATAATAATAATAATAATAATGGCAATAATAATAGTAATAGTTAATAATAAGATTTTGAAAGTTGAATTAATAACGGTAATAATGATAATAATAATAATGATAAGTTTGTGAAAGTTGAATTAATGACAATAATAATAATAAGATCTTAAAAATTGAATTAATAGTAATAAGAATAATAAGATTTTAAAAGTTGAATTAATAATAATAATAATAATAAGATTTTGAAATAATAATAATAATAATAATAATAATAATAATAATAAGGTTTTGAAAGTTCTAATTAATGATAATGATAATAATAATAATAGGAAACGAACTTTAGGAAATTAAATTACGAGGATATGGATTTTTAATAATAATACTAATAACAACAATAGGGCTTTGAAATAATAATAATAAATAATAATAATAACGATAAGGCTTTGAAATAATAATGATAAATAACAATAATAATAATAATAGGGCTTTGAAATAATAATATTAATAATAATAATAACAAAATTTCGAAAGTTGAATTAATAGCCATAATAATAATAGTGATAGTGATAGTAATAATAGGATAATAGTTAATAATAATAATAATAATAATAATAATAATAATAGTGATAATATTATAAAACCAAGTCCTTAAGCCCAAGCCCATGCCTCCTTAAGCCCAAGCCCATGTCCAACATAAAGAAAACTCAATCCCCAAGCCCAAGCGTAAATCCAAAAACCAAACATAAAATTGGGCCTTGCCTTATCCCAAGCCCAAACCCAATCATCATCTTCTTCCTAGCTTATTCCTCCCCCCCGCGCGCGTGCCTGGCTTCAACACCTGCAGCCACCTCCTCGCGGCGGCAGCGGCGACACCACCGCGTCGGAACAGCTGCCGGAGAGTGGAAGCTGACGCGCGTCCCCTTCCCGGCGCATCCGGGTGCTCCTTCCTCGCTTCGGGCGGAGATGACGGAGAAGACGGAGACGAGAGGCGTCGCCGGACTGGTCCAAGCTGCAGCTGCTCCGCCATTCCACCACCACGCCGCGTCGGACAATGTGCCTCCACTACCTGCAGCGCCACGGGTCTCAACCAGCCACCTCTCCTCGATCTCTTCGTTCGAGTTCGTCGGAAACGGCGACGGGACTTTGACGTCTTGGCGGCTGGTGCGGCGGAGACGTGGATGAGCTTCTTGACGGCACCACCTCCATGACAAATCCGCTCCAGTCTATGGCGATAGGGTCGAGGTTTGGACGCCGAAAGGAGGGGAAAACAGAGAGATAGAAACAGAGAGAGATAGAGAGAAGGTGGTGGCTGGTTCGTGGGGCGTGTTGGGTGTAGGATGCATGCATGGGATTCACAGGATGGGTAGTGAGCTGGTTGGATGAGTAATAACAGTGGCCATGGCGAGAGTGATACGATAATCAGCAATATCAACGATCAACAACAAGAAAATAATTCGAAGAACCCATGAAATATAACATGCTATCCAATCCAAACTGATATGCAATGCCAAGTAAACCCAAAATGAGGAACAGACGAGAAGAAAATGAGTCAAACGGGGTAACAGACCTACCTCAAGCTCGCCTGCAGCACTTTTTTTTTTTTTTTTTTCCGTGTTCCTCCTCTCCCTTCCGTTTCTCTGGTGCCTCCCTTCTGCTCCTTTTCTTTCTTTTCTTCCTTTTCTTGTCTTCCTCAGCAAGCCATCCTCGGCTCCTGTTCACGTCCCATCTGGCCGCCCCCTCAGCCTATCTAGCTGCCCGAGAACAGCCCACTTGAGAGGCCTCCAGAAAAATAATAATAAAAAGAGCCCCAGCTCCTTGGGGGGGGGGGTCTACAAGTTGCTCTTTGGAGATGCTATGGAAGTTTCATTTGATTCCTCAATGAAAATAATTTTAAAAAGTAATTTAGGAAAATATTGAAATTAAACATTGAAACATGTTCAAGTATGCATTGCTAAAGGAGAGGGATGACTTGGAACTGTGTTGTTGTGCTATGACCTGACTTTCACTAACATTTTACAACTCAATTGAATTTTAAATTTGAAATACAATGTAGTTGATGTTTCCATGAATATGATTTAGATGTTTGATAATTCTATTCTTTTAAATTGTTAGGGACTAGCAAAAGTTTGGTTGAGAGGTTGAAATAAAGATGGGTTGATATATATGTTGATAAAGGATGCCCTTATCTAATTAGGTCAATAGTGTTTTGTATCTTATCAATGGGAAGAATAATAATTTGATGCCTAAATGAAAAAAGGCAATGTATAAGAGAATACCAAAAGATGCTTTCAAATTCAATAAGAATACATTATTGATGTAAATGGACAAATTAAGGGAACAGATAAAAGGTTACACCATTCCCAATGAAAACAATTTGTGTAGTAGAGCTTTCATAGATGAAAGAATTTTTTATGCATTTCATTCATTAACCAACCAATGTATTCAATTTACATATGCTTTATACTAACCTAACTATCTAACCTCTAACCATATGAAACTAATCTATCGTTTGCTACAATATGGAACTAATCTTCTAATTGTTACATAGCTGGTATAACTCCTTAAGTTCTTAACTAACTTCAATTGAGGTTCTTACAACTTCATGTATATATGTGATGGTTATCATCACCTCACAAGCTCACAAGTTGGGAAACAATGGATAGTTTAGTTTGGAAAATGAAGAATTGAGAGTTTAGGAGATATTTGGTGAAGATATTAATGACTTGATCAGATGAGGGAATACAATGAACGTTAGGTTCGCTATTGAGAACCTTGTCATGGATGAAGTGAAGATCAAGTTCAATATGTTTTAAACATGCAGGGAAAAATGGGGTTACTATAAAGAAAATTGCACGTTGATTGTCAAACCAAACAAGAGGAGGAGCATTAAAAGTTAGGCAAGGTTCTTTCAAAAGGGATTGCACCCAGGTGATTACTACTATAAGAGATGCTAAGCCATGGCATTCAGATTCAATGCTACTACGAGAGACGACCTGTTATTTTATAGATGACCACGAAATTAAATTTGGATCAAGAAAAACGTAGTGCCCACTTTTGCTTCTGTGATCATCCAAGAAAAAAGCCTAATCTGCATTTGTATAGCCTTGAATATTAAGAAAGGAAGATTAGTGCTTGTGTAAACTAAAGGATAAGGTACTCTTCAAGTAATGTAGTATCCTTTTGACAGTAAACCAATGGAGATTAGTAGATGTAGCCATAAACTAACAGGCTTTGTTTATAGCGAATGAGATATCAAGGTGTGTTAAGATAACATATCATGTTGAGAAAGAGTTTTAACTAGCATTCTAGGTGTGAGAGTTGGTTTAGAGTCCATCATATTAATTCAAATTAAGAGATCGTGAATGTACTTGTACTAGTTGAGATGCAATGTAGTACTGCCTTGAACAACTTCTACTCCAAGAAAATAGTTTAGACGACTAAGATAATGGATAGAAAATGGTGAATTTAGATAGGAGATAAAAGAAAAAACCTAAGACGAGTTATTGTTGATGACTATGATATCATCAACATAGATGAGAAGTATTAAAATGTTATTTGCGAAATGATGAAAAAACATGGAACTGTCAACTTGGAATGACTAAAATCTTCATTTGATAAGGGTAGTGTCGAGCTTTGTGAACCATGCTTGGGGAGCATGTTTAAGGCTATATAAGGCTTTTTCGAGTTAGCAAACATGAGAGGGACAGTTTGGATTTATGAAACCAGGTGGTTGATGTATAAAAACCTATTCATTTAAATTGCCATTAAGGAAAGCATTCTAAACATCCAATTATCAAAGTGGCCATTGATAGAAGAGTGAAAAGGCAAGATCAATTCTAATTGTTGAGACTTTAACATCCAAACTAAAGGTGTCAAAATAATCAAGTCTTGGAGTGTGGGTGAAGCCTTGAGCTGCCAACCAAGCTTTATATCTATCAATGGATCCATTGGGTTTGTATTTAAGTTTATACACCCATGATATTAGCATGAGTAGGAGATGGGACAAGTTGTCAGGTATTATTCTTCAAAAGAGTAGTGTATTCATTCTCCATGGTAAGAACCCAATGTTGATCTTTGGAAGCTTGTGTGAAGGTAGTGGGTTCAATAATTTTATGAACCATGAGCAATAGTTTCTTCTTGGAAAATTCCAACTTTGGCACGAGTGATCATTAGATGGTGATTGAGGGGTGGATCACAAGAACCATTTTCAATGTTGGAAGTAAGAATTAGCAAATAGAACTTGAATAATGTCGAGTATGGTGGCTTTATAGGGAAGAATATGATATGGGGTGCTTATAGTGGGAGGAATGAAAGAGGAACTAGAATCTGCCATATGAGTAGGCAAAGTAAGATAGAAGGCAAACTTGGGTTCTATTGAAGACATATTGGAAGACACAAGTAAAAGAGTTGGGGTAAAGGTGTATGGAATGGAATGAGAGGAAGTAAAAAGTAAAAAGATATTATTAGAAGAATAAAAAGGAAATATTGTATCATAGAATACAATATGTGGAGTAATATACATTTGATTTATGTCGTGATAAAAATAAAGACCGTTATGAAGGGGATTATATCCAAGGAATATGCATTGAGTTGAGGGATAAAGGAGTTTATGTTTATTGTAGGGACAATGTATTGATAGTAGAGACAACCAAATATTTTTAAGTGGTGATAGTTCAAAATCATTTCATAAAGGATTTGGAATGGTGATTGAAACTGAAGAACTTTAGTGGGCAAACGATTGATGATAAAAATGTTATGATAGAGCCCTTAAAAGTATGACATGATGTAATAGATTTAAAATTCATTATTTATTTAATGATATTTTAGTTTCACTTTATTTATCCTTATTCCATGCATTGTACATTATAAGCATTCTCGTTTAGCATATTTTGCATTGTACATGACTTGAATGCATTAGGAGTTGCATGAAAAATCTAAATCATGGGTTCCTTATAAGTAACTGATTTGTTCACAATCGAACTATGGACTTAGGCAATCCTTTTGAGGCAATACACTACCTCCTAATTGGAGGAATGATAAGTCTTAGCCATCAAGAAGGGTTTCCCATGATGAGTTCACTAGTGTGTGTAGTTACATATTAGACAGGACCTATGGTAAGTCATAACATATGACTATCAAGTAATCATGACTTCACCAAACTACTTCATTGTATTGTTTCTCAACCTTGAGAGAATACCAAGCTTGTGCTAAAGTTAGCAATAACTTTAACCTACGGGTAGGATTGTGCGTTAACTATATATTCCCTATGAATTAGGTCATTATTGATGGAAGCTGGTAGCAATAGGTATATATTTTTAATAAAGACGCCATGATATCTCATGGGATTGAGACAGAGTATCACCTTGGGCGATCCTAAAGAGATGTGTTCATATAAACTATGGCTTTAGTAGTTTCTTCAATAGAACTTGACATAAGCTCTTGGAGATCTTAGATATGTCAGTTAAACACACAATAAGAGGATCTATAGCTCAAGGATAATAGAGGTAGTCTTGAAAGGTTAATAGTTTTCACCTTGTTAGATTACAAACTGCAATTCATGGGGAGACTGAACACAATGGATAGCAAGTCATAGACCTGAGCACTTAGTGTCTCATTGTTATTTAGATAACGTATTAGAGTGTAGTTGATTCTATGTAGTGGAATGTTAAATTAACTTTAGAATTGGATTATGAGGAAGCTAATACTTTCCTATGGGTTCCAATGGTTTTCGCTCGAGCTCATGTACCTTGTTGGCATAGTTTATGAGGGTTGGATTGACTTTAGATTCCCTTTTGTACATAAGGGCATTTTGGTAATTATATAGAGTTGTACAGGGGTAAGTGAACAAGGTCTCTAAATTGAGCTAATTGATTAATTAGTAGACCCTATTGGGTTAATTAATCAATTATGAACTATTTTGGACTAGATTAAGTGACCTAAGTCCTTAGTGGGCTCAAGTCACTTAAACCTAATAGGGAATCCTATAAATACCTCATTTAAGGGTTAGGGTTCCGTAGAGTTGTCTTCCACCTTTAGAGAAAAAGAATAGACACTGCCTCCACTCTTTTTTCCCCTCCCGTCGAACCAAGATCAAGAAAGAGTTATCAGATGGAAGATCTTGGGTCTACGAGACTTCCGACAACATTGATTTGAGTCTTCAACATTTGTATTTAAGGTTTGGGAACATTCAAACCTAAAGTTTAGTACGTTAACCATAAATATCAATGTTTTGAAAATTTGGTATTGCTTTTGATGCTTGGATCTAAGATGCTAACCAAAGATTATTGTATGGAATGCAAGTGTCCAAAATTTTAAAGGTAAGGATGCATTAGCTAATACATAAGACTAGTTTCAACGATATGTTTCATCTTGCGTTTAGCCTACCCATTTTGTTAAGGTGTTTTTGGACAAGAACAACTATGTTGAACTCCATGGTTGGCAAGATAGGAAGTGAAGGCTCTAAATTCACCATTATTATCAGATAGTAAGCATAATCTATAAGAATTGAATTGGTTTTCAACAAGTGCTTTGAACTTAATGAAAGTAGGTAATGCTTGATCTTTATTATGTAAAGGATGTAGCCAAGAAAACCAAGAGAAATCATCAATTAATAATAAGAAATATCTTGCACCAGTTGTGGATAGAATAGGAGCAGGCCCTCATAAATCCATATGTATCAAGGCAAAGGGTGAGAGGATATAGATGAAGACAAAACAAAGGTAATCTATGAATTTTTGCATATTGAAAAGCACAACAAACATTTTGGATTACAAGTAGTAAGAATTATTTTAAAAAAAAAAACATCAATAAGATAACCAAGATGGGAATGCCAAATTTCAGCCATGTGATGTGAAGGCTTAGATATGTGGATTGAGCTGGAAGTGAAGAAATGCAGTAAGTGGAGAAATAAATTGTGGAGAAAATTCATATAGGCCATTTTTAAGATGACCTTGAAGTAGGGCCATCTTCGTAACCTGATCCTTGAGAAGAAATAATTTAGGATGAAACTCATAGAAGGTATCATTGTCAGTACAAAATTTGGAAACATTGATGAAATTAGTAGTGAGACGAAGAACATGAAAGACCTTCTTTAAGTGCAAGACCTTGCAAGTGGAAGGAAAAGATTTTGTGCCAACATTGAGGATGAAAATTTGCTTACCATTACTCACAATCGCTCGATCTCTTCCCTTGTATGGCTAGACATTTAAGAGAGCACCAAAATCTTGGAGTGAGGTGATACGTAACCCTAGTGTCAAAGAACCAAGCTTCATCATTTGTGGTGGAAGGGGATGCAAGCATGGCTTGCATTTGAGTGGTGTTATTGTTGCTAGATTTATGGAGGGTATTAAAATTATTGGTGCTAGTTAATCCTTGAAAATCAATATCAAACCGATGGTAACAACTTATGACAGTGTGACCGAACTTTCCACATAGCTAACATTGTGGACGTTCAGTATTATTATTTTGATATCCTTGATTTGGTCCACCATTTGGGCTTCTACTTGGTTTGTGTCTATAACCATTTTTGTCGAAAATGAGATTATTTTAACTATGACTTTGGGCACAATTCTTGTTGTAATTCTGGTGTTATGAAGTAGCAATATTTGCAACAATGACATCATCTTCTACTACTAAATTTTCAAAGCACAACCTTTGCTCATAAGTAGAATACCATGTACCAAGTGGAGAGAGATATCATCTTCACAAGATGTAAGTGAGGCTACTATGGAGTTGTAGTCAGCTCCAAGACCTCCAAGAAGTTGAAGAATTTGATCCTTTTTGTTACAGGTTCACAAATAGTCGCTAGGTTAACAATAAGATTCTTTGCTTTTAGATATGTCTTATCATTGAGAGTGAACCTTTTTCTTCTTGTTTGAAATATTTCTAGTCTTAGTTACATAATCTGAGCCTTGGATAAGGTTGAAAAAATATTCTCTAATGCAAACCAAGTTGCATGAGAAGTTTGATAACCAATGATATGTCCCATAATTTTGGGAGTGATTGAGGAGTAGATCCAACTCAAGATCATATGATCAAATCCTCATCACAAAATGAATTCTGGATTTGAATCACTAGAATTTGTTATCTTTAAAGAACAAACTTTTAATCCTTCAATATAATCTTTAAATCCATTAGCAAACACCACATTTTTCCATGTGAGTGCCTAGAGAATATAGTTGTTTCTGTCTAGTTTAATTGGAAATGCATGATTTAGTACTTGCATTTGCTAAATGGAACCATTTGATGAAGAAGTTATAGGTGTTTCTCTAGTTTGTAGGCTAGAAGATTGGGTTGAGGTTGCCATCAATGCAACTGAAGGTATTTAGTTGTCAAGAAATTTTCTGGAGCTGAGATTTTCTCATAGAAGATTCAAGAGATGGTCGTGGCTCTACTACCATAAAAGAACTTTCATAGATGAAAGAATTTCTTATGCATTTCATTCATTAACCAACCTGTGTATTCAATTTACATATGCCTTATACAAACCTGACTAACCAACCTCTATCTATATGAAACTAATCTGCTGTTTGTTACAATATGGATATGATCTTCTAACTGTTGCACAACTAGTATAACTCCTTAAGTGCTTAACCAACTTTAGTTGAGGTTCTTGCAGCTTTAGCCATGTGATGGTTTGAAAGGTTGAAGAGTCATGCGCTGCTGATATGGATTTTATATTGAATTGTTTGCTTTTACTGAATAACTAAAACTATGAGTTTTGAGGACAATTTGTAATTTTAACCCTGGGGCTATTAAGGATGAATCATTTATGATTTTTATAATACTTAATCTCTCAATGATGTGGCATTATTAAAGACTGCCACTTAGCATGTTTGGTAGGTAGATTTGAATTTGTTAGTTAGCTTTTGGATAGCTCACCTTCATGTTTATAAAGAGGCCCACTCTTTTTTAGGAGGGAAGGAATGTTCTAGATTGTTATTTTGAATGTGCATTTCCCTTTTTACTTTTATCTCAAATTTATTTTCTTTCATTTTCTCATCAACAAAACATGCCTTTTGAGGAGAGATCTTCTAAGACATGCCTAATGCTTTGTTTTTATAGAGAAAGAAGCAAGGAAGAAGAAGGTATTTTTAGAGGTTGCATAGATTGGTGACATCAATGCATTTTAAACTCTTATTTATAATCTATTTTTTTGTATTAAGATTCTCTCTAGTAGTTCTCTGTAAATAGAAAGATAATCAATGGTTACTTGGTTCCATTAATGATTGGTTATCCCTTGATCAGTTGATGATTAGTTTAATTGGTTATGCATGTAATTAATGAGGAATCTCAAGAGATGAATTAGTGCACAAATGATTGAATCGAGCAACACAAAAATAGAATAATTTAGTAAGAGTTTAATACTTAAATTTTAATGTTAAACTTGGTTTGTGAATTGAAATCTATAATTTGATTAGACTAATTTTAACTTGGCCCTAATCTAGAGTTGAGATTTGATGTCTAGGCCGATTCTATAGTTCTCTGCTTCAAATTGCAACTAGAGTTTTCTTCATTTTTTACTTAGTTTTCTCTTGAAGCTAAAATCCTTTGCTCGTTGATTTTAAATTCATAATTGTTGATGATTAGATTAGTTTTTGTAACCTTCTAGAACAGGAGATTCATTTAATATAAACAATAAAACACTTAAGTCACATTTATGTTGTTTCCCAAGGATGATGCCTGGCTTACTGTCAACTATAGTTGTTTTTTCTATAATTTTGGTTTGACTATGACTTTTATGAAATAAAACATTGATTTTATTAAATTTAAGAGAGTAATGGATGAGTCAATAATACTAATTTTTTAATCATTTATTTGAGCCTTTTTCAATGTTTCTATAATTTTTTTTTATCAATTTTCATTGCACTAATATTTTTTCTAAATTTGGGTACAATATCTACTTATTTCAATAAAATCTAACCACTCATATTTCTACATTTTTCAATATTTTGATCCTTGATGGTAGCAACTCTACTAAATTATAACCCAACTTTCTTGGTTAAGAACAATGAGGCCCAAAATCAAACATGAAGGGGTTAAATATACACTTTACTATGATTTAAAGTTAGTCAATCAATATTTAAGAATCTTGAAACTACAAGAATTGTAATTACTTAAATATTTTTAATTGGATCAAGTCCAAAAAAAATGGTTAAATTTGACTAAAAAAATTATGTTTGTCAATATGTCAACTGGATTATCAACGCTGGTGATCTTATAATGTGAGTAGTGATCCTCTAATGTAAGATATTACTTTCTCTTGGAATCTCTAAAGAAATTGAATCAAACTTGAAATCAATAAATTAATAATATAAATCCATAAATAAACAAAGTTTCCATCAAATAATTCTTTAAAACACAACAATCAAATTGGCTTCTAATTAATTCTTTCTTGCCTTAAACTAATCAAATCATTTTTACTATGTTGAGAGGACTATTTCAAACATACAATGATTTGACCAAATTTCAAATATATTGTCCTCTGTAATGTTATACATGCATATATATTGTCCCTTTTTTTTGTTATACATACATACATATATTAGCACAAATAAAATTTTTACCTAGAATTGGCAATGTGCATAGATGGTTTGTTAAGCATTCCCTTGTTTGTATCTTTCAACTAAATCCTTAAAGAAAATTGTTTTTGAATTTAAGATAAAAGTAAAACATTTTTACTTCTTTCCATGAAAATAAAATTGTTTTAGAGCAAGTGATAAATTAAAAACAAACTATTTATCAAAAAGAAAAAAGAGAGAGAGAGAGAGAGAGAATATATAGTATTGGAAAATGAAGGGGAAAGAATAGTTCAAAAGCAAGTCAGCAATAGTACTATAAATTAGATTTTAGAGAAGTATTTGCAATCCTAGAAGTTTTTTCATACCATTTGGAACCCGATAAAGAGAAAGCAATCAAAGAAAATAATATCTGCAATTATTTTGGGTTGAAAATGAAAATGTGAGAAGATGAATAAGGAAAAACAACCATGGTTGGAATTACTTTGTTATTTCTGGCCTTGTTGCATGATGATTAAATATACAGAATTTAGGGCGAAAAAAGCAGCTTATGTGTGAGTCCAGTTATTAAGAAAAAGTAAGCTCCAGCATGGTAGTGCTCTTTTTGTCTCCTTTCATTGGAAATAGAATACCAAGTTTTAGGAGTGTCTACAATGTAACAAAAATTAAAGCTCACGCTTTTCCTAGCTCAAATTTAAGGTTTAAGCAGTAGTGTTCTTTTTCAGTCTCTATATAATTGACTTAAAACTCAAGCTTGAGCTTGGGCATTACCAAAAATTCATGAAGCGAGTTCATTGACCATACCCAAGTTTTATGTTATAAATGAACTGAAACAATAAGGTGCAAGGATGCAATTATCCATCATAAATAGAACGGCATATACAAAATTTTCATTTACATGGCTAAAAATTTTGATGGTTGCCTGGATTTACAGCAAGGTGGTACACTTTATATCAATGGACCAACTGCAATGAACCAAACTATTGTATATCAATGGAAGGCCATGTTTTAAGTTGAGACAAATGGTGTATACCTCATAAGGAAGAGTAAACGGGAATAGGAAGCAGGTAAAATAAAATTCAGAAATATATTGTGTTTGAAATCACTATAACACGAAACTACCTGTTGTGATAAATCACTCTATATATTGCCTATATAGGCAAGCTATGCAGGCAGCAGGTTCACACCAAGTGTCAGTGAGATAACAAATGCTACTTCTGCAAAGCAATGTGCTAAAGGGGAAGGAAGAGTGGGGAAGAAAGAGTACAGTATAGAGATTCCTTCTTTTACTCAAGAAGTCTTAATCCTAGCTACTCAAAAGGCAAATAGTATAATTAAGTTTTAGATTTAAAATCACTGCTTATATATATACTTAATAATGCCTACAGAAAGGGAAAGAAGTCACCTAGGAGACAATTAGACAACACTAGGAAATATTGAACCCTTACAATAATTAAAAAAGGAAAGAAGAGAATAAGAATAACCTTCTTGCCTCCAAGCACTCTCCAACTTTAAGAATTAAATCTTGAATCATGAGCAATTTTACTCTATCCAAATAGAAAAACCAACCATGAACACAAGCATAGTATCTACATACATCAGATAAATCCACAAACAACTCAAAATCATCTAAATATACTTACAATTGTTATATTCAAACAAATTCAATACCATATAGATGTGGTATAACTAAAAACCAACCTAAACTGTCTGCGATATTGTCACAGAAATTTGAAGACATAATATGGAGTACTTACATGTGTCTCTTCCAGATTATATTGAACACAAGAATAGAAAGACATTTTGTCATATTTGTTGACAAGACTGTGCAATGCAAGATCCATATTTGCTATCATATTTAATTTATGGTAGCAAAACATGAAATTTGTCATTGTGTTGTTCCAAATATTTAATAATTTTAAGGTTATGTTTGGTTCACAAAAATATTAGGAAAAGAAAAAAATTGAAAAGAAAAATGATTTTATAGTGTTTGGTTAAAACTTATGATTAAAACTAATTAGAAACTTATATATTTTTAAATTATTTAATCTTTATATCAATGAATTAAAATAAGTAAAATGAGTTGGAAATAATAGATAAAAATAATTTATCAATTTTTAATTTATTTTTTATTTTTCTTTGTTTTTTTTCCTACATTTCCCTCAAATTTTTCTGAACCAAACATAACTTAAGATATTAAAATTTATTCAACTCAAATGTAATTCATTTAATAATCATATCAAAATTATAGTCGAAGAAAAACCGGTTAACATGATTCCAACTTGTTAATCTCCTATCAAACTACGATAACATGATTATAACATATCTAAAATTTTAAATATATAAAAATATTATTTTTAAAATAATTTTTTTAACATATATATATATATATATATATATATATATATATATATATTAATTTTTAATTAACTTAGTTGCTTAATTTTAGTTATAAAACAACCACCCCTAAAAGAATTATTTAATAAAATATAAAATATTTAAATAAAATTAAATTTTATAAAAAAAAATTATATAGAATATAATTTAAATAATGATGTAGCTATTTATAAATTAGTAACTACTCAATGAAATTTTAAAATCTAAACATTTAATAAATCTCAAAATCAAATGGAAGATATCCCACCTCAAAAAATATATACCAAAATATCAACTACAAAATACAAAAAGACCACTTTTAAGAATTTATTTTTATAATATATATTAGGGTTTAAGTAAAATTAATTTATAAGCATTAAATAAAATTAAAAATAAAATAAAAAAATATTTTATAAAATCCATTTAGTATCTATACTTATCTAAGTTGGATACTTTTAACTTTTAAAATTTGAATATGGTTTCAAGGTTCTAAATTCAATAATTTATTTTAAAGATAAGTCAGAATAAATACTCACATCTCTTTTAAAAATGAAATTTTTTATTTTGGTATCGTTAAGAATAAACAGTTAAAATCAAAGCTTGAACATATCTAATACCACATTCAACTTCCCAAACAAATAACAATATTAGTTGTCGGGATACTTCTTTTTCACTAATTCTAATAAATATTTTAACCTTGAGTAAATGAAAAAGAGAGAAGTTGTACCTTGGCGGAGGGAGCCGGAAACTATACATGTTTTGATCTTTTGTGATGTGGGTGATCCTCTGTATCATCATGGCTTCTTTTGACATTGAATAGTTGAAGGCTCTGTTGAGGATGATCTTGCGCATAGATGAGATGGATCCCACAACTTGCTTTGGTGATAGGCCTAAGATAGGACGAAAAGCCAGCCTTAAACTTGTTCCACCTATTAGATCGATACTCACTTGAAATGGCAATCTGAGGGAAATAGACCACCATCAATGCTGCATCTGCAAATAATGTGCTATTCTTTATGTCTAGATTCATATCCATAATAAACTCTATCTTCTCCACGCGTCCAAATTGATCACCATCGGATATCAACAATCGAAGAGTATCAAATGCAAAAACATCACATTGAAATGCCTTGCATATATCATCATCAACTAGAACATGATGACAGAATAAAGCAAATCCTAAGAAGTTGTTATCTTCATACCAATTCTTTGGGAGATCTATTGTTATTTCATTTCCCATACTCTTATGACTTATCCACTCTGGTATTTCTCTACTTCCTGGAATGAAAACACTTACACAGTTGTGCATCCAGATTATTGGGCATTCAAAATCCTGTATAAAAATAGCATGTAAATTTCATGCCTTCATTAAAAAATAAAATAAAATAAGTGCCATATGTAAAATTCATACCTGAATTTGTGATTTTAAGCAGTTGCGAAGAGAGGACCAGAGTGGATGCTTTGCATCACTTGATAAAGTTTCCAGGAGTGGACAACCACGTGCTTCTATCCATCTTAGACTTGATGGAAGCTCTGGAATTTCTTTAAGCATCAAGCAGTAATTCATGAAAAGGAAATGCAACCGAGAAAGACGAATGATGCCATCAGGTATGCAATCAATGTTGTTTCCACTCACATTTAACCTTTGCAATGAGAACAAGCACCATAAATCATCGGGGATTGCTCCTGCCATCAGATTGCAACCACTTACATCTAGTTCTTTTAACTGCATGCTTCTCAGATTGTCGGGCAATTTGTGGAGCTTTGGACAGTTACGAACAACAAGTTCACTAACACACGTCATACCAATGCTGTTTGGAAGAGTCTCAAGGTTCTCACAATTGCTCAAGTCCAACCTTGCCACACATATTTGACGTTCAATTGATGATGGCAGCTCTGTTATAGCTGATTCACGTAAAGAAAGGCCTTTTGAATGTTCCATATCCTCTATGATCTCCGGAAAAATCTCTAGATTTGAACAATCACTGAGAAAGCAGAGGCGCAGGGATTTCAACTGTAAAATGCTGCTTGGAACACTCCTCAAGTTTTTGCATTTGCTCAAATCTAAGAATTGAAGTCAGGAAAGATGACCTATCAAGCAAGATAATTCTTTAATAGGAGTATCATCTAGATTAAGATTCCACAGATTTTCCATATTCTTTTGGATCTCAGGGAACTTCTCAAAATTTGAGCAACCTTCGAGCACCAGACTTTCAAGAGCCTCTAAGCACTCAATGCTGGTTGGGAGTTCTTTAATACCACTATGAGATAACCAAAGCGTCTTTAAATGTCTCATATTCACAAAGAAATTATCAGGGAATTTCTCAAACTTTGAACACTTTGAGAGATTAAGAGTTTCAAGAGATATCAAGGACCCAATGCTGCTTGGGAGTTCTCTAATTCCACTCTCACTAAAATTAAGCTTTCTCAAAAATTTCATCTCAGAAAATGTGCCAATAGATGAATGAAGTTTGCTGAAGCTTACACAACCTTCAAGATTAAGTTTCTCCAATTTTGGCATCCTTGAGAATTTCGGTATTTTGATGAGCTGTTGTGAGTTACTTAGATCAATGAACTTCAATTCTGCAAAACACTATAGCAAAAGACATTTTTTAAAATAAAAACCTTCCATGAACTTGAAAATTAGCATTAAAAAAAAAAAGAAATTAAATAATGATTATACCTTCTCCCCTTTCAAAAGTTCTTTTATGTTGCTAGACTTCAAGTTGATTGCAACAAGCTTCTCTCCATGAAAATTTGAAGGCAAAGACACTAAACTTTCCCAATGAAGATAGTTTAAATTAGGAGGAAATTCAAAGTCTCTAGGAAGAGACATTTTATGCCCATCGCCAAGACTATAATAGACTTTGAGCAATCTAAGTTTCTTCATCTTGGCAAACACTTTCTTCATCTGGGCAAATATTTTTGTAGTGAACCATTTTTCTTTTGATCTAGACAAGTCTAGAGAAATGGTTTCAACATTTTCCATCCCCTGGAAAACAAGATTGAAGAATCAGGGAAAACAAATAGTAAAAATCCTAACTTTTTAAGAAAAAAATGTTATTAAATCTTTTATCTCCCAAAAGAGCTTAAGTAAGCTATTGACTTTAAATAGTTGATTCTTACCTCTTCACTTACAAACGCACAATAGATATCAACCGGATTCCATAATCTGCTCCATTTACTAGTGTCTTTGGCATGTTGTTCTCGAACAATTTTCTTGCACATTTTCTCGATCAAACCATGCATATGTAGCCTATTGTTTGAGATAGTTATAAGACATCGCTCCGATAGAACTCTTATATTTATTTCACCATACAACTCATAACCGTCCCATATTTTTGAAGCAAAGTCTTTATCTTCACCTTGAAAAAAACAAGCAATGTCAAGGAGTATCATTTGTTGTGTAGTGTCTAATCCATCAAAGCTTATTTTAAGCACATTTTGAATTTTCATTTCAGGTTCTTTTTCCAATTTGTGTAGTTCACTTTTCCATTCACCTTTTGTCTTGCCACATAAAAGAGAACCCAAAACTTTCAAAGCTAATGGAAGACTTTCACAATAATGTATCACCCGATATGAGAGAAATTTAAAATCCTCTTTTAGAAGATTTGGTTCAAAGGCATATTGACTAAAGAGCTTAAGTGCTTCATAGTCTTTTAGTCCTTCAACCTCATATAGGTAATCCACTTTAAGCGTATTTAGGCATTGTTTATCTCTAGCTGTGATGATGATTCTACTTCCTTTACCATACCAAACATGATTTCCAACTAAAAATTCTAATTGATCCATATCATCAACATCATCAAAAACAATAAGAGCCTTTCGAAGGTAAAGACTATTTTGTATCACTTGGGCTCCTCGGTGAATGTTGCTTATCTTTGGATTTCCTCCCTCTTGGATATCATTAAGAAGTAGCTTTTGTAAACGAAGTAGACCTTTATTTTTGTAAACCTTTTTGGCATCTTCAAGGAAGCTACTACATTCAAATCCCCAAGAAATTTTATTATATATATATCTAACAATGGTTGTTTTACCTATTCCACCAATTCCACATATCCCAATCATGCAAACATCATTTGACTCCATACTTAGTCCAAAACTTATTTTTTTAAAATAGGAATCCATTCCAACTAAATTATTCCCAACAGACAAGAGTCCACAATTCAATATTCTATTGGCGATGGTGGTAGTAATTTTCTTGATATGCTCTGATTCATACCTAGTAATTATGAAGTAAGTTAGAGAAGAACACATGGTGAGATGAACAATAAATGGTAAGAAATATCAAGGAAATTTGATGATTTTTGGTATCCTAATAACAACTGAAATTTTATTTACATATTTAAGCACTTCTTTTTTAGTATAATGTATGAAAGACAATGAAAAGAAATATCAAAACATGAACTATATATACTTCCACTTAGTCAACTTTCTATTAAAATAACCCTAAATTTCTTTTAATTCACTTATATTTTAAATAAAATCTTTATGAAATATTTTTATTTGAAAGAGCTTCGAAATTTTATATAAAACATTTGTTTGAAAATCTTTTTTAATATTTTGTTTCAACTATAAAGATTATTGAAATTTATACTTTTTATTTATCAAATTAATTTTTTTAATAAAAATTACTTTTGTGAAAAATTAAAAATTTTGTAAAATTTTTAAATATTTTGTTTATTTGAATTTTTATCTAATCATGCCTATAATTTAGTAAGTTAGATTTTGTTAACATTTAGTTATATTATATGATATTAGTTAACCCTATAATTAACAAGTTATATATACAATTCTTTTAAAATATGAAAATATGTTAACGTTGATTTAATTTAAAATTTGGTAATTTAAATATTAAAATATGTTAATATTTATTCAATTTAAAATTTTGTAATTTAAATATTGCTCTCTCCCCAATATGAACTTCTAACTCCACCATTGACCATACGGTTGAGTTTCATAACTTCTACAATTTAATTATTGTAAAATAAAATCCAACCATTAGATGCATAGAATTAAAAATGATATGATAAAAATAATTAAGCATATGTTAAGAATCAAGAATGACAAAATGGGAATAATGAAAGTAATGCATAGAATCAAGGATGACAAAATGAAAATAATTAAATAGATATATAGAATCAAGATAGGACTCTAATCCATATTTTCATAAATTAAGAGCAATCAAATATTAATAATATTTTATTATCTTAGTTTTAGGAAATAATATTTGTTTCCCTTAATTTTAGGATGTTTATTATTATTATTTTTTTACCTTAATAAAATTCAAGGTTTCCATTGCCAAATTTATCAAACTCTTCACTATTTTGGACCTTAATTTTTTATTTGTTTGTCATTAATATGTTGTATCATAAATAGATTATGTTTCTCTAAGACATTTGATTTTACATTTAATTCTTTGAATTGGATATTTAACATCTTTTATGGAACTATCCTAAATAGAATTATGAAAAACCCAAAGTTTTTCAATAATCTATAGTGGATATTAATTACATAATTAATATAGATCCAACAATTTGTTTAACTTTATAGAAATTGATTTTACTTCTAAATTAATTTCTAAAAAAGTTGTGTTATATTTTATTTCAAATCTTGTATAGGAATGCCTATTTATCCAATTATGAAATACTAAAAAGCATTAAAAAAAAAAAAAAAAAAAAAAAAAAAAAACAGAGAGCAAGAGGAAGAACTCATGGTTAAACCCAAACCATATACTTATGATAATTTCTTTTTCGATTTGTTAATGAAATATGTATATTTGGAATCATGTGGGCTTCTTTACAATTATAAATTTATAAATAATTATTATTATTATTTTTTACTACAATTTGAGAATTATTCAAGTATGAGGCATGTGTGTCACTAGATTATTAGCCATGCATCAAGTATTCTAAATAATCAACTAATTTATTCTATTTGAGAAAAATATAATTGGTATATAAGCTAAAAAGAAGATATTAAAATTACCCCACTTTTACATGCCATCCAGAAAGATTGCCTGCTTCAGTCAAGGCCTCCCTCCAACTTTGTACCTTGTTCTTCCAATTTTTTTCATACCTGGTGAATGCTTCTCCAAACCTCCCTATTTGTTTACGTACATCCGATGGATCCACATGGTAGAAAATTGGCAATACTATTTGCCCATATTTCCGGCTACACTCCATGATCTTTGCAAGCTCGTCTAGGCACGACCTTGAATGAGCGTAAGTTTTTGAGAAAACAACAATGGAAGATCTTGATTTTTCAATAGCATTTAAAAGCTCTGGCACAATTTTTTCTCCTCTCATAAGTTGGTCATCTCTGAAAGTTATAATGCCTTTTCCAACCAAAGCATTATATAAGTGATCGGTGAAATTGTAACGGGTGTCTTCCCCTCTAAAACTCAAGAACACGTCATAAGTCCATCCAAGGTCGAAAGGAGAAGAATCAGATGCCATTTGAGCGCTTGTGGAAGCCATTGCCAGCCAAGCTGCGTGTAAGTCAAAACTATAAGACAGTCTTCAATTGAATCTTGCCTCTGTAAAAGGTGTTACGGAGGTAAAGTATTTAAGCTGGAAAAAAAAGATGGGTTCTAATCAAAAGGAATCATAAAATTAGAAGTTGAGGAAGGAACCAAGAAATTTCTAGGAAGGAAGGTGGGCACTCTAAAGTCTAACAAAACAACCTTTTTCCTTTTGCTTTCACACTCTTGTCTTTTGCCTTGGCATTCATTCACATGAGAATATGCCTTTTTCCATTCTCAATTATTTCTCATTAGCTGTATCCATTTACCTTTGATTTAAGGTGGGGTTCACATGAGCCAAGACCCTACCTCAATCATTAAGCCCATTCTTGAAGCTTTCCTTCACTCTTTTACATTTTATTTTTATTTTTCTTCTGTTTGGTATTCAACAACCAGCACTTTTGCTTTTGCAATTTTTAGTGTTATTTTATACATTTTTTTCTCTTTAACTTGTCTTTTCTTTAATTTTTTTTCCCAATTGGTATAACAACTAAAGTGTAAAAAATAAACATATGTCAAATCTTAGTGACTCAAATATATATTACGTTATAGACAAGTGAGCTTTAATTTGGGTTTTTCTAATATTATAGCAACTTGGTATTCACCCATTGAGTCAAAAAAGCTTGGCCAAAATCCCAAGTAGTAATACCATAGGAGATCATTCTCGTACACTTCAAGTTGAAATTTAAAATCTAATTTGATACTCAAAGGGGATTTCAAAATTTTATTTATTTGGAAATGGTAACATAAATTCAAATTTCTATTTTAAAAAATCATTATGCAAAAAATTAAAGCCATATATTAAAAATATTATTGTTACGTTTATTATTTTAAAATACATATTAATTATTTGATGATTTTTTTAATTGAGTATTTGTTTGAAAAGGTAAAGTAAGCTTCTTTTTTCTTAACAAAAATTAAATCATATCACTAATTTTTTTTAGTTATCTAAGTAGCTCCAAATATATTGGTTGAGGCCAAAAAAAAAATTTAAATTATATTAATTATTTATTTGTATAAAAAAAATTTATTTTGAATTAGTCGTTAATCCTTTTACAAGATGTAACGAGAATCATTTGTTCACCAATGGGCCAAAAAGTAATGAATGAGGGGTGGTCACTTCACAAGGAAAGATTCCTTTGTTGACCAACATGGTGGCCCATTTTTTGGCATTTTCCCATGTGCATTGTTTGACGGGGCTTGCAAAGAATAATTGTTTATTTGAATTATTTATTCACCTGTGGGTCAAAAAGTAATGAATGGGGATGGTTGTCACTTCAGAAGGAAAAGTTCCTTTGTTGGTCCTTTTCTTGGCATTTTCCCGTGTGCATTGTTTGATGGGGCTTGCCGAGAATTATTGTTTATTTTAAATTATATTGTATATGAGTTTCATCTTTAATAAAAGCGTTTTTTAGGACATCATTACTTTCTTATTAATATGGTACAAATGTTTACTCATATTGATATCAGCATATCATAAATTTATTTTGAATATAAATATAAATAAAATGATAGCTTATTTAGTTTATGGGTGGGAAGTTGAAGATGCTAATACTTCGTAGAAAATATTAAAATAAATAAATAAAATTTGAAAAAGAGAATAGTCTAACCGGTTGTTTCCACATCTCCATTGTCCAGTAAATTAAACTTATAATGAGTGCATATGTCATCAAATAAAACACTGAACAACAGGATTTTAAAAAAATGGTAATTTTTAAAAATATGTTTTTTAAACATGACAATTCAAAAAAATATTTTTAAATGTACGATAGTTTGTAATAATCTAATTAGAAATTACATTTTGACAAGATAATTTTAGATGAATTTTAAAGTTATTTTTTGAAAAGAAAACTTCAATATTTAACCCAAAGTTGTCTTTTTAAAAGACGACTTCCAATTGATGCCTTAAAAAATGTTGTAGATTTGGAAATAGTTTTGAAACTATCATATTTTAATAAATATTTTTAAAAATGGTATTTTTTCCAAAATCCAATGAACAATCAATATTCTACCATTGTTGTGGGGAAGTTACAAGACAATGTTTGAGCATTTTCTTTAGTAAAAAGAAAAAGTGAAAGTTAGGTTGACTTTTTGTTATCTTGGAAAATTCTAAGAAGGAACAATGTTTTGTTGATTGACATAGGTGACCTCTTTCTTGGCTTTTTCCCTTGTACATTGTTTTACAGGGTATGTGAGATTATTGTTTATTTTGAGTTACATCTTAGATGAGTTTTATCTTTAATAATTAGAAAGTTTTTCATGGTATTATAATTTTCTTGTGGATGTGATATTATATCATTATATCATAAATTGTTTTGAAAATAAATAGAAATAAAATTACAATTTTATTAGTTTCGTATATGGTAAGATGAAGACACTGATACCATAGTCTTATAACATAGGTGTTTGCAAAAGTTAAATAAAATTACTTATTCTATAGAATAAACATTTAAAACTCACGAAAAGGATGATTAGCATCTTAAAGTCAACAAGTCAACACATTAAAGATCATTCAATCTTTTTTGTGTTTTTGCAATTGGCATATTATCCTTTGATATTAATTCTTTTTCATTTGTGGTTGGCTTTAGTACCAACAAACCAACACTCATTTTTCTTTTATTTTTTTAGGAGTCAAGGTCTTTCCATGATTGTTCTCTACTTTTTACTTTTCCATTTTCCAATTTTCCCACTCAATAAAAATGCCTTTGATTAAAATTTGCTTGGGTTTCCAAGTAATCTTCTCATATATATGTTCTCAAAATTCAAAACAAAATATAGGGAGTAATTTCTTATTGATGTTTACCATTTACATAGTCCCTCTTTCTACTCTCAAATTATTCAAAAACTAAGGTAATTTATATAAATAAGTTCTTCAAAAAATTATATAAAACAATTATTAATGATTTTTTTTTCCTTTTTTAAAATACTTATTTTTTTAATACCAATACAAGAGCAAAACTAAAAGAGCATCCAGACATGCCTGCTTTACTAGTATTATGAAATTCAAAATCTCTCTACTTGATATATTGAGGCCTCTCTAGAAAATTGTGAAAGAAGATTTAACTAACTACTTAGTGAAGGATTTATATGATTAGTAATTTGAGGAGTGGAAAAAATGAGTACCATGACTTAAATTCAAGGTAGTAGGTAGAATGTCACTACAAATAAACTTATATGTATTATATTATACCCAACAAAAGGTATATAAAACTTTAATCTTGATACTAGAAGAAACATGAAATTTCCACAAAATTTTCAAGAAATTTAGCTTAAAGGGGTAAGGAAACACTAAGCTTCTATAAAATTTTAATGAAATTTCATTCAAAAAGTGGTAATGCTAAGAAATTAACAAGGTTTAAATCCTCAAATGTGCTTTTACATTGAAAGACTCATATTGGCAGACAATATTATCCTTCTTAATTATTTCTTTTTTTACTTTTGTCTTTTCATCAATACTATGTGACTAGGATCTCACAAAGTTTGTTGAAAGAAAATAAAGACTTTCTCAGTCTTCTCAAGTTACCCATAGGGTTCAAGCAATAATGCATACAATAATTGATGATAGTGAAAGATTCAAAAGAGTTTTATACAGAGAGAAATTATACCCTTTTTATGTTTATATAATATGGAGAGAGAAATCAAGCTTCACTTAGTAGTAATTTTTTTTTATCTATTATAAAAAAAAATGATATCCTACAAAACCATAGCATACTTTTACATCTTTTATTACTTTTAATCATGTAGAGTCTATATGCACAAATAGTCAAGAATGACAATTAATTATATTTTTCAAAAAAATTAAAAAGAAATTATATCACTATTTATTGTAAACTAATTTATAAAGATTGATATTAGTGGATGACGAATAAACTAGTCATCCTATCATCTTCAAAATTGTATCTTAGATAATTAAATTAGTGCCACAATTATTAAATGAAAACAATAAGTTTTTGAGAAAACAATAATGGAAGATCTTGATTTTTCAATAGCATTTAGAAGCTCAGGCGCAATGTTTTCTCCTCTCCTAAGTTGGTCATCTCTAAAAGTTCTAATGCCTTTTCTAACCAAAGCATTATATAAGTGATCAGTGAAATTGTAACGGGTGTCATCCCCTCTAAAACTCAAGAACACGTCATGAGTCCAACCAGGGTTGGAAGGAGAAGAATCAGACGCCATTTGAGCGCTTGTGGAAGCCATTGCCAGCTGCATGTATGTCAAAACTATAAGACCGTCTTTAATTGAATTCTGCCTTTGTGAAAGGTGTTGCAGAGGTCAAGTATTTAAGCTGGAGAAAAAAGACAAATTCTAAATAAAGGAATCATAAAATTAGAAGTTCAGGAAGGAACCAAGAAATTTCTAGGAAGGAAGGTGGGCACTCTAAAAGTCTAACAAAATAACCTTTTTCCTTTTGCTTTCACACTCTTGCCTTTTGCCTTGGCATTCATTGGGCTCTCCAAACTTTTTCCCATTATTCATTTCAAAAAAGTGGAAGTGGAAGTGGAGAGAATATTTTCTCCTTTTCTTCTTTAATTTAGCCTTTCAATTTGGGTTTAATAAATATTTTTAAAACTTTTATGATAAAAGTGTAAAAGATTTAATTTTAAAACAAAAATTCGTGAATATAAAAAATACTATTAGCTTCGGAACTTGAAATTTTAAAAAATTCAATGGTTTCATATCTAACCTACACAATTTTCATCTTCTAATTTAAACATAAAAAATAAAAAAAATAAAAAGAAAAAAAATTGTGAAAGTGTTGAAATTACTTTTGTATTATGGAAAAATTATGGAAGAAAATGAAAATAAAATATTTATTTATTTATTTTGAAATTTTATTTAATAAAAGACTTCATTTACACTATCAAATAAACTCCAAAATTATAGGAGAATTTGGAAAAAAAAAACAAGAGTCTTTGGATATTGAGTCACTTCTGTGTGCCTTATAAAAAATTGAATTAATTAGTTAAAAATGTATGAAAAAATCTCCAAAATTGTGAATGTAACCCTTCTCATGTTTTTAATTAAGAAGTAACCCATTTTTTTTTTTTATATATAAATATCATTTATTATTCCAAGTATTTACTTGTAGATTTCAAAAGAAATGATTATTTTTACAAGAAAAACGATAGCTTTTTTGTCAACACAAGACCAAAAAGGAATGATGAGTAAATTTTAAAAATTGGGTTTTTAATAAACTTTTTTAATCAAATAACTCGATTAGAATTAAGGATGGCAACGGGACGGGTTCGGGACAAGTCGCCCTCATTCCAACCCTGCCCCGTTTATTTGAAACAATTCTCATCCTCGTCTCATTTAAAAAATTAAACGGGGTGGGGCGGGGTGGGCGGGTATGATAAATTCTCATACCCCCATTTAACTTTTTGTGAATTTTAATTTATTTAAAAAAATTACTTTTAAAATTTTTAATTATATTAAAATAAATATATTTTATAAATAATTAAATTATTATATTTTTTTATAACTTATTTTATTAAAAATATTTTATTATTATCTATATATTAAAAATAATAAAATAAAAATTAATTTAATTTAATTTTAAATTATAAATTAAATTAAATTTAAAATTAAATTTTATATATAATCGGGGTGGGGCGGGGTGGGGCAATACTCGAACCCACCCCGGGTTTTAAAAAAAATTCCCAAACTCATCCCAAACCCATTGATTAAAATTAAACCTCGTCCCATTAGGGACGGGGTGGGTACCCGAAAAGACCCACCTCATTGCCATCCCTAGTTAGAATGTACTTTTCCTTTCTCAATTATTTTAGATGTTGGTGTGTTGTTAGAATCCCTTTTTCTTTTTCAATTATTTCTCATTAGTTGTATCCATTTACCCTTTATGTAAGGTGGGGTTCACATGAACCAAGACCCTACCTCAATCATTGAGCCCATTCTTGAAGCTTTCCTTCACTCTTTTACATTTTACTTTTATTTTTCTTCTGTTAGGTATTCAACAACCAACACTTTTGCTTTTGCAATTTTCAATGTTATTTTGTACATTTTTTTCCTTTTACTTGTTTTTTTCTTTAATTTTCTTTTCTTTCCCAATTAGTATAAAGTCTAAAGTGTAAAAAATAAACATATCTCAAATCTTAGTAGCTAAATTTAATTAGGTCATAAGACCCTTGAATGTATATTATTCTTCTATTTGAATAATATATATATACCCACTATTAGATAGAAAATATGCCACCCTCAATCAATAAATAAAATGAAAATTTAAATTTTCTTATTAAAACATGAAAATCATATAAAGAGATTGATTTAAAAACATATGCTAGTATTAATTTAGAAAATTATATACAAAAATTATTTTGAAATTAAGAAAATCTAAAAATTGTTTGATTATTTTCACAAATTAATTTTATTTTCTTATAGTTTTCCTTTTTTATTTATAAAAGATCATCTTTAATTTATCAAATTGTACAATATTATTATAAATAAAAATAAATAAGTAATTGAATGTATAACATTTTCTAAAAGTAAAATAATAAAAAATTACTACTACGTACAAATATTATTTTGGTTTAAAGTACTCGGAAAGAAAAATAAGAAAAAAAACTACAATGAAAAAAATATATATAATTGGTATCATGAAAAAAAATAAAAATAAGAGCTAAATTAGACTCCTTTTAATCGTGTAATATATACACAACAAAGCATCAATGAAAGTCCATGCAATGATTACTCGTAGAAACTCCATGCTCCATAGACCATAGTTTCATAAAAAATTAGGAGAAAGGATGATAGTTGTGTTTCTCAAAGAGAGTTATGGGTTTTACTACCAATATAGAATCATTAATCTTTTGGAAACACAGAAAGAATATTACAAATCATGTAACAAAAGGAAAAAAAGCAAAAATTAATCTTAATGAGTGGGAAGGAAATATAACATTTGCATTAATTTTTCTTTTTTTTAAAAAAAGTAATGTTTGAAAGTTAACAAAAGTACCAAATGTTCAAAAAGCAATCAATGGAGAGGTAGGTGACTTTTAAAACAATAGAAGGAAAGAGGTACCAAATAATTCAAAAACACTTTAGTTTCTTTTTTATGATTTTTACATTAACAATTTTATCTTTTACTTTATTCTTTTTTAAGGTGCAATGATAGCTTGTTCACTTGAATAATCAACATTCTACCATTATTGAAGGCTCCTTTCATTAGTTAAAAGAAAAGATGAGAGTTGAGTTGGATTTTTGTCATATTTAAAAATTCCAAGATAGTGGGTAGAAAATGTGACCAAAAGGACATAGGTGATCCATTTTTTAGCTTTCTATCTTGCATATCGTCTTATAGGGTTGGGTGAGAATTATTGTTTATTTTGAGTTACATTTTAGATAAGTTTCCTCTTTGCTAAGAGAGTTTTTCATGGTATCATTACTTTCTCGTTGACGTGATACAAATTTTTACTTATATTAATATCATTATATTATAAATTATTTTGAATATAAACATAAATAAGATGATAGTTTAGTTATTAAGTTTCTCATGTGGTAAGACCAAGATACTAAAACTATAATTCTCATCATAAGAAAAGTTGAAAAAATAAATAAAATTTGAAAAAAAAATTACTAAATCTATTTCAACTAACCTCTCACTAACATTTCTCAATCTATCCAAAATTTTGTCATAGGACTCATGTTGTCCAAATGTAATGAGACCTAGATGGTTAGATTTGTTTTTCAAATATACTATTTTTTTTAAAATGGTTTAAGAATCTAGAAATTCAAAATCCTAACCTAGCTAGAATACCAATAACAAAATATCCCTCCTTCATGATAAATTTCTTATTTCCATGGAGTTATCTCCATCAACCTGACTCAAATATATTACATTAGAGATGATTGAGCTTTAATTTGGGTTCTTCTAATATTATAGCAATTTGGGATTCAACCATTGTGAGTCAAAAAAGCTTGGCCAATATCCCAAGTACTAATCCCATAGGAGATCATTCTCATGCACTTCAAGTTGAAATTTAAAATCTAATTTGATACTTGGAGTGGATTTCAAAATTTTATTTATTTGGAAATGGTAACATAAATTGAAATTTCTATTAAAAAAAAAAATCATTATGCATAAAAATTAAAGCCATATATTAAAAATAGTATTGTTATGTTTATTATTTTAAAATACATATTAATTATTTGATGATTTTTTAATTCAGTGTTTGTTTGAAAAGGTAAAGTAAGCTTCTTTTTCCTTAACAAAAATTATATCATATCACTAAATTTTTTTCGTTATTTAAATAGCTCCAAATATATTGGTCGAGGCAAAAAAGAAAAAAAATTAAATAATATTAATTATTTATTTATATAAAAAAATTATTTAAAATTAGGTGTTAATCCTTTTATAAGATGTAACGAGAATCATTTGTTCATCAATGGGCCAAAAAGTAATGAATGGGGGGGGGGGGGGGGGGGGGTGGTGACTTTACAAGGAAAGATTCCTTTGTTGACTAACATTGGTGGCCCTTTTCTTGGAATTTTCCCATGTGCATTGTTTTGTGGGGCTTGCAAAGAATTATTGTTTATTTGAATCATTCATTCACCAATGGGTCTGAATGGGGGGTGGTGACTTTACAAGGAAAGATTCCTTTGTTGACTAACATTGGTGGCCCTTTTCTTGGAATTTTCCCATGTGCATTGTTTTGTGGGGCTCGCAAAGAATTATTGTTTATTTGAATCATTCATTCACCAATGGGTCTGAATGGGGGGTGGTGACTTTACAAGGAAAGATTCCTTTGTTGACCAACATTGGTGGCCCTTTTCTTGGAATTTTCCCATGTGCATTGTTTTGTGGGGCTCGCAAAGAATTATTGTTTATTTGAATCATTCATTCACCAATGGGTCTGAATGGGGGGTGGTGACTTTACAAGGAAAGATTCCTTTGTTGACTAACATTGGTGGCCCTTTTCTTGGAATTTTCCCATGTGCATTGTTTTGTGGGGCTCCCAAAGAATTATTGTTTATTTGAATCATTCATTCACCAATGGGTCTGAATGGGGGGTGGTGACTTTACAAGGAAAGATTCCTTTGTTGACCAACATTGGTGGCCCTTTTCTTGGAATTTTTCCATGTGCATTGTTTTGTGGGGCTCGCAAAGAATTATTGTTTATTTGAATCATTCATTCACCAATGGGTCTGAATGGGGGGTGGTGACTTTACAAGGAAAGATTCCTTTGTTGACCAACATTGGTGGCCCTTTTCTTGGAATTTTCCCATGTGCATTGTTTTGTGGGGCTCGCAAAGAATTATTGTTTATTTGAATCATTCATTCACCAATGGGTCAAAAAGTAATGAATAGGGGGTGGTCACTTCACAAGGAAAAATTCCTTCGCTAACCAACATAGGTGGCCTTTCTCTTGGCATTTTCATGTGTGCATTGTTTTATGGGGCTTGCCAAGAATTATTGTTTATTTTAAATTATATTTTATATGAGTTCCATTTTTAATAAAAGAGTTTTTTATGACATCATTATTTTCTTATTAATATGGTACAAATATTTACTCAGATTCACATCAGCATATCATAGATTTATTTTGAATATAAATATAAATAAGATGATAGCTTATTTAGTTTATTTGGTAGGAAGTTGAAGATACTAATACCTAGTAGGAAAGATTGAAAAAATAAATAAATTTTATTAAAATAATAGTCTAACCCGTTGTTTCCTCCACATCTCCGCTTTTCAATAAATTAAACTTATAATGAGTGCATATTTCATCAAATAAAACACTGAAACAAGATTTTTTTTAAAATAGTAATTTAAAAATATATGTTTTTTTAAATATGATAATTCAAAAAAATATTTTTAAATGTACGATAGTTTGGAATAATCTAATTAGAAATTGCATTTTAAAAAAGATAAGTTTAGATGAATTTTAAAGTTATTTTTTGAAAAGCAAACTTCAATATTTAACCTAAAGCTATATTTTTAAAAGATGACTTCCAATTGATGTCTTAAAAAATGTTGTAGATTTGGAAATAGTTTTGAAACTATCAGATTTTAATAAATATTTTTAAAATGGTATTTTTTTTTTCAAAATCCAATGAACAATCGGTATTCTACCATTGTTGTGAGGAAGATGCATGACCATGTTTGAGCATTTTCTTTAGTAAAAAGAAAAAGTGAGAGTTGGGTTGATTTTTTATCATCTTGAAAAATTCTAAGAAGGAACGATACTTTGTTGATTGACATAGGTGGCCTCATTTTTGGCATTTTCCCTTGTACATTGTTTTATGGGGCTATGTGAGATTATTGTTTATTTTGAGTTACATATTAGATGAGTTTTATCTTTAATAATTAGAAAGTTTTTCGTGGTATTATAATTTTCTTGTGGACGTGATACCAATTTTTACTCATATTATATCATTATATCATAAATTGTTTTGAAAATAAATAGAAATAAAATTACAATTTTCTTAGTTTCTTATATGGTAAAATAACACAAGTGTTTCCAAGAGTTAAATAAAATAATTACTTATTTTATAGAATAAATATTTTAAAATCACGAGAAGGACAATTAGCATCTTAAAGTCAACAAGTCAACACATTAAAGATCATTCAATCTTTTTTTGTGTTTTTGCAGTTGGCATATTGTCCTTTGATATCATTTCCTTTTCATTTGTGGTTGGCTTTAGTACCAACAAACCGACACTCATTTTTCTTTTACTTCTAATTTTTTTAGGAGTCAAGGTCTTTCCATGATTGTTCTCTATTTTTTGCTTTTCATTTTCTCATTTTCCCACTCAATAACAATGTCGTCTTTGATGAAAATTTCTTAGATTTCCAAGTAACCTTCTCATATATATGTTCTCAAAATTCAAAACAAAATACAAGGAGTAATTTCTTATTGATATTTACAATTTACATAGTCTCTCTTTTTACTTTCAAATTATTTAGAAACTAAGGTCAAAATAGAAAATTTATATAAATAGGTTCTTAAAAAAATTATATAAAACTGTTATTAGTGAAAAATTTTCTTTTATTTTTTAAAAACACTTATTTTTTAATACCAATACAAGATCAAAACTAAAAGAGTATCCAAACATTCCTCCTTTACTAGTATTATGAAATTCAAAATCTCTCTACTTGATATATTGAGGCCTCTCTAGAAAATTGTGAAAGAACATTTAACTAACTACTTGGTAAATGATTTATATGATTAGTATAATTTGAGGAGTGGACAAAATGAGTACCATGACTTAAATTCAAGGTAAAAGGTAGAATGTAACTACAAATAAACTTATATATATATATATATATATATATATATATTATATTATACCCAAGGAAAGGTATAGAAAACTTTAATCTTGCTACAAAAAGAAACATGAAATTTCCACAAAATTTTCAAGAAATTTAGCTTAAACGGTTAAGGAAACATTAAGTTTCTATAAAATTTTCATGAAATTTCATTCAAAAAGTGGTAATGATAAGAAATTAACAAAGTTTAAATCCTCAAATGTGCCTTTACATTGAAGGACTCGTATTGGTAGACAATATTATCCTTCTTAATTATTTATTTATATTTTTTTCTTTTGTCTTTTCATCAATACTATGTGACTAGGATCTCACAAAGTTTGTTGAAAGAAGATAAAGACTTTCTTAGTCTTCTCATGTCACCCATAGGGTCCAAGCAATAATGCATACAATAATTGATGAAAGTGAAAGATTCAAAAGAGTTTTATAAAGAGAGAAATTATACCCTTTTTATGTTTATATAATATGGAGAGAGAAATCAAGCTTCACTTAGTAGTATATTTTTTTTATCTATTACAAAAAAAAATGGATATCCTACAAAACTATAGTATACTTTTACATCTTTTATTACTTTTAATCATGTAGAGTCTATATGCACAAATAATCAAGAATGACAATTAATTATATTTAAAAATAAAAATAAAAAGAAATTATATCACTATTTATTGCAAACTAATTTATAAAGATTGATATTAGTGGATGGCGAATAAACTAGTCATCCTATCATCTTCAAAATTGTATCTTAGATAATTAAATTAGTGCCACAATTATGAAATGAAAATGTTTCCTTTTTATTTTTTTATGAAATAAAATAAGAAAAGCATTTTTATTTCAATTTCTTCTAATCCTATGAAATGGTTAGTATATGTGGTTCATTGCTTTAGATAACATGTATTTAAAGTGAACATATATATATAGGAAAAGATAAGTCTACTCTCCTCTTATCTTTTTATCTAGTCAATATGATTAAACTTCTTTTCTTTTCTTCCTTTTTTTTATTTTTTATTTATTGCAAGTTGTTTTCTTTCTTTAGATGAAGTGGTGTGTCTCATACGATTTTGTAAGACTAAAGACCTTTTTGATTTTTTTCTTCACCAAACATCACAAGTAGTCATATACTTATAGATAATATGTAATTAAAATGAATAAATTTCTTTTACAAAAAGAGAAAAAAAGAAAAGTCTTACTCTTCCCTTATCTTTTGTCTAATCAATTTGATTAAACACTTTCTTTATCTTTTTTCTTTTTCCATCGCAAATTATTTTATTTCATTAGATAAAGTGATGTGTTCCACATGGTTTTGCAAAGCCAAAGACCTTTTGGTTTTTCCCTTATCAAACAACATAAGTAGCCATATGTTTTAGACAACATGTATATAAAGTGAATACTTTTCTTTTTTGTTATTTTAAAAAAAAGATAAGTCTCACTCTTCCCTTCTCTTTTTTTCTAATCAATTTGATTAAACATTTTTTTTCTTTCATCTTTTTCCATTGCAAGTAATTGGTTTCTTTCATTAGAGGAAGTGGTGTGTTCCACACAATTTTGTAAGACCAAGGACCTTTTCAGTTTATTTTATTTTATTTTATTTTATTTATTTTTTATACCAAACACCATAAATAGTCATGTGCTTTAGATAACATGTATTTAAAGTGAATAATTTTTTTTAAAGAAGAAAAAAGATAAGTCTTACTCATTCTTTGTTTTTTTTTTTTTAATCAATTTGATTAAACACTTTTTTTTTTTTTTTTTTATTTCGTTTTCATTGCAAGTTGTTTTTTTTTTTTTAATTAAATGAACTAGTGTGTCTCACACGATTTTGTAACACCAAAAATCTTTCTGGTTTTTCCTTGACCAAACACCATATATAAGTAGGCATGTGTTTTAGATAACATGTATTAAAAGTGAATAAATTTCCTTTTTTTAATTAAAAAAAAATTAAATCTTACTCTTCCCTTGTATTTTTCTCTAGTAAAGTTAATTATACATTTTTTTTTTCTTTTTTCTCTTCTTTCATTAGAGGAAGTGGTGTGTTCCACACAATTTTGTAAGACCAAGGACCTTTTCAGTTTGTTTTATTTTATTTTATTTATTTATTTATTTATTTTTTATACCAAACACCATAAATAGTCATGTGCTTTAGATAACACGTATTTAAAGTGAATAATTTTTTTTTAAAGAAGAAAAAAGATAAGTCTTACTCATTCTTTGTCTTTTTTTTTTTTTTTTAATCAATTTGATTAAACGCTTTTTTTTTTTCTTTTTTTTGTTTCATTGCAAGTTGTTTTTTTTTTTTTTTTAATTAAATGAACTAGTGTGTCTCACACGATTTTGTAACACCAAAAATCTTTCTGGTTTTTCCTTGACCAAACACCATATATAAGTAGTCATGTGTTTTAGATAACATGTATTAAAAGTGAATAAATTTCCTTTTTTTAATTAAAAAAAATTAAATCTTACTCTTCCCTTGTATTTTTCTCTAGTAAATTTAATTATACATTTTTTTCTTTTTTCTCTTTAAAAATCCGTCTACTCCTAAACTCCTAAACTCCTAACTAAATCTGTCGACGTCATCTGTATTTTGTTTCTTACAAGCAAACCGGGTTTGCTTTCTCACCATTTTTCAACCCCCAACATTCCAAGAGATAATTTTAATCTTCATTTATGATCTGGTACTAAGTCCCCACCTCCTCTGCCACCCTCTTTCCTACTGCCTGTTACCCCTAAATAATTCACCATGTACTCTTAACATTTTTAATTCCCTTTTGGGGGGCCTCACTTCCTTCCCTATATCATGATGTGAACAAATATGGAAATTGGCCATGACGAAACTCCAAAATGAACCACACACCTGCACTACATTGGACCGCAAATGAACCTACACAAGGCTCAGAAATCGATCAAGGCCAAAAGGGGGCCATGGCGGGGTCATATGAAAACATGGGTGCATGTGACACCCATAGGATAAAATGCAAGTGTCAAGGGACAAAATTGAGGGTCTACACCTCCCAAGACTCAAATTGAGTTCCATTGTCTATGGTAATCTTCTAGGGGATTCCAAATTGACAGATTATGTTTTTCTAGCAAAAATTCTAAACATTTTCCCTTTTTACTAGGGAAAGGGGTTATGCTTCTATTCCCCATTGAGTGACTAGACAACCCAAAAAATGTCCATTGGTGACCCTAAAGGTACACTTAGAGGGGTTAAGCTTAATTCAATAGTTGCACAATGCAAAGAACACTTTAGCTAGGTGTTGTGTTTATTGTTGAGTAGATTTGCTTTTAACCATCAATTTGTCCACATAAACTTCCACCACTTCACCAATTTTCCTTTCAAAGTGCCATCATACATTGAAAGGTCACACCTGCATTTTTTTAACCCGAAGGGCATCACCATGTAACAATAGGTTCCATGTTTAATGATGAAGGCAATTTGTTTTTACATCATTAGGGTCGATGGGAATTTGATTATATCCACTATAAGCATCTAAGAAAAATAGTACCTCATGTCCCGATACTGAGTCTACCAACTGATCAATACAAGGAAGGGGATATTTATCATTTGGATACACCTTATTAAGGTTGGTGTAATTGACACACCTACTCCATTTACCATTATTTTTAGGTACTACAACCACATTAGCTAGCTAGGTCAAATAACGCACCTCTTAGACAAAATTAGAAGCCAATAATTTATCAAGTTCCTCTTTGATAATCTACGCCTTGAATGGGGCCATCTGATGCCATTTTTATTGTACGAGAGTCAAGTGCAAATATACATTAAGCTTGTGATTGAAATGTAAGTAGTTTACATGCTATATATATGTGATTGCAATGAACATTTACAACATGAATCAAAACTGAAAAGACTTAGAATAGTCTACTTACCTCTAGCCATTGTATCGAGTTATTGCAATTAGTTTCAAAACTTTGATTTCCAAACTCTAATCTCTCATTTTAGATGGTGTATTTCTGGAAAAACAGTAGAGATGAGTTCGGGACCATTTCAAGTCTATATAATTGTGGCTTCCATCATGCCACGTTGCTCTTATTTGCCACCATGTTTGAGCAGTTTGTGGAACATGCTCCTTAACCACAGCGGAAGTGAGAAATGGTGGAGGACGTGGTCAAAGTGCTGGACCACATTAGAAGTGCTAGACGTGTGAACGTGTATCAGCTAACATTCTCCCACTTGGTCCACACCTTTAACCTAATGTCCTATCTCAGTCCATCAATTATCCCCATTAAGTAACAAATACATGAATCATGACGATAAGTCCTCTATTTAACGAGTGTTACCTTCTTCCATGTATTACAATGTACTCATTTATTAACATTATACTTTATGTGGCAATATTACTTAATGAATAAACCTTATATTCATTCTTAGTACAATGAAGTTGAATTTTCTAAAATTAAATAAAAGTGCACATCAATTTGAGAAAACATCATAATAAGAGTTTGTACAATAGAAACTACATAAGGGAACTAAGTCCCATGTTCACTACATGACCCTTGAATTTCAACAGTGGCATGCCCTTAGTTAAAGGATTAGCGATCATGAATTCAGTGCTAATGTGCTCAATAACCACTTTCTTTTCTTTAACACGTTCTCTTATGGCTAGATGCTTAATGTCGATGTGCTTGATTTGACTTCCACTTTTATTGTTCTTCGCCATAAAGACTACAGCTGAATTATCGCAATATATACTTAATGACCTAGATATTGAATCCATAACTCTAAGCCCAGAAATGAAACTCTTAAGCCATACACCATGTGAAGTAGCCTCAAAACAAGATATGAACTCAACTTCCATAGTAGAAGTAGCAGTCAAGGTCTGCTTAACGCTCCTCCAAGATATAGCTCCACCGGCTAATATAAAAATGTATCCAGATGTTGATTTACGTGAATCAACACAGCTAGCAAAGTTTGAATCTGAGTAGCTAGCAACCTCTAAATTGCTTGGCCTTCTATACATAAGCTTGTAATCTTTGGTTCCTTGAAGATATCCCATCACTTTCTTTGCAACTTTCCAATGGTCCACACCTGGGTTACTCTGATATCATCCTAACATTCCAACAACAAATGCAATGTCAGGCCTTGTGCAGACTTGAGCATACATTAGACTTTCGACTGTAGAAGCATATGGAATGTTCTTCATATGTTCCCTCTCAAAATCATTTTTCAAGCATTGGTTGATTACTACCCAAAAAGTGCTATTTTGCGCCTTTAATTCATTATGTTTTAAGCACTTTTGTGTTGTAGTTCTCCATTCTTATTCCAATCGGCATGTTAAGGACCTAGCAATTACTTCTAATCATATTTGTGGCTAGTTTTAGTGTTTTGACAGCTTTTTGGATCATTAAGACAAGCCAAGTAAAGGAGAGAAGCAAAGAGGAAAAATAGAGGAAAACAGAGTGAAGAAAACAGAGGACAGCAGCTGCAGTCTTCCTTTGCACTTTTAGAGCACTTCCCAAAGTCCATTTTCTACATGCTATATACCATTTCAAAGCTCAGGAAGTAAAAAATCCAACGCTTCAAACTGTGTATGATTTGGAGCTGAAATGAGGAAGATATGGCCTTCGGAAGACAACTGCACCAAGCATGTGCGAATTTCGCACATCAGCCCAAGCATGTGCGAAATTCGCACAACACCTTCCCCTTGTGCGAAATTCGCACAACACCTTCTCCTTGTGCGAATTTCGCACAACAGCCCATGCAAGTGCGAAATCTCCTCTGTTTTGCCGACTCCACATGAGATATTTTCTTCAGATATTTTTGTATAAATTTCCATTCTTCTCCTTGTAATCCACCAACCATAAGATTTCTTAGCTAGGAAGGTTGGAAAAACTTCTCTATATATATTCCCTTGCATCCATTGTAATATATATATAATTATGTAGAATCGATCAATATATAGAATATACAGAGCCTTGCTCTATTTTTTCCTTCTCTTTTATTTTTCTTTTTCTTGGAAGCCAAACAACCTCTGAGGATGTTTTCCCAGAGGATGAGAGGTTAAACTTTTGGTTTCTTGGAGTGAAGGAAGCTAGGTGAAAAGTCTAGATGCTAAAGTGGAAAACCCTCGTGCATTAAATACAGGTAGTTGGAGTTCATAAATGGCTTTTAAATCTAAACTTTTGCTTTAAATCCCTTAGAATCACTTTGAATAGCCAATACATGGTAAGCTTCATGTCTCTGTGGATACTTATTGCTAGATCCACATCAGTCCATTAGTTATCATGTAGGAGCCATTGGAAAGTGGCTCAAGGTGAAGACCCATAGTGTCTTAAGCCATTAATGGAACTTGACTTCCATTTCTATTGACTTTTTATGGATTAAATCTTCATTGTTAAACCTATACCGGTTCGGGAAACAACCATCCTTTATGTTGTTGTCCCCAATGCGAGGAGAAAAATCCGGAATTTCCACTTTTCATTCTGAACTTGATCCTAGCAACCCTTAGCTCCAGGAGACTTTCTTTCTTCCATTTTTACTTAGTTCTATGTTTGTTTAGTTTCAATCACCACTTTCAAAACAAATTTTATTTTCTTTTAAACTTTAAGTTTTTGACAAAGGAAATCATCAGATTCAGTTTCTAATCTTGAGTCTATCACTGGTAGAGTGAAAACCCATCCCAGAGTTTGACCCTAAAGCTGCTATACTATAGTAGTTTTGCTACGCTAGTATGAGGTCATAGGATTTATAAATATTTTTTATTAAAACACTCAACTGGGCACGAATCAAAATGGTGCCGTTGCCGAGGATGGTGCCACTTTGCAGTGATATGATCTTTTGAGAACACTTGTGATCTTCATCACAAGTTTGGTGATTTTTTTTTTCTTTTACTAACTCTTTTTAATTGTTCTTTTTTTTCTATTTATGTTTTAGTTTACCTTTCAGCTAGTTTTAGTTAGTCTTAATTTTTTTAGAATTGTTTTTCTTTTGTTTTATTTTGTTTTCTCTGTTTTTAATTCACAAATTGCTAGTTGTGCATGTCATATTGAATACGAGATAGCAGAGGAAGCCATGAACTTCTTGAGTTATGTGGCTGAACTTTCAAGAGGATGGGATGAACCAAATGCTAGAGATATGGGAAGAATGACATCTCAACCTAATGCTAAGGCTGAGATGTATATTTTAAAGGAAGAAATAGACATGAAGGCAAAGATTACAGCTATGGCAAGGAGATTGGAAGAGCTAGAAATAAAGAATATGCAACAAGTGCAAGCCATCTCTCAGACACCATTGCAAGCTATGCCTTGTGCCATTTGTCTATCTTATGAGCACTTGGTAGAAGAGTGTCCTACCATTCCAACAGTGAGAGAAATGTTTGGTGATTGCAACACCTACAATTCCAATTGGAGGGACCATTAAAAATTCTCTTGGAAATCACAGCCACCTCAGTATCAGCAACCTGCTCAAGCACCGCAGCAAGCCTCAAACCTTGAACAAGCTATGATGAATCTTAACAAGGCCATGGAAGACTTTGTTGAAGCTCAGAAATCCATCAATGCTCAGCTCAGTCAAAGAATATCACTCCCTGACAGAGTAGAGAGTTCATTGAATAAAAAGATGGATGGAGTGCAACATGATCTATCTCAAAAGATAGATAATCTCCAAGATTCAATCTCAAGGTTTGCCAACCTAAACACAATGCAAGAAAAAGAAAAATCTCCTTCTCAACCTCATCAAAATCAAAAGGGTATCCATGAAATGGAGGCTAAGGAGGGAGATAAAGAGGTTGATCTGCCCACATGTAAGCTAGAGCATAAGGTAGAGAGTGAAACAGAGAAAGAAAAGAGGGAGAAGATCAAAGGAAAGAGAAAGGGGAAAAGTACAGAGAAAGATGACTACATAAATGAAGAACCACAGAGGATAGTCATCAAGGAAGAAATAATGAAGAAACACATGCATCAACCTTTCCCCCAAGCTTTGTATGGAAAAATCATACAAACCAAGCCCCAAGTGAGGGATGCAAATTTCATATGGGATCCGGGCAAGCTAAATAAGGATCAAATTTTTTAATGGACTTAGTCTTTCTAAAGACTAACTAGTCCATAATTTTTTGTTTTATTTATTACTTGTTTTAATTTTGATTTCAATGCTTTAATTTTACTTTGTTTTGATGTAATATAGGTTTTTGGATGATCAAAATCAAGAAGAAGTTATGGCAGTTTGAAGACGATCGCGCAAAGGACCACAATTTCGCATTTGCATGAGTGAATAGTGCCTTGTGCGAAATTCGCACAACACTATCCACTTGTGCGAAATTCGCACAATACCCTTCCCTTGTGCAAAATTCGTACTACCCTTCCCTTGTGCGAATTTTTGAGCTTCTTCACCCCTACCCTCCCCAATCCCAAGCCTCTGAGCCTCATTTCTTTGCTTCCTCATGCCTAAGACCTGAGGAGGCTATGCCTCAGCTCCCTAGAGCAGTCAGAGAGCTGTCCCTATGCGGGGCCTGCTAGATGCACCCCCACATTTACCTGATTCTGCTCCCCAGTGCAGATACCATATGAGGAGAGCCCTCTCACTGAGATCACACACACAAAGCCTCTCACTCCATTTCTTACCTCCTTAAAACCATCAAAGCCCATAGCTCCAGTTGAGGAGACTATGCCACCTAAGGAGACTACCAAAGCAGAGGCTAGAGTCTTGATCCAACCCACTCAAGAGGGCACCACAGATGCATCAGCTCCACAGGACCTTACCATTACTTGATCATCTCTTTACTTTTTGTTTTTATATATTATACATAGCTCCATGTTATGATGTCTTATATTTTGGGATTGGATGTATTACTACTGATACATCATATATAGACATCATTTTTTGTTTAAACTTGGCATTTTTCTATTTCCTCTACTCACTAACTCTTATGTTTTCTTTGAAACATGTGGTTTCTCTAATATGACTCAGACTCCATGTCACTAAGGAAGTACCACTTCCTATTTTTCAATCACTTTTGTCACATTGAGGACAATGTTCAGCTTGGTTGGGGGGAGAATTGAGGAAGGAAGCTTTGTTATTAAATGCTAAGTTATTTTGGTAATTTAGTTGCTTTTTGCTTAATTTCAATTTTTTTTAAGTTTTTGTTCTACTCTCCATGGCTATTAAGGAAAAATTTTCAAAATGAAATGGGAGAAATTGAATTTTTTGTTCTTTTTACTTGACTTAGAGTTTGTATTATGTTTATTAAAGTTGATGAATTATTGAACTCCTATTGATTTCAACCTTATTTCTTCCACTTTAAACTATCCACACACCGTGCACACTAGGTTCCGTTTATAAGATGAAAAACTATTTTCCCCCTTGACTTAGGAAAATTTAGACTTGGTACCTTTGACCTCATTTTAATAGTGTTGAGACACCTTATAAAAGGCCAATGAGCCTTTGGAAAAAGAAAGAAAAAGAAAACTGTTTTACTTGCCTTGAAACCTGAGCAAGGTATGAGGGGTATATGGTGAAAATCTTTAAAACCTGGTGCCCTAAGCCTCCAATGGTTGGGAGTCACCGACCTCAATGCTCGTTACATGGGTGGATAGGTGGAGTTTAACATACTGTAGGTGCTTGGGTATTTAAAAATTCATTCTCAAAAGTCCAGGGTGAAATCCGAGGAGTTAGTGGTTGAAAAATCCTTAAAGCTTGATGCCCTAAACCTTGATTAGTTGGGAGTCATCGATGGACCCCCGTTACATGGACAATTTAGAAAAGAATGCCTTTAAGCTTTGCACTCCTACAAGAAAAAATTGTGAAAGAAAAGAGGTGCGTTTTTAGCCTATTGGAGGTTGATTAGTTTGCTAAGCTTTGAAAAGAACTAGGTTGAGGGGAGAGATTAGTTTGACATACTATATCCGGAAACTAATAAATAACACATAGATTTTTGTGGAAGAGTAAGGATTGGACCTTTGGGAATGGAAATTATTTTGAAGCTTAAATTTGCATAATGCCTACTCTTTATGAATTGTGACTAGGCAAATTATTTGATAGCTCCTATTGAAGTTTGAGTTTTATTTCTTTCATGTTCCATGTGAGAGTTTGATCCAATCATGCCACTTGATTATTTTTTGGAGTGATGAGCATGATTTTGTAAATTATTGTATTACCTATTTTTCTTTATTTTTCTCTCCTTCATTGCTCAGGGACTAGCAATGTGTCAATTGGGGGGAGTGATTACTACCCAAAAAGTGCTATTTTGCGCCTTTAATTCATTATGTTTTAAGCACTTTTGTGTAGTAGTTCTCCATTCTTATTCCAATTGGCATGTTAAGGACCTAGAAATTACTTCTAATCATATTTGTGGCTAGTTTTAGTGTTTTGATAGCTTTTTGGATCATGAAGACAAGCCAAGTAAAGGAGAGAAGCAAAGAGGAAAAACAGAGGAAAACAGAGTGAAGAAAACAGAGGACAGCAGTTGTAGTCTTCCTTTGCACTTTTGGAGCACTTCCCGAAGTCCATTTTCTACATGCTATATACCATTTCAAAGCTCAGGAAGTCAAGAATCCAACACTTCAAATCGTGTACGATTTGGAGCTGAAATGAGGAAGATATGGCCTTTGGAAGACAACTGCACCAAGCATGTGCGAATTTCGCATAGCAGCCCAAGCTTGTGCGAAATTCGCACAACACCTTCCCCTTGTGTGAAATTCACACAACACCTTCTCCTTGTGCGAATTTCGCACAGCAGCCCATGCAAGTGCGAAATCTCCTCTGTTTTGCCGACTCCACATGAGATCTTTTCTTTAGATATTTTTGTATAAATTTCCATTCTTCTCCTTGTAATCCACCAACCATAAGATTTCTTAGCTAGGAAGGTTGGAAAAACTTCTCTATATATATTCCCTTGCATCCATTGTAATATATATATAATTATGTAGAATCGATCAATATATAGAATATACAAAGCCTTGCTCTATTTTTTCCTTCTCTTTTATTTTTCTTTTTCTTGGAAGCCAAACAACCTCTGAGGATGTTTTCCCAGAGGATGAGAGGCTAAACTTTTGGTTTCTTGGAGTGAAGGAAGCTAGGTGAAAAGTCCAGATGCTAAAGTGGAAAACTCTCGTGCATTAAATACAGGTAGTTGGAGTTCATAAATGGCTTTTAAATCTAAAGTTTTGCTTTAAATCCCTTAGAATCACTTTGAATGGCCAATACATGGTAAGCTTCAGGTCTCTATGGATACTTATTGCTGAATCCACATCAGTCCATTAGTTATCATGTACGAGCCATTGGAAAGTGGCTCAAGGTGAAGACCCATAGTGTCTTAAGCCATTAATGGAACTTGACTACCATTTCTATTGACTTTTTATGGATTAAATCTTCATTGTTAAACCTATACCGGTTCGGGAAATAACCATCCTTTATGTTGTTGTCCCCAATGCGAGGAGAAAATTCCGGAATTTCCACTTTGCATTTTGAACTTGATCCTAGCAACCCTTAGCTCTGGGAGACTTTCTTTCTTCCATTTTTACTTAGTCTATGTTAGTTTAGTTTCAATCACCACTTTCAAAACAAATTTTGTTTTCTTTTAAACTTTAAGTTTTTGACAAAGGAAATCATCAGATTCAGTTTCTAATCTTGAGTCTATCACTGGTAGAGTGAAAACCCATCCCAGAGTTCGACCCTAGAGCTGCTATACTATAGTAGTTTTGCTACGCTAGTATGAGGTTATAGGATTTATAAATATTTTTTATTAAAACACCCGACTGGGCACGAATCATTGGTCTAGATTGAACCCATCACCCTTCACTATAGGGAAAACACTAGGTGAACAATTCTTCGTCTGAAATCTCTCTAAAACTTTATTGATATAGGTTTCTTGAGACAAACCTAAGATACCTTGAAATCTGTCTCTATGGATCTTAATGCCAATGACATAAGATGCCTCAACCATATCCTTCATGTCAAAATTTTTAGAGAGGAATTGTTTTACCTCATGAAGTAAACCCTTATCATTGGTTGCAAGTAAGATGTCATCCACGTATAAAACAAGAAAAAAAACTTTACTCCCACTGACCTTAAGGTATATGCATTGATCCATAACATTTTCTACAAAACCAAATGAAGAAATTATGTTATGGAATTTTAAATACCATTGGCAGGATGCTTGTTTTAAACCGTATATGGATTTCTTAAGCTTACAAACCAATTTCTCACCATCACTATAGGGGAATCCTTCAGGTTGTTTCATGTAAACCTCCTCCTCTAGCTCTCCATTAAGAAATGTTGTTTTCACATCCTTTTGTTGCAATTCCAAATCAAAGTGGGCTACTAATGCCAATATAATGCGCAAGGAATCTTTCTTAGATACAGGAGAAAAGGTTTCTGTGTAATCAATTCCTTCTTTTTGAGTGAACCCCTTTGCAACAAGTCTGGCCTTGTATCTCTCAATGTTGCCTAATGAGTCTTTCTTTGTCTTAAAAACCCATTTACAACCAATGGCTTTTGCACCATTAGGCAACTCAACAAGGTCCCAAACATTGTTGCACTTCATGGAACTCATCTCATCCTTCATGGAATTGTACCACAATTCTGATTCTTTACAACTCATGGGTTTTGAAAAAGATTCGGGATCATTTTCAGCTCCTATATTGTAGTCACATTCTTGTAGATACACTACATAATCATTAGGAATTACTGAACTCTTAGTTCGAGTAGACCTTCTTAAGATTGCACCAATATCTTCTGAGGAAGTATGAGGTTCAACTAGTTGTTCAGAAGTGTCAGGCAACTCCTAATCAACTTGATCTACTAGAACATTGTCAACAGCTTGTGGAACTTCAATGACTGGTTGAACTTCAACGATTGTTCATTCTATACCCATTTTTACTTGAGGGGTGTTATGAACAATAAACAATCTATCACTTAAAGTGGAAGGTTGAGACTCTATATGATCAATGATTACTACTCAAAAAGTACACTTTTATAGCTTGTTATAAACTCTTTTAAACACTTTTAAGTAGTAATTAATACCTTTTAACTCAATTGGCACATTAAGGACCCTTGCAAGTGTTACTAATCAGTTTTTGGCTAGTTTTGGTGTTTTTAGTAGCTTTTTTATCATTGAAGCAAGCCAAGAATGAGGGAGAATTTTGTGGAACCCTTGGCAATAGGTTTCTAAGCCAATCAAGAGAAGCAAGGAAGAAATACAGAGAGAGAAATCCAGCATGAAGCAATTTCGCATGGCATTGCGAAATCTTCGCATACTATGCGAAATTCAAAAGGACAGTAGCTTCAAGAAAAATTTAGAGCACTTCTTGGAGTCCATTACATATATACTATATATCATTTCAAAGCTTGGGAATTCAGGAGTCCAACGCTTCAAATGGTGTGCAAATAGGAGCTGAAATGAAGAATTTATGGCCATTGGAAGACTGATTCCGTGCCTAGCTGGTGTACCTTTATTTTGGCCCTTAGACAGGAGTAATCAACAAAATTTATAACCTATATCACCATGTACTAGGATAGCCTTAGCTAGCATAGCATAGTGGCTCTAGGATAGTTCACTGGGAAGGGTTTTCAACTTACTATTGACATTAATTCAAAGTTGAATTGATGCCTTTTCATTTCAAGGTTAGCTTTAAAAGAAAACATAATCTTTGGTTGAAAAAGGATTGGTTTTAAGCTAACCAAAACTAATAGTAACTGAAATTACTAATAAAGAAAAGTGTTTCTTGGAGTTTTAGGATCACTGGGGTCAGGCTCCTCATACAAAAATAGAGTCTCGGTCACTTGAATCTTTTCCTTGCATTAGAGAATTAACATATAGTTATTTCTCTAACCGGTGTGGTACAGATGCTTCCCTTTTGTGGATTCAAACACTAAATCCCTCTCACTGATTCATCTTGTAATGGCTCGTGCCTCTCACCTAGCATTTTCTATTCAAGGTGATCATTAACCTTGGATTTCCCTTCTCAAGCTCGCAAGAGATAACTAATGGATGTCGCCTTAGAGTTCAAAAGCTTACCAAGTGTTGGCAATTCTAGAAAATCCTACCTTCAAGTCACCTCCCAAAGGCTCGCAAGAGATAAACTAGTGCATCTCAATGGACGGAGATCACTTGCCTTATCAAGTGTTGGCCCAGGTGATTTAAAGGTATTTTAAGTTAACTAAAAACATAGAAACCATTAACGAGTCACACTTTCTCTTCATTAATAGCTGAAACAACAAAACTACCAATTCTTGCACTCGGCACCTTACCTAGGTACCTTAGCTCCAAGAGACAAAAATTCTAGTCACTCATTCTCTGAGGAAACATCCCCAGAGCTTGTTTGGCTAGTAAGAAAAATACAATCAAAGCAAGTAGGTAAGGCAGAGCAAAGCTCTGTATATTACTTCCTTCAAAACTATACAAAAAGTTGTCTTTGAGAACAAGCTCTCAAGAGATATCTCTTTGCAAAGAAAGTTACAAACTATATATATGAGGTTATTCACCCTTTGTTCTTACTTATTAACTAAGAAATCCTATGATTGGTGGATTACAAGGAGAAAATGGGGATTTAAACAACAAATATCTGAAGAAAAAAATCTAAAAGTGTCGATCGCAAATATCTGGAAGCACTCAGGAGGATTTCACGGCATGCAAGATGGGCTGCAAAATTTCCCAAGCTGAAGGTCTCCATTTCGCAGCCAAAGGCTGATTTCGCAGCCATCACCTTGTGATTTCGCAACTGTGAAATTGGCCTTCAGCTTGGTGTGATTGGCTTCCAATGGCTATAACTTCTTCATTTCAACTCTAATTCATGCACCGTTTGAAGCGTTGGATTTCTGACTTCTCGAGATTCAAAACGACATATACTATGCATGAAATGGACCCTAGGAAGTGCTCCAAAAGTGTCCAATATTTTCTGGCCTCTTGAATTCTTCATGTTAGATTTCTGTCTTTGCTTTCCCTTCTTGCATTCATGATTTGCTTTTGGCAAAGGACTATAAAGCTTCAAATCTTAGGTTCTTCATGTTAACAAGCTTCCAATTGCTTTGCCATGGATTCCATAGAACTCTCCTCAATCTTGGATTGCTTTGGTAATCAAAATACTATCAAAAGCACCAAAACTTAACACAATTTGATTAGAACCGATTGCAAAGGTACTTAATATGCTAATTGAGTTAAAATGTAATAACTACTACTCAAAAGTGTTTAAAAGAGTTAATTACAAGCTACAAAACAACATTTTTTGAGTAGTAATCAAAGACAACTGCACCAACCTGAAAATGAATTTCGCAACAGCCAATGTCAAATGCGAAAATTTCGCATAAGCCAAATCGAAATGCGAAAATTTCGCATCAGCCAAATCCAAATGCGAAAATTTCGCAACTCCTTTCCACTTGCGAAATTTTCACAACTCCATATCTGACTTGCGAAATCTTCATGTAATCTTCGGATATTTGCGCATCGAATTAGTTAGATTTTTTCTCAAGATATTTTGTGTAATTACCTATTTCCTCCTTGTAAACAGCTACAAATATTTCTGGGATATTTACGATATCTAAAGGGAGATTAAAAATATCTCTCTGGATATTTCTTAGAAAAATATCTTCTATATATATCTTCGATATCATGTAAAGAAAAAGAACCATGTAATATATGGAAGAAGAGGATCGTAGTAAGAAATATATCTACAGAGCACTTGCTCTGCTTTTCCTTCAAATTTTCATTTTCATTTTCTTTCTAGCCAAACATCCTCTGAGGCCTCAGAGGATGAATAACTAGGTTTTTTGTTTCTTGGATTGAAGAAAGCTAGGTAAGGGATCCGGATACAAAGGTAGGAGTTTTCCTTGTTTCCGTTTTTAATGAAGAGGAAGTTGTGACCCGGTAATGGTTTTTATATTTTTAGTTAACTTAAAATCCCTGATAATCACCTAGGCCAACACTTGGTAAGCTTTTCGGACTCAATCCATAGAGATCCATTAGTTATCTCTTGCGAGCCTCTGGGAGGTGGTTTAAAGGTAGGATTACTTAGAATAGCCAACACTTGGTAAGCTTTTGGACTCCCTGGAGACATTCATTAGTTATCTTCTGCGAGCTTTTGAAGGGTAATCCAAGGTTAAAGATCACCTTGAATGGCAAATACTAGGTGAGAGGTACGAGTCATTGCAAGATGCATCCGCGAGAGGGATTTAGCGTTGAAACCATTAATGGGAAGCAGTCGTAACACACCGGTTGGGAGGATAACTATAGGTTAAATCCCCAATGCGAGGAAAAGATTCAAAATCTTCCCTTTTGTATAAGGAACCTGAACCTAGTGACCTAAAACTCCAAGAAACCTTTTCTTTATAATTAAAATCAATTACTATTTTTGGTTAGCTTAAAACCAACCCCTTTTTCAACCAACTTTATGTTTTCTTTTAAAACTAACTTGTAAAAGAAAAAGCACCAATCCAATTCTTTAAACTAATCTCAGGTGTGAAATGAAAACCCATCTCTGTGGAAGATCCTAGAACCACTATGCTATGCTATCCTAGTATATGGTGAATTAGGTTTATCAATTTTGTTGATAACTCTCGTCTGAGGACTAAATCAAAGGTACACCAATTGGGGATGAATCAATCAATATCAGAAACTATGTTTATGAATTGATCGCTCCCACTGACCAAGTCATATTCAAGAAATTTAGCATTTCTCGATTCCACAATCCTAGTGCTGTGAGATGGACAGTAAAATCTGTACCCCTTAGACTTTTCAACATATCCAATGAAATACCCACTAATAGTCCTTAGGTCCAATTTCTTTTCTTGTGGATTATAAATTCTCACTTCAGACGAGCATTCCCAAACGCACATATGTTGCAAACTCGGTTTCCAATATTTTATTAACTCAAATGGCGTCTTTGGGATAACCTTGGTTGGAACTCGGTTTAATATATACACGGTTGTCTTAAGTGCTTCAGTCCACAAGAATTTAGGAAGTTTTGAGCTGCTAAGCATACTCCTCACCATGTCCAATAAAGTTTGGTTTCTTCTTTCTGCTACACCATTTCGGTATGGAGAACCAGGCATGGTGTATTGGGCAACAATCCCATGCTCTTGAAGAAACTTCGCAAATGGCCCAAGTGATTGTCCATCTTCCAAGTATCTACTATAATATTCTCCACCTCTATCTGATCTCACGATCTTAATTTGTTTGCCACATTGTTTCTCTACTTCTGCCTTGAAAACTTTAAAGTCTTTTAAAGCTTCATTTTTGTTATGAAGTATGTAGAGATACATGTATCGTGAGAAATCACCTATGAAAGAGATGAAGTATTTCTAACCATGAGAGTCCATGTCAAGACTACATATATCAGTATGTATGATCTCTAGTATGGCGGAACTCCTAGTAGCACGTCTCTTTGACTTGTTGGTCCGCTTTCCCTTAATACAGTCCACACAAGTCTCAAAATCAGTAAAATCTAAAGTACTAAGTACCCTATCATTCACCAACCTTTTGATTCTATCTTTGGACTTTGATGCCACAATGTAGAGGAATCCTCATTCACAAAACATCTTTTAATGCCAATTTGGACATGTAATGAATTATGAGTGGTATCATTCTGTAAGAATATGCAATAAAGACCATCAGAAAAAATACCATTCCCAACACAATCAGATTTATAAATCAAACTAAAAGATGTTTTTGAAAAATGAAAGGAATATCCAAACGATACAAGTCTAGAAACTAAAATCAAGTTTCGTGAGAAACTTGGTACATAAAAGGTATTTTGCAATTCCAAAACAAAACCACCATTTAATGTTAAATAACATGTCCCTATTGCTTCCATATGCAAGCCCATATTGTTTTCAAATAAGATGAATTGCTCACTTGTCACTGGTTTCCTTAGGTTTTGCATACCCTGCAAGGAATTTGAAATGTGGATTGTAGATCCAGAATGAATCTACCATGTGTTGGTATTTACATTAACCATATTAGATTCATAACAAACAAATGAGGTAGGGTTACCTTTCTTCTCAAGCCATTTCTGAAATTTCAGACATTTCTTTTTCACATGTCCTTTCTTTTTACAGAAAAAAAACACTTTTCGTCTTTCTTAATGTCAGATTTAGTAGGAATTTGTTGCTTCCCTTTCTAACTGGCTTGAGATTTTCTTTTCCTTTGCATTACCAGCATGGCACTTTCTCCTTGTTCCATCAATAACCTTCCTTCCTCTTGAACACACATGGTCATCAATTCATTGATAGACCACTTATCCTTATGTGTGTTGTAAGAGATTTTGAAAGGTCCATACTGAGGTGGAAGAGTATTAATGATAAAGTGCACCAAGAAGGATCCAAACATTTCTACTTTGAGCTTCTTTAATTGAGCCACTATGCCCCTCATCTCCATGATGTGTTCGCGTACACCTCTTGTACCGGTGAGCTTCAGGGATGTGAACTTCATAATCAAGGTGCTTGCCAAATCTTTATCTAAAGTGACGAATTGCTCGTCAATAGCCTTGAGCAATTCGCGGACATTCTCATGTTGCTCAATCGAACCACGTATACCAACACTAATTTTTGTCTTAATGTACATTACGCTGAGGCGATTAGATTTCTAGCAGTGTTCGTACAATAGTATTTCATCAGGTGTGCTGGTATTAGTGATCTTATGTGGTTCATCTTTCCTTATGGCATAGTCTATGTCCATGCACCCTAATTGAAGAAGAATTCTCTCCTTCCATATCTTAAAGTTATCTCCCCTAAGTTCAGGAACCTCATAATAAATATCAGATATGCTAGGTAAAACTGCACAAAAAGATTACAAGCTTATTAAAAATTTGAGGCTTTAATATAAATTCATGCTTTACCAATGTAGAACATACTTAAAAATTGAATCTAATTTTATTAAAAATAGCCTGTGGGCTAAATCTTTAATTCAATCAGATTCATTATCTTTATGATAGACTTTATCAAACTATTTTATTAAATTATGAAATTTATTATGAATATAGTTTGATATTTTCTATCTATAATCTTTATGATAAACCTATTAAATTAATTCTTTCTAACTCCTGTGGGTAAATTAGGAAAAATGAATTTTAATATTTTTATCCTAATTAATTATATAAACAAAATGAAAACCCTGTGAGGTAAAATCTTCATTTATATAATTAATTACAATAATGTCCATAATGTGATCCTTATTTACTTAATATATAATTTTATATAAACAAGGATGCTGTGGCTATTCCTTATTTATTTAAAATTATATAGTTCACTAGACATTAAAACTATATGATATAATATAATTTTAATATATCTAACACAATTTTATGCAACAATTGCATGCATTAAAAGCTACAACTTTAATTTAGGCTACATTTTTATACATATAAACATATAAATCAATATATAATAATTTATTTTGCATGTATAAAATTTACATGATAATTTAAAAAATAATAATAATAATTTAAAGGTTTCAGATTATGATTGAGTGCCTAAATCCAAATAAAACACAATCAATTCCATGCCCAATAAAATAAAATAAAAATTCAAATCAAGCCAAAAAGGGCCTAAACTAGCCCAATTTTAACAATCATCCAATGAACCAACACTTAAAGTCCATAATTTAGTAAAATGGACCATTGACATGCATTGAGCATAATGAGCCCAATAGCCTCTTATACCAAGGCCCAAATTTCACATTTAACTCATGGCCCAACACTTAATAGAACCCACTCTCTCTCTAGGTTTTTTTTTTTTTTTTTTTTTTTTTTTTTATTACTTGCAACAAAAAATCCACCATCCTAATTTACCGCCACCCCTATGGACTGCTTCATCATCGGTAGCGACGTGCTCGCCACCACCCACGTGGACTGCACCCTTACCGGCTGCAGTCTAAGCCATAGGAGCCACTGCATCACACGGACAGGCAAAGCCCTTACCACACATAGTGCATCCAGGCGCGCGGCATCACCAACAAGAACAACTTCTGTTCTCTTCGGCCAGAATGAGATGGCTGGGCGCGACGGCGTCAACAACCACCACTAATGGGACCGGCTGCATCCAACAATTTTTTTGGGTTTTTTATTGACCTTGGCCATTTTCCGGTAGCCTGCAATGGCACCTCAGCAGCGCTTCCCACTTGAACGAGATGGCGCTTGAACGGTGCCAGAACGCGTCTTGAATGGTACTTGAAGCGCGCCTTGAATGGAGCTTGAAGTGCGCCTTGAATGGCACTTGAAATGCGCCTTGAATGGCGCTTGAAACACACCTTGAATGGTCTCGCTGGAGCGCCTGAATGGCATCACTAAATCACTTGAAAATGGCGCTTGAATGGCGTCGCTGGTGCGCCTGAAAATGGTGCCTTAATAGCACCTGAACGGTGCATGCAACGCCGTCTGGAACGACGCCTGTAACAGTGCTTGAATGGAGTCCTATTTTTTTATTTTATTTTTTAAAGGCATGTAATGGCGTTTTCTGAATGCTTGAAAGGTGTCTTTTAAACGCCTGTAATGACTTTTTCTGAAAGGAGGACGCCAATTATCCGGATCGCCTCTAGCAACCATTGTTTAAATAATTATCAAGAAATCATAAAAACAAGAATTTTCATTCAAAATCAATACAAAGCATAGGTAAGATTAAACGTGCTCTGATACCAAATGTAAGTAGTTTACATGCTATATATATGTGATTGCAATGAACATTTACAACATGAATCAAAATTGAAAAGACTTAGAATAGTCTACTTACCTCCAGCCATTGTATCGAGTTACTGTAATCGGTTTCAAAACTTTGATTTCCAAACTCTAATATCTCCTTTTAGATGGTGTATTTATGGAAAAACAGTAGAGACGAGTTCGAGACCATTTCAAATCTATATAACTGTGGCTTCCATCATGCCACGTTGCTCTTATTTGCCACCATGTTTGAGCAGTTTGTGGAACGTGCTCCTTAACTGCAGCAGAAGTGAGAGATGGTGTGGACCCACATTTTTCACGTGTGTCCCCACTCGATCGGTGAGACTCGCTTTTATTTGTGAAAACTTTTGTTTTTGGAAAAGTCGGAGTTGCCACTTATTTAATTTTATTTTAAAGGGAAAATAAAACAAGAAATAAAACCCTAAAAAAATGAATCCATAATTTTTGGAAAAGCGTGTCTTTGAAAAACCCGAGTCTAGGTCCATGAATCAGGTTACTTATTGGGAAGGTACCTCTAAAAGGTAGCACCCCTCTAAGCCCTATAAAGGTCTTTACTAACTAAGTTAAGGGGAGATGTGGCAATTAATTGATTAACTCAGGATACCAAGGTTGACCAAGGTGATTACAAAAAATAACATGCCAAACAAGATCAAATCACAATAAAGGAGAGTTAGGGCGCGTACCTGAACCACTTCTTAAGCGCAATCATAAAACATCAATGGTTAGTTTAGATAATATATCACCCAACATGCATTTTATCATAGATAATCGAACAATGAAACATATATCAAGACATCCCAAGCATTCTCAAACATAGGTATAATTCACAATGACAATCATATTTACAGGATTTGGAAGGTAGGTGACAGGAGACGTACCTGGATAGCATAGATAACTCCTAATGCGCTTCCTCAGGAAATGAGGGGTTAGATAATAAATAATAAAATAATAAATTCTAACATGCTCATCTAATTAGCATAGCAAAAATGATCAAGGAATACGAAATCATCAATTATCACATACGTCTTGTATATAATTCCAAAAAAATAGATAAATATGATTACAACAAATAGCAAGGATAGTAGCAAAAATAAGTTTTGAAAAGATTTTCTTATGTAGGGGTTTCACTAATTCCCCAATTGATTTACACAAATTTAGCCCAGTATTATCCCATTATTTAGGATCACAAGCTTTGATTCGTGTTTTTGTTCAAAACCAAACTTTTTGTTGGAAAACCGAGAAGGATGTAAACCGATCAAGATATGGTTGCATATCATTTTTTTTAAAAAAAGATTTTGATCTTGAGGACTCTAAATGAATTTTTTTTTTAAATAGATTTTAAAGGGATCTTTTAAGAAAAGGGTTTTATTCTAGAATAAAATAAATTAATTTGAAAACAATGAGACATAAGGAAGAAAATATTAAGCAAAAAAAAAAAAAAACAAAAGAGAACAAAATACCAATCAAAACAAAGAAAACGGAAATCACAAAATAAAGATTTAGACAATCATGTCAATTGAAGTGGTGAAAGTAGGGCCAACCTTCATGGGTTTCCAGTGGCCTTCAAAAAAAGAATTTGACTAACAATTAATAAGGCATCAAATTTATGACTTCCTAATCAAACAAACTAACAAAATATTATCCAAGACTAACATTTAGATTTCAAGAAACACATGAAGTAAAATAAAAATAACCAATCAAAGATTAAAGCCAACAAACTTAGCATATGGAGATAATAATATGGGATCAATTAAGGTAAATTAGCATTCTAACAAAATATGATAAATCAAATACCAAAGTTCAACAATCTTGAAAAAAACATGAAAACAATAACACACAATTAATAGGTTGATTATCTAAAATTCCTAAAGCTCATACTAAATGTCAATAGATCAAAGCCAAAATTAACATACTTAAAACATGAAAATAATTACACATGATTGACTAAATTAATTAAACAAAATTGGATATAAATGGATTAAATTCGAAATTAATGAAATAAAAAACACACAAACACATTCAATACTAAAAATAATTAATACTAGATTAAATCAAGAACATCGACATCATCTAATAAGATTGGCTAAACTATCAAATTGAAATCACAAATATATTTAAACTAAAGCAAATAAATAAATTAACAAAATAAAATTAAACTAAAATCGAAATTAAAAATATGGGATTTGTCTAAGAGGGTTAATCAAACAATTGAATTAAAATCATGAACGTATTCAGATTATAAAATAAATTAAAATCAAACTAAATTGAAATTAAACTCTATTTAATAAAATTATTGGAATTAAAAACTCAAACTTTATTTGATACGATCAATTAAACTAATAAATTAAAATCAACGAATGCATTTAAACTAAAAACGAATTAAAATTAAAGTAATTGGAATTAAAAACCCAAACTTTATTTAGCGTGATTATTTAAACTAAAAACGAATTAAAATAAAACTAATTAGGATCACTAACACATTCAAATTAAATCATAAACTACAACTAAATTTATTCAGAATTAAAAAAAAAAAAAAACTTCATCTCACAAAATATTTAAACTAAGGAATTAAAATCACTAACTCATTTAAATTAAATTATAAACTAAAACTAAATTAATCCGGGATTAAAGAAATAAACTTTATCTCTCAAATTATTTAAACTAAGGAATTAACATCATTAACACATTCAAATTAAATTATAAACTAAAACTAAATTAATCCGAAATTAAAAAAAAATAAACTTTATCTCTCAAATTATTTAAACTAAGGAATTAAAATCACTAACACATTCAAATTAAATTATAAACTAAAACTAAATTAATCCGGAATTAAAAAAATAAACTTTATCTCTCAAATTATTTAAACTAAGGAATTAACATCATTAACACATTCAAATTAAATTATAAACTGTAACTAAATTAAATCAAAATTAAAAATACGTGCTTTATCTAACAATATTAATTAAGTTAAAGAATTAAAATCACGAATAGGCTTAAACTAACAGGTAGATTAAAAATAAACTAATGTAGAACTAAAAATATAAATTTTTACGACTATTTAAACTAATGAACCAAAACGATAAAAAAACATCTAATCTAGGAGATAAATAGAAATTATGCGAATTGAGATTAAGGAAATTTATCACTAAGAATCAAATTAACCAAAGAACTAAAAAAAAATGCTCAATTGAAAACTAACCTGTGTTATAGAAAAATCAAAATTCCCTCTTGATGCCAATCAAAGTGGCAATCCAATGCCTGTCTGAAGTCCCCCCTGCTCCTAAAATTCCTTGTATGCTCTCAAATGTATTGATCTCCCTACCAAGGAAAAGAATGTCCTCCTTGTGTCCCTCTCTCTGCCAAATAAAAAATCCCTCTCCGTCTGGATCTTTCTTTCCCGAAGAAAAAATCCCTCCCTGTCTGGATCTCTCTCTGCCCCTTATATATGTACTAGAGGGTTTTCTCCTCCTCATCTTTTTGTTTCTTCACACCTATACACTTGGAAGCACTAATACTAGCACTCTTTAATAGGCTATGAACACTATGGTTTGGCTTGCTGGGTCCATTTTCTACATTTCCTTTCTCTAAACCCTCAACTTTTGAAGGACTCTCAAGAGTTGTAGTAACAGAAGCAGCATGACGTTTTTCAAATTCCTTATTTTCATCAACAACCTCATTAATAGGTGCACAAACCCGCTCTCTAGGCAAGGAAGCGTGCTACCTTTAGAGTGGAGTGCTTCTTTCACCTTTACCATAATTCTCTTCAAGATGAGCAAACTGTCGCTTAAATCAATCAACACCACTCGGGTACATGAAGCTAGTTTGATTTCCACCACAAAGGTACAGTTGGGTTTTTCCTCATGTGGAAGGCCCAAAATTGAGAGCCCAAAATTTAAGGCATCTTAGGCCTTTCTTCTTCTTCTTCTTCCAATTTTTTACAGCCACCGGAGGTAGAAGAAAAAGAGAAAGAACGAGAAAAAAAAGAGAACGGGAGAACCACCATTTTTGAAGAGAAAAACACAGTTTTTTCTTCACTGCCCAGATTTCATCAAAGGTACGATTACTCTTCGTCTGTGGGTCGATCGACCTGAAATTTGGAGGAGAGGTTCGTGACTCATTGATCTTCAATCAGAATGGTGGAGATCGGATTTGGAGATCTGGACAGTCGTCTTTCAGTCTGAGAACAGAGCCTTTGTTTTGATGCGTTTTCTATCTAGACAGTTTTGATCATAAGCTCCGATTAAGGTTAATCCGTGGTTCGATTGAGCCGATTTTTTGAGAGCACGTTCGTGACTTATTGATCTTCATTCTGAATGGTGGAGATTGGATTTGGAGTTCAGAACAATTATATTTCAGTCCGAGAACAGTGGTGTGTTTGGTGAGATCTCTCCATTATTTTTATCCAAAGTTGTTGAAATTGCCAAGATTAATTGATCTTGAGATATGGTTGATGTATGCCTCTAGTTTTATATAGAGAGAATTATGTAACCCATTAATTATATTAGTGGAGTTTTTAAGTGGCCTAAGGGTCACGTGGTTTTTACTTCTCATATTGGAGAAGGTTTTCCATACTAAAATTATTGGTGTTCATATACTTGTTGATTGGGTGAATTCTTATTGCTCTATTTGATTGATTCCTATTAGGTTCTCACAAGAGATGATAAAACCTAGTTGTGCATTCTTTGTGTTTATCCCATCAAAGTGGTATCAGAGCATTGGTTCAAGATAATTTGTGCCTTGTGTAGAACAATGGAAAGCAATACAAGTAGAATGATTACTTTGAATGGCTCCAATTATCATGTTTGGAAAGGAAAGATGGAAGACCTATTATATGTGAAGGATTATTATTTGCCTGTGTTTGCTTCTAAAAAGCCAGAAAATAAAATTGATGCAGAATGGAATTTACTTCATCGACAGGTTTGTGGTTATATTAGACAGTGGGTAGGTGATAATGTTCTCAATCATGTTAGTTAAGAGAAACATGCACGGAGTCTATGGAACAAGTTGAACAGTTATATGCTCGAAAGATTGCTAACAATAAATTGTTTCTGATCAAGAAGATGATTAGCTTGAAGTATCTAGATGGAACTCCTATGATAGATCACTTGAATATATTCCAAGGTATTATTAATCAGTTGGCTGGAATGAATATCAAGTTTGAGGAAGAGATGCAAAGGTTGTGGCTTCTTGGTACATTGTCGGACTCGTGGGAGACGTTTAGAACTTCTTTGTCTAACTCAACCCCAGATAGTACTATGAATATGGATTTGGTTAAGAGTTGTGTTCTGAATGAAGAGATGAGAAGAAAGTCACAGGGTTCTTCTTCACAATCAAATGTCCTAGTTACTGAAAAGAGGAGGAGGAGTAAGAGTAAAGGTCTAAAGAACAGAGGCATAAGCAAAAGCAAGACTAACAAGTTTGCCAATGTTGAGTGTCATTATTGCCATTTGAAAGGGCATATAAGGAAGTATTGTCGCCAATTGAAGAGAGATATGAAACAAGGGAACGTGAAAGACAAGAAGAATGACAATAGTGGTGAAGATGATCGAGTTGCCACTACCACTTCAGATTTCCTTATTGTTTATGATAGTGATGTTGTTAATTTTGCTTGCCAGGAGACCAGTTAGGTGATTGATAGCAGTGCCTCAATCCATGCTACACCTCAGAAAGATTTCTTTACATCCTACACATCCAGTGATTTTGGAAGTGTTAGGATGGGTAATGATGGCTCAATTAAATCCATTGGTATGGGAAATGTGCTTTTGGAGACTAGTAATGGTACTGTGTTGATTTTGAAGAATGTCAAACACATTCTAGATATCCACATGAATTTAATCTCCACAGGTAAGCTTGATGATGAAGGGTTCTGCAACACCTTTCGTGATAGTCACTAGAAGCTCACCAGAGGTTCTATGATGGTAGCAAAAGGAAAGAAGTGTTCCTCATTGTATTTGATGTAGGCAAGAGTAATTGATTCTAGTATCAATGTAGTGGATGATGATAGCACAGTTGAGCTTTGGCACAACAGACTCAGTCACATGAGTAAGAAAGACTTGATGATTTGGGCTAAGAAAAATCTTCTTTCTGGTATGAAGAAGGGATCTTTGAAAAGACGTGCTCATTGCTTAGCAGGAAAGCAGACCAGAGTTGCATTCAAAACACACTGCCATACAAGAAAGCCATGTATGCTTGATTTAGTATATTCTGATGTGTGTGGTCCTATGAAAATAAAAACACTTGGTGGATCTCTATATTTAGTGACTTTTATAGATGATCATTCAAGAAATATTTGGGTGTATACCTTGAAAACAAAAGACCAAGTGTTAGAAGTGTTTAAGCAGTTTCATGCTCTTGTTGAGAGACAATCTGGTGAAAATTTGAAATGCATCTGAACTGATAATGGGGGTTAGTATTTTGGTCCTTTTAATGAGTATTGTAGACAACATGGTATTCGGCATCAAAAGACACCTCCTAAGACTCCTTAGTTGAATGGGTTGGTTAAGAGAATGAATATGACATTGGTTGAAAGGGTGAGATGTTTACTTTCGCAGTCACAGTTGCCAAGATCCTTTTGGGGTGAGGCTTTGAATACTGTTGTACATGTTCTCAATCTTACACCATGTGTTCCTTTAGAATTTGATGTTCCTGATAGAATTTGGTCAGATAATGAAATCTCTTATGATCACTTGCGTGTCTTTGGATGCAAGGCTTTTGTGCACATTCTGAAAGATGAGAGGTCTAAGCTTGATGCTAAGACAAGACCTTATGTATTCATTGGCTATGGTCAGGATGAGCTTGGTTACAGGTTTTATGATCCGGTGCAGAAAAAGCTTGTAAGAAGCTGAGATGCTATGTTTATGGAAGATCATACCATATAGGACATTGAGAAGACTGATGCAATAGAGTTTCCGCATAGTGATAATCTGATTGACTTAGATCCAGTTCCTTTGACACAATTTCCTACACAAGTTGAAAATGAAGCACATGATGACCAACATGAAATTGGTGATGTTGAAACTCCCACACAGGTTGAGATGGATGATGATGTTCATGAGCAGTCACCAGTAGTAGAGGCTTCACCAGATATTCCACTCAGGAGGTCTACCAGAGACCGACATCCTTCCACATGGTATTCTATTGATGATTATGTATTACCAACTGATGGGGGAGAACCTGAAAGTTATGACGATGCCCTGGGAGATGAAAATAAGATGAAGTGGATTAATGCTATGCAAGATGAGATGAAGTCATTGCATGAGAATCATTCTTTTGAACTTGTCAAGTTGCTAAAGGGAAAAAAAGCTTTGAAGATCAGGTGGGTTTACAGAGTAAAGCAAGAAGAACACACTTCACAGCCACATTACAAAGCTAGATTGGTTGTTAAAGGGTTCAGTCAAAAGAAAAGTATTGATTTTGATGATTTTTTTCTCCTGTTGTTAAGATGTCGTCTATTCGTGTTGTTTTGGGCTTGGCAGCTAGTCTTGATTTGGAGATTGAGCAGATGGATGTTAAAACTGCATTTCTCCATGGTGATTTAGACAAAGAAATTTATATGGAACAACCAGAGGGTTTCACAATAAAAGGAAAAGAGGATTATGTGTGTAAGTTGAAGAAAAGTCTTTATGGCTTAAAGTAGGCACCGAAGCAGTGGTATAAGAAGTTTGAATCAGTTATGGGGGAGCAAGGCTACCAAAAAACTACTTCTGAAAATTGTATATTTGTACAAAAATTCTCTGATGATGATTTTGTTATATTGTTGCTCTATGTTGATGATATCTTGATTGTTGGCAGAAATGTTTCAAGAATTGATAAGCTGAAGAAGCAGTTAAGCAAATCCTTTTCCATGAAGGATTTGGGGCCAGTAAAGAAAATTCTTGGTATTAGAATTGAGCGAGATAGAGCATCCAAGAAGCTGTATATGTCACATGAGCAATATATTGAAAAGGTGCTTGAAAGATTTAACATGAGCAAAGCTAAAGTGGTTAGTTCTCCTCTAGCTAGTCACTTTAAGTTAAGCAGTAGACATAGCCCTTCTATAGATAAGGAGAAGGAAGACATGAGAAGAGTTCTGTATGCCTCAGTAGTAGGAAGTTTGATGTATGACATGGTATGTACTAGACCAGACATAGCTTATGCAGTTGCTGTTGTTAGCCGCTTTCTATCTAATCTAGGACAACTACATTGGGAGGTAGTCAAGTGGATTATGAGATATTTGCGAGGCACTTCCAAGTTGAAACTCACTTTTGGAAGTGGGAAACCAATACTTGTTGGCTACACTGATTTAGATATGGCAGGGAATGTAGATAATAGAAGGTTTACTTCAGGTTATTTGATGACATTCTCAGGAGGTGCTGTGTCTTGGCAATCAAAACTACAGAAATGTGTTGCACTCTCTACAACAGAGGTAGAGTACATTGTAGCATCAAAAGCATGTAAAGAGTTGTTGTGGATAAAACGTTTCATACATGAGCTCAGGTTTAAGCAGCCACGCTATGTGGTATACTGTGATAACCAGAGCGCCATTCACCTTAGTAAGAATTCTACATTTCATGCAAGATCGAAGCACATTGATGTGAGGTATCATTGGATGAGAGATGCTCTCAATGAAAACTTGTTTGAACTTGAGAAGATACTTACCGATCACAATGGCTCAAATATGTTAACAAAGTCCTTACCAAGGGAGAAGCTTGAAGTTTGCTATTCAATCGCTGGGATGGCGAGCCCCTCCACATAATCGGAAAGGGGGAGATTTGTTGGGTTTTTCCTCATGTGGAAGGCCCAAAATTTAAGGCCTCTTAAGCCTTTTATATAAAAGGGTTAGAAGAAGAATCCTTTCTTCTTCTTCTTCTTCCAATTTTTTGCAGCCATCAGAGGTAGAAGAAAAAGAGAGAGAAGGAGAAAAGAGAGAGAATGGGAGAACCACCATTTTTGAAGAGAAAAACACAGTTTTTTCTTCACTTCCTAGATTTCATCAAAGATACGATACCACTTTGTCTGTGGGCCGATCAACCTGAAATTTGGAGAAAAGGTTCGTAACTCATTGATCTTCAATCGGAATGGTGGAGATCGGATTTGAAGATCCAGACGGTCGTCTTTTAGTCTGAGAATAGAGCCTCTATTTTGATGCGTTTTCTATCCGGACAGTTTTGATCATAAGCTCTGATCAAGGTTAATCCGTGGTTTGATTGAGCCGATTTTTGGAGAGCACATTCATGACTTATTGATCTTCATTCTGAATGGTGAAGATTGGATTTGGAGTTCAGAAGAATTATATTTCAGTCTGAGAATAGTGGTGTGTTTGGTGAGATCTCTCCATTATTTTTATCCAAAGTTGTTGAAATTGCCAAGATTAATCGATCTTGAGATATGGTTGATGTATGCCTCTAGTTTTATCTAGAGAGAATTTTGTAACCCATTAATTATATTAGTGGAGTTTTTAAGTGGCCTAAGGGTCCCGTGGTTTTTACTTCTCATATTGGAGAAGGTTTTCCACGCTAAAATTATTGGTGTTCATATACTTGTTGATTGGGTGAATTCTTATTGCTCTATTTGATTGATTCCTATTAGGTTCTCACAAGAGAGGATAAAACCTGGTTGTGCATTCTTTGTGTTTATCCTATCAGGTACTCCTGTAGCATCTGGGGATGATACTATAGTATCTCTCGATATATTAACTCCCTAACATCATTTTTTGTTCATTTCCTTATCTCAAAGTCAAACTCAAGTTTTGAAATGGGTTGAGTGGAAGGTTCACGATCTAAATTTTCCAAACCATCAAATTACGAATCATCTAAGGCCTCTTCAACAGTTGGACGATCTTTAAGATCAAATGTAAGGAGACGTTCTGATAGTTGAAGAGCCAACAGATCGACATCAAGGAATTTTTGTGAGAAAGGAATGGATGGTTTTTTTTATACGCATGGTACTTAGATATCTTCTTGCTTCTCATTCCAAATCCCTGCAATTAATCTAGCAGAAGGAGTGCCAGACAAACTAGTCATGAGATCTAACTGGTGCACCACATTTTTCCTCGGAAACAACTGTTTTCTTGTAAGCATTTCATCTGGTTGCAACATAGTTTGTCTAGAAACTAGCTGATGACACATCATTGAATGACACCCCAGCAAGCCCAAAATCACACATCTTCAATTTGCAGTCAACATTAGTAAGAACATTTTTTTTTTTGGCTTCAAATCTCGATGAAATACATTTGATGTATGTATATATTTTAGACCCCGAAAAAGCTGGTACAAGAAAAAAAATTGATAGTGCTCGGGAGTAAGATCATCGTTTGCCTTAATTATTGGATGAAGATCATATTCAATCAATTAAAAAACAATGTAAATATCTCTAGATTCTCTTCGAGAAGGTAGGGGCATGATATGTTTTATTTCTACAATATTCGGATGCCGAAGCAACCGTAAGAACTCGATTTCTCTTAGAATTCGTGTAGCATCAGAGACATGTTCAAAGACATCATTAATATTCTTGATTGCAACCTTTTCTCTAGTGTGGGTATCAATTACAAAGCTAACAACACCATAACTTCCTTTGCCAACGACTTCTTAGACTCGGTATCTGCTCACCTCTCCATATTCTGTGAAGAGTTCTATTTCTGGCATGCCCTTCTTGTGAGGATCCATGGGTCTTCATTTGGGGACTTTGATGAGTGTAAAAGCAAGGGCTGCATATACCATAAGAGTGAAAAATGTATGCATGGGGCAGATATAGTATAGCCTCATTGTTAAGAATAATACAGCAAAATGCCACAAAGAAATTTAGCCGCCACATCATCTGTGTAAAGCGTGCAAGGCTAAAATCCTTCCTAATGTAATAATAAGAGAAGTTTCCAAATCCAGTCATCCAGACATATGTAGCAATAAAGACACGAATTGCTTTGTATATCTCCATAGCAGCGAAGTAATGATACATTAGAAATACAACTTGCATCTATCCTTTCCACTCCTCAGTTTGATGCCGGTTAAGAAAAAGTAAGGCCTTTCCGGAGAATGCTGACTTGTCATGATATTTCTTAAGAGAAGTCATAAAACAAACTATGACGAGAAGCAAGTAGAGAAAGATGAAGAGGTCGCTATTATAGTTCTTAGTACTACGCTGTCACATACGTAGAAGTATGTCGGAATTGCCCCAAACTTAGACATTGTTCTCAAAGTTGATCGGTTTTCCGATAAGAATGAGTCATCCATTGTTAAAAACCTAATTAAGTTCACTTTGATGGATGAACTATTGAACTTTGTAGATGTTGATTTTGTAAGACCTCATTCCAGTAAAATAGCCGGTCATCTTCCTTGATTGTTTCATTTCCCAATTGAACCAGATTATTGTCTGAATGAACTGCCCAAGCGTAATCAGCGAGGAGACCACCATTCCCATTGCGCGAACCGATTCGGAACTGAGAAATAAGAGAGCAGGTGAGGGTGAAGAGGATGAGAGAGCCGAGGACAAGGTAGTGAATACATATATAGGAGAAGATAACCCTAAGAGACAGATAGAAAGAGAGATCCGAAGCAAATGGTGAGGGAGGAAGAGAGGATCTTAGGGTAGTCATTCCATGGAGAAAAGGTGGTTGTGTCTTCTTGCTTTCTAGACTCCACGACTGCTTGTACGTGGTGATGTCCCGAGTCTCCAATGATGTTCTTCCCTCCTTTTGCAGCCATGGTGGAGATATAAAAAAGGATCTCTCCCACCTTGCATGTTTTCCCCCTATCAATGCATAATTTAAGACCTCTTCTTACCGAGGTAGTGAAATTCTCCTCCTCCAGATCTATCAGTCTCCACTTTATATATATATATATATATATATATATATATATATATATATATATATATAAATTCCTTTCCTTTTACCTTCGGCTGTGATCTGCCTTCCTTTTTTAACAATATAAATCTCCTTTCCATCCTCCATTCAGTCGTGATTTGTCTTCCTTTTTTAACAATATAAATATCTTTTCCATCCTCCATTCAATCATGATCTTCTCTCCTTGATGGCTCCAAGTCTCATACAAAATTAAAAATAAAGTGGAGATAAGAAATCATAAAATTGGAAATAGAATAAAATCAAATAGAAAATCAAATCACATAGTCACAAATATCCAAGATGTGAATTCATGGAATTAAAGAATGAATAAATAAGTAGGTAAATAAACAAATAAATTGATAAAAGTATAAAAATAAATATTAGATGTATGCAATTAGGAAAAATCAAGAAATTAAATTAATACAACGGATTATAATAATTTAAATGTCAAACTCAAAACATTCAAAATTAGAAAATTCATTCATGCAATAAAAAGTCAAGCCAACACTCATCTTATCCCGAAAAATAAGTAACCAAGATCAAGATCATGCCTAAGTGAACTATGCCAAAAGAAGTGTTTAAGTGACCTATTCTGAAAGAGTGTCTAAGTAACCTAGGGTGAATGTGTGCAAGCTAGAAGGTGCTAAGTGCATCTAAATGGGCCTAAGGTGATGCCTAATGGGCCAAGTGTATCTAAATGGGTCTAGGGTGCCTAAGTGGGCCTAAGTCTAAATTAGGGCTACCAAGAGTCACAACGGGGTTTGATAAATCTCTCAAACAAAGTCCTTAAGGTGGCTTAGAAAAGACAGACTATATGAGTAGTAATGGGCCATCAGGGAATTGCCATAAAGTACTGAAAAAAATACTTAATAGAACATGTGCTAGGAGGACAAAATTGAGGGTCTACAAATGGTGAAGGACATGGTCAAAGTGTTGGACCACATTAGAAGTGTTGGACGTGTGTGAACGTGTATCAACTAACATGAAAAACTTAGGGTTTATGCCCGACATGTCTTGGGACTGCCATGTGAACACATCAGCATGAGTTTGCAAGCATGTGTTCCACTTGTTTCTATAAGAATTCCAAGATCAACCATCTAAGTTGAGTGATATGCTTGTCTTGTATCCCGGTTGACATATCTTGAGTTGGTTCTCTTATATCTTGTTGTTACTAAGGTTCCTTTGTAGTAGGCATGAGATGGAGTTTAATTGATTTTTGTTTAAAAAAAAGTGTTGGGTTGAACACCTCCTGCTTGCGCCTCCATGCTAAGTGCTATTAAATGGAATCTTCAAGTTGTTAGTTGATCACCCATTATTTCAATAATTCCTTTAGGTGTCGCTATTTTGATTTTTTGGCGGTAGGTAGAAGTCATAGCTATAGTTGCATGAATCTAAGGACGTCTTAAAATCGCATTACGCAGTGAGGCAGAACTATTTATTAAGAACAATGCATTTATTCGTACCTCTCTAGCAATGACCTCTAATATTAGTTGCCCTGCAGCATGGGTAGCTTTCCTATTAAACCCTACTAAAAAGGTTTGCGATCGCCATAGTTTCTTATGCTCATGGCTCATCAACTAAAAGCAATGATGGAATAGGATATTAGAGGAGCTTCCGATATCAACTAGGCTTCTCTGAACTCGATACCCTCCAATTTGTAAGGTCATCACAAGCGGGTCATCGTGAGAGAGGGATACATTGTAGAAATCTTCTGGGTGAATCTTATCATTCCCAACGCATCCTATCCACTTTATCTATGGGGCCGATTGGAGGTGTTCCCAACGTCGGAGCAACTTCTGATGGCGACGTTGCTCCAAACAAGCCTATGCCCTATTGGAAGTTGTGTTGTCGATGACATATATTATCGGAAGAGCACCATCTTCAACTTTCAACTCCCTTTTATGTTCTTTATCTGCCGTCGAAGGGGGTTGCACCAGTCGATTCTTGACATAGTGTTGCAAACCTTCTTGTTGTACCAACTCTTCCAAGTAACAACGTAAAGATTTGCATTGGTTGGTTCGATGCCCATGTAGGTGGTGATAATGGCAATACTTAGTTTTATTAGGGTGGTCAGTCAATCAAACTGGTGGAGGCGATCACTGAAAATTAGATACATTTTTTATTTCCATCAAGAGTTGCTCTCTAGGAAAGATGGTGAACTCAATATGAGGTACCTCATCCACTGGGTACCTTAAAGATCTCTTATCAGCCTCAACTTTCTTTCAAGCCCAAGGTCCTTAAACCTGTGTATGTTCTACCTATTACATTTTGGTTTGCTTTCCACCACTCCCATTTCTTCTATTATATTAGCATAGTGATTAGCTTTAGACAAGAGTGCTTCCATTGTGGTAAGTCCACTTTTAGTGAGCGATCCCTGGAAGGGGCTACCTAGCGGTAGAGCCTTCCTGAAAGAAATCACAGGAGTCTTCAGGTCGTCAGTCTCGACCTGCCTAGCTTTGAGTTGTTCCCAAAGACGAATTTGCTTGCAACTTAATTTGTTGTATTTCTGCCACCAGCCTTCCATATTTATGTTCCAGCTTTTTTGACTTTGAAGCTGCAAACCATGAACGACTTTTTGGTGCTACTTAGGCAATTTTTAGGTCTAGCGTATAACTTCTTGTACTTTCTTCTTATACTACTAGGCTTATTGATGGAGTATACACCTTTCTTTCATAATCATGAAACTGGTAAGCTAGCTCATCTTGTCTAGCTAAGAGATTCTCGAGTTGTTGGCGGTATTCACGATGTTGTTAATTCATTTGATGTTGCAGTTGTGCTAGTCAGTTTCGCATAGCATCTTGCTCATTTAACTCACTTTTTCGAGTCAGTCCTTCCTCAACTGATTCTCCATCTTGTGTTATGACACATCATTTTGGCTAAAAAATTCTTCTTTAGCAAAGAACTTCCCATGGACAGTGTCAAATCTGGAAGCGGATTTTCTTATTAGATTCATTGTGATTGTACAACATACTTGATTCGTTCCCAATTGGTGTCTCAGCTGATTCATGTTCAGCTGGTGCTCTTCGATTGAGAGAGTAATCAACAAAATTTATAACCTATATCACCATGCATTAGGATAGCTTAGCTAATATAGCATAGTGGCTCTAGGATCGTTCACTGGGAAGGGTTTTCAACTCTCAACTGATACCAATTCAAAGTAAATTGGTGCTTTTTCATTTCAAGGTTAGCTTAAGAAATAAAACACAAACTTTGTTTAAATGAGGTTTTGTTTAAAGCTAACTAAAAATAAAGTAATGGAAATTACTTATGAAGAAAAACATTCCTTGGAGGTTTAGGTTCACAGGGGAGGTTCCTTATGCAAAAACAGAGCTCTGGTCATTTGGTTCATTTCCTCGTATTAGAGAATTAACATATAGTCAATTCTCTAACCGGTGCTGTATAGAGGTTTCCTTTAAATGGATTTCATCTCTAATTTCCTCTCACTGATGCAACTTGCAATGGCTCGTGCCTCTCACCTAGCATTTGCCATTCAAGGTGATCTTTAACTTTGGACTTCCCTTCTCAAGCTCGCAAGAGATAACTAATGGATGTCTCCTTGGAGTCCAAAAGCTTACTAAGTGTTGGCAATTCTAGAAAATCCTACCTTCAAGTCACTTTCCAAAAGCTCTCAAGAGATAAACTAGTGCATCTCCATGGACGGAGATCACTTGCCTTACCAAGTGTTGGCTCAAGTTAAAATTGAAGGTGTTTTAAGTTAACTAAAAACATAGAAATCATTGAAGGAACACACTTTCTCTTCATTAATGGCTGAAACCACAAAGCTATAAATTCTTGCACTTGGAACCTTTCCCAGCAACCTTAACTCCAAGGAACTAAAAGTCTAGCCACTCATTCTCTGAGGAAACTTCCTCAGAGCTTGTTTGGCTAGAAATTAAAAAGAGCGAGAAAACAAAGATATATATATATATATATATATATATGAAAAGCAGAGTAAGTGCTCTGTAGATATATTACTTATACAAAAGGTTGTCTCTGAGAACAAGCTCTCCAGAATGTTACATCATCCCCGTGTAAAAGAAATTATAAACTATATATATAGGTTTATTTACCCCTTGTTCTTACTTAGAGACTAAGGAATCCTATGATACGTGAGTTACAAGGAGACTTTGGGGATTTAGACATCAAATATCTAAAGCAAAATATCCCAAAATATCTCAAAATGTCGGTCGGGAAGCTTCAGGAGAACATTGCGGCACTGTGCAAAATGGCTGCGAAATGGATCCGGCGATTCTAAATTGTTTGCTGAGCCAAGCTATCCGGATAATCTGAATTGGCGGCTGCGGATGCTCTCCGGGTGAGCGCTATCAAAGGATCCGGACATGTTTGACCGGGGAAGTTGAAACGCCTCCTCTCCCATCCGGTTGTGAGACATCCGGATGTAAAATGTCGGTGCACGGAATTCCGGATGTGAAATGTCGGCGGATGGAATTCTTACTCGGGTGGACTGAGCTTATGCCACGTGTCTCTATCCGGAGCAACTCCATCTGGATTCCCCAAGAGGTAAGGCTGAGCAAGTCTTGCTACAGCCCACGTTCCGCCGTCCTCCGATGGTGTGTCCGGATGCCCTGTCCGGACATCTTTTGCCATGGATTCCTAAAGAACTCTCCTTAATCTCGGATTGCTTTGGTGATCAAAAAGCTATCAAAACACCAACACTTAACACGATTTGATTAGAATTGATTGCAAGGGTCCTTAATATGTTAATTGGGTTAAAATGTGATAACTACTACTCAAAAGTATTTAAAAGAGTTAATTATAAGCTATCAAAATAGCACTTTTTGAGTAGTAATCAATACTAGTTTTCCTTTTATATAGCGGTGCATGTTGACTTTCCCAATTAATCTTGGTGGCCATTGCAGCTTTTTAGCTAGATTCCAAATTTAGAATTAGGAGTCCTATTAGTAGCAATAAGATGGAGATTCACTGGGGTACCTCTCTATGCATGGTGCCTATGGTAGTCTCTTTTTAAGATAGAGGATTGGAATGAGTTGCTTCATTCAAAGGGTACCTGATTGGCAGGTACCTATTTTTAATACTATCAAATTCGATTCCTTTTTTCAAAGTCTCTCAAGTGGTGATCTAAGGCCTCCCAGACTTTACATCATATTCCATCATCGTGCACCACCACGGTTTTGCATCATAAATTAAATACATATCGATGATAGAGACTCTTTTTGCCGTAAAGACATGAGCAACCTTGAAGAACTACTTCATATCCCATATAAAGTTCTCCAACTCTTTTACATCTCCATTGCCCTTGAAGCCTTTTATTTCAATAACACATACTTTGGAAGAAGATGCTTAAGAACCAGTGGGAGCTCACTATAACACTACTTTGTTGAGAACGATGTTGTCTCCTTCAAAGGCCTACACCATAGCCTTGCAATCATCAACCAAGGCCTGCACCTCTGCCTTTAGACTAGCAACCTTATCCTCAACATGTTTTTCATGAGACTTAACCAAATTTCACTATACTTGGATTTCCCCCACTATATGTTCTACCCACGAAGCCATAATGGCATCATCACTTGGTCATTCTTCTATCAATGCTTCTAACCAAGATACCATTTCTTTCAATTCTTCTGTTACACTACCACCAACCATGTCATAGCAGGGCTTTAATACCACTTGTCACATGCACCCATTAAAACCACCACCAAATTTTTTCTAAGTGTATAGTGCTAAGACACTAATCTTAGCCAACCTTCCCAAAAAGTCACAAAACAAAATCCAACTTAAACAAGATAACAATCAATTATGAGAACTTTTCCTAACTTGTGTTTTTATTAAAATTACAAGATTACAAAATTGTTTTACAAGTGCTTTAACACTTATGCAACTTCCCAAGTCAAAGAACCAACCTCATTGAGAATAACATAGTTTGCTTCTCTTTATTTTTGTTTTTTTTACAATTGGATTATTCACCCTCTCTCTATAATGAAGAGGATTTTATAGATGATGCCAATCCATTTAAATTTTGAATTTAAACCTTTGAATTCAAAATAGGAGCCTGGAGTGGTGGTTATGCAACCACCATAGCTACCCAACTAATCACACTCATTTAGCCAAAGGTGTCTCCTCATGTTGCATGCAAGCACAAGCCTACCTAATGCTCCCTTGAATGCCTCAAGTCATACCCTTTCAAGATTCCTCTTGCTAACAAGTCGACTATAACAACCTCTGCCACTCAACCAAACAAGTCCTTTTCTAATTGCCTCAACCCAAGGTCATGTCCAGTTCGGTGTTACAAGCTAACCCCATGCCAGTTTGGTCTTTGGGCCCTTTGCATGTCAATCAGACCCACATCAAACTTCTTATGTGTGTATCACTAGCCTATGACAAGTGGTATTGAAAACACTCAATGGCAGGATGAAACCAGTCAACATAGTGGTATTGAAATGCATGGCGTGTAAGCTGAGCCCCTTTGATTCTTGCCCATGGGGTTGCCGCATAGGCCATGCCACTATGTTAGAACTTTAGGCTTATGGAAAATGGTATCAAGGCAAGGCAAGAGGTAGAGCATGGTGGTGTTCCCTTATGAGGATATATGGCCAATGCATTATCTCTCTCAATGGCAAAGCAAGTAGCCTATGAAGCCTAACGTTGCAATAGTGCAAGGAATGACACTATGGCATGAATCGAATTTGCACTTATGAGGACCCGTGAAAGAGTATGGGTACATCTAGATTGCGGGGTGTCATTGGTTGTCTAATAGTGCACACGGGTGTTGCTTACTAGAGGTAGAAACTGGTGTTTGGGTGCACATTTCTAGGGTGTTACCGAGATAACACAACCAGTGGATGTCGCGTCTAAGTTGTGAATGTCCCCTTTGGCCCAGTGGGTTTCAGCAGGGAACCTTTGGTTATTAATGGCTCATAGAGAGCAGCAACATTCGAGGGCATCATTTGGTGAAGACATGAAGCCTTGCATGAGGGGGTGCAAGAGATTAGGTGGGGAAGAGTGTCACAAACTATTTGTTTGGTGTTCTTGACCATAGAGAGAATATTGATCAAGATTAGTATGTTGGCTAGTTTAAGCTGAATGTAATGGGAATTGCTCTAGGGAAAGGGCGTATATGTGATGGTGGATGCTTCTTCAAAGTTTAGGCAGCCGACTCGGTTAAGTTTGGGGAGCTTGTTGCTAGTTAGGGACTTGACGATGAAGAAGAGCTTGGCCATCTCCTATACAAACTAATCGAGAGCTAGAGTTGTTCCCATGATGAGTCCATGGTAGGACAAAATCAGTCAACATAGTGGTATTGAAACACATGGTGGTCAAGCTAAGCCCCTTTGATTCTTGCCCATGGGGTTGCCACACAGGCCATGTCGCTACGTTGGAACTTTATGCCCGTGACATCATGCTAACTTTTTTCTACAATTTTTTTATAAAATTCAAGTGATATATTATTATTTTTCATTTAGAAGCTACAAGTGATAATTTATCATTCACCATTTTGCCAAAAATTTTGCTTCACGGTTCAAAAGGGCAAACCAAAAAAAAAAAATATTATGTGGAAAAATAACTTTTTAGTTTGAATCTTTTCCTATAAAGTTTACTTGTACCCACGAATAGTACTTCAATTTTTTGTAATCAAAATTATTAAGTCTTGATGTTTTATGCTAGAACTCATCATTGAGCTTTCTTAATAACTATACAGTTTTTTTGTTAAAAAATTCTATTCCATAATCTCATGTACACAATGATCATTGATCGCCAAATATTCAAAAATCACAAGATAAGATTTTGTTGATCATCATTTGATTTGAATTCCTCAATCAATATTATATGACCAATTTTCGGTCTTACTTTTAAATTGTCCCACTAAAGAGGAAAATTGCGATTGAAAAATTAAATGAAAATTTTAAAGAATTTTATACTTACATGATATGTTTGAATATTGATGTGAAAGAAATTAGGTTGCATTAAATAGGACTTGATTCAATAAGATTCAAATAGAATATTAGGTTATTAGTTGAAATAACAAAGTAAGATGGAAAGAGAATCTTAGATTATTAATGATTTTCTTCCATGGAATTGAAATTTTACTTCTTTTATTATGTTTTATTCTTTTTAATCTTTTTTTTTTAATTTTAGAAATTAAATTATTTTGTTCCTTTTCATGGCTTGTTGAAAATGTTTCTTGCTTTATTATATATGGATTACTTAATTCATGACAATTTTGTAAAAAACTATAATGCAGAGTTTATGTATTTCAAGATAAGTTTAAAAATGTTCAATACTTGTTTGGATTAATTTCATTCACTTTTTAAGGATTAATTAAATAAACTAAGCCAACATTAGTTTCACATTTTGTCTATTAGTATCATGTAGATGTATTTAATATATTTTAAAGAATAAAATTTAATTTTGGAGAATTGTTAAAGACACCACTACCAAAGCTTAGGAAGTTTGAAATTAAGAGTATCTTTTTTTAGGTTATTTGAACATCATCTTTTTTAAGGTTATTTTAACGTTCTTATGACGATGCACATTTTTGGGTTCCAGGAATTTAGGGATTTCTTTAAAGTTCCTTCTTACCATAGAATAACCACATAGATTTTTTGTCCTATCATAGATCTTTAGATTTTTATGTATTAGGTTGAGTGAGAAAATATTTTGATATATTTGGTTCCTTTTGTTATTTCTCTCTACTTATTTTGATTATGACTATGTTTTGGATTATTCTTCCTCGTTTTCTTTTCATGCTTTATTTTCTTATGTTTAAAAAATTTTGTGACAAAGAGAGAGTAGAAACGTTGATATTGAGAACACTTTTTATTCTTTTATTTTTCACTTTATGTTTTATGGATTTGTTGTTTAATTGTGAGCAAATTATAAAAAATTGTTAACAATGAATGATTTAGACTAGGATATGATATAGGGTTCAATGGGGTTTTTATGATAGTTGGGTGTCTCATTGTAATCTTTACATTTTATTAGAGAATTTTCAATGGGAGATAGTTTGTGTATTAATTGGGAATTTCATTTCATTTCTTATTAATTAGATAGAACTTACTTTCTTGAATCTTATCTCTCTATAGATAAGTTTGGACTTCATTGATCTAGAGTCACCAATTCGAGGTAAATATGTGTTTGCAGCAACAAATTCAGCTTCAATGGTTGATAACGTAACTAGTGGCGGCTGCTTCTTTGAACACCACATAACAGTTGCAGAACCCATCATAAAAACATACCCAGAAGTGCTTCTATCATCCAAATCCCCAACATAATCACTATCAGTAAAACCAAACAAATATTATTTTTCACACTTTTTATAGAATAAACCTTATTTTGTAGTACCATACAACTACCTAAGAATCCTCTTTATAGCTAAGAGATGAATCTCCTTTGGTCTCTCCTTTTACCTGCCTACAAGACTTACTGTTTGCATTATATCAGGTCATATTGCTGTCAAATACATTAAACTTCCAACAATTTATTTGTAATATATACTATAACTCTTCTTCCTGCAAGATTCTTCTCAAGCTTTAATCTTTTTTTAGCTGGTGGTGTTACTAAGTTATAGTTCCTCATCCTAGACCTGTCTAAGATTTCTTGCACATATTTCTTTTGACAAACAAAGAAAAATTCCAATGGCAGATTGCACAATTTCTATACCTAGAAAATAATGCATCATTCTAAGATCAAACATATCAAACTCAAGCATATATAATTCTCAAGCATATATAAGACAAGGAGGATGTTTTGGTCGTTGAAAAGATTCTTCAATCATTGATGACAATTAATTATGTTGTTTGTTCAATTGAGGAGTCCATGAATGAAAACTTGTTAAGCAACAACACTCTCAACAATCAAACAAGGAAGATCAAGGAAAAGCTGGTGGCAAAGGAAACAAAGATGGTGGACAACCACACTTTCAAGGATGAAAGTGTATACAGGCTGTACCAATCACATGAGTGGAGACAAGTCAACATTCTCTTATTTGGATTAATCTTATCATGATACAGTGAAGTATAGAAATAACTCCACAGTCTCTGTTAAAGGAAAAAAAAAGAGTCACCATCCAAACCAAAGTACTAGTTGAGAAAGAAGTGGGAAGTTTAAAACAAGCACTTCACACCGATGATGGAGAAGAATATAACTCAGGATTTTGTACAATTCTATGAGAATCATGGTATCAAACATTAGTTTACAAAATTAAGACAAGAAGTAGGAACTATCTCTAATGTGCTTTATGTTCTAGAATTAAAGATTAATTTACTTGGTGTGGGTTAGCTACAAGAAAAGGGATATAATTTTTTACATCAAAGATGGAGTCTGTCCAATACAAGATGAAAATTTGGGCTTGATTGCTCAAGTCAATATGACAATGAATCGAATGTTCCCGCTTTATCTCCACAAAACTACTCGTAGATGCTTCTTAACAAAATTGAAAAATGAGGCATGGATTTGGCTTTGGCTTTGGTGGTTTGAAAACTCTACTACAAAAGAAGATGGTGGATGTCCCTCGTGTGTGTGGAGAGTGTGTTGTTACCAAACAACAACGTGATCCTTTTCCATACAGAAAATCATGGAGAGCAAAGAAGGCATTGGAGCTAGTCCATTCAGATATTTGTGGGCCAATAACTCCTACATCTAATGGAGGTAAATGATAATTTATTACCTTCATTGACATTTATTGCTGAAGAACATGGGTATATTTTTTTATAGAAGAAATCTGAAGATTTTATGACTTTCAAAAACTTTAAAGTACTAGTTGAGAAAGAAGAATGAAGTTTAAAACAAGCACTTCACACCGATGATGGAGAAAAATATAACTCACACGATTTTGCACAATTTTATGAGAATTATGGTATCAAACATCAGCTAACAAACATCCTATACACTTCAACAAAATGGTGTATGTGAGAGGAAGAATCGCATAATTCTAAACATGGTGTGAAGTTTTTTGGCAATGAGTGGAGTTCCAAAAAGTATTTGGTCAGAAGCTATCGACTGGAGCATTCATATTTTGAATAGAGCATCCATTTTCAAATCAATTATTACTATATTTTTGAAGGCAATAAAATTGGTTTTAATGTAATTTGAAGTATTAACATTCTTTTTGAACTCTATATGAAATTAAATATATATCTATCTATATATATATATATGAAAAAGGAGAGTTAAATAATCTAACTCTTTTCTTTTACATATTTTGTATACATTTTACTTCTCCAAAAGATGAAGGCAAGAAATCAAATTTGATTAAAAGGTATTCAAAAATCCAAATTTAGAAATCTAACATTTTATTTTTTTCTTGATAAAAATATCCTTATTTATTTATTTTATTTTATTTTTATAAAAATAATATCAATTGATCTGTTAAGAATTCAGTTTATGCAAAAATTCTCTACCTCTGCCCTGTGGTCCTCTATGTGCCATTTCCCAACCTCCCACTTTGTCTTAGGAAAAGTGGTTGTACTGCAAAACCTTCACTTCCTGTAGCTCTTCCATATAGTCCTTTGAATTGGCCAGTAGGTATTGAGCAAACGCTTCTGCCCAGCTAATGTTTCCTCCATGATCATCACCTCCTTTTATATCCACTGATGAACATGAATCAACTACGGTAAGGAGTGGAGTGGAGTTTCTTCCTGGTGTCCCAAAACATCAATTAAAATTATAGTTTTAATAAAAACAAACTAAAGATGTTCAATAATACTAAAATTAACAACATGATTAATGCTACTAAATTATAATTAACTTACAACAATTATTATAATTAATTTGAGATGGATAATGTATTATAGTGTTTTATAACTTTACCATTTCTATTTAATTTCCTCCACCACTTCAATCCTTACTCAAATATTATATTAATAATGAACATGTTGAATTGAATTACCCAATAAACATATCAAATATGCTTCAAAAGTTATGATATTTATAACTTTGGCAATCATGTATCTCATTCTTCAAACAATATGTTTGTGAACATTTTAGTTAATTATGTGAAAGAAATCACAACATTTTGGCCTATTTATGAATTAAGATATGAAAGACAAGTCCCATTGTTTTTGACACACATG